>VZRL01005595.1:48730-114561 GCA_013397895.1 Origma solitaria
TAGAGGAGCAGGGTACACTGGGTGCTCACCATGGGTGCTCACCATGACCCAGAGTTGGTTTCTTATCTCTGAGTCTTTTTGTCCTCAGGCTTTTCTCCAAGGGAGTGCAGAGGGCTTTTGAGTCAAGGACTCACAGCTCTCCACAAGTGGTGGTGCTTGATGGGCCAGACCTGGAGTGCTGCAGAATCCCAAAAATTGTGGAGTTTTGTTCAGCAGTGAAAGCAGCAGGTGCTGTGCAGAGAGAGCACAAATATCTTCCTAGGGAACGTGATCCTAAATCCTGGAATGGTTTGGGTGGGAAGGGACCTCAAAGCTCATCCAGCGCCCATGGCAGGGACACCTCCCACCATTCCAGGGTGCTCCAAGCCCTGTCCATGGACACTCCAGGGATGGACCCAGGGGCACCCTCTGCCCAACGCGGGCAGCTCTGGAAGCCAAAGTGACCGAAATCCCCTTTATTTAGGATCATGGAATGGTTTGGGTTGGCAGACACCTTAAAGCCTCTGATCTCCCCCAGATCTCCATCGCTGAGCGCTGGGAGCTCCTCCTGCCCAAGCCGTGATGTGGGAAGGGTAAATCCACTTCCCTGTGCTCAGCTGTGCCCACAGCCCAAAGAAAGCTTGGGGAGCTGAATTTCCTCTTTGGTTAGGAACACTAATCCCGTATAATTATTTATTAACCTGTTTGTCAGATGATAGAATGAGCTTTTGATAACAATTAATTCTTTCCCCTGGTTTCAAACCCCAACTTTTATAATCACAAAGCAGTTGGCCAACATTGCACGGAGCAGATTCCCCTCACCTGTCCTCCATTTATTTATTCCCTCCATCCTTTACAACTTGCTGCCCTCAGCCTCCTCTTGATAATCAAAAAAGGCTTTCTAATGGCAGGGACAAATCCACTTGTGAAAGGAAAACGAAGAGCCTAAATAAAAAATCACAGAACAAAAGGCTCATCCCACTCCCTCTTTCATATTTCATTATTTGATAACATCAGAGGCCGAGCCCATCAGAGCTGCTTGGGCGAAGGCAAACAGGAGTGAGGCTGATCAATATTTATTAATACTTTCAAAGACAAGGAAGGCAAAGTTGAGCAGGCTCTGTAATGGAGTGAATAATTACTCATGCAAATCGGGTCTGGCCGCAGGCACTGCCACGCCAGAGCAGCAGCTTTTTAATTGCGCCCAATTAAAAATGCACACCTTGTGCTCCTCTCCTGCTGCCTTGCCTGCTCCCCTTTTATTTTAGAGGAAATTTTTAATTAAAAAATAATCTGATCAAGACAAGAGTGACAGATGAATCCTGCGTTTGTTCGGCGCAGGATTCTTCAGCTGGCCCAGATTTAGGACAGGTGAGGACGGAAGGAGATGTGAGGGACAAAGCTGGGGCTGTGCTGCTGAGCTTGTCCTGATGCCTTCATGGACCTGCCTAAAACAGAGACTGGACAGAGTGAAGAGAATAAAAAGGAGTTTGATTTATTGAAGGCCTTCAGGTGCATTTAGGGCAGTCACAGCCCACCCCGAAGCTACACCCAAAATGGACAATGGTCACAGGTTTTTCATACTTTATAGGTTTTTTATAAGGTCATGGGTTTTTCATGCTTTATAATTTTTTAATAAGGTCATGGGTTTTTCATACTTTATAAGTATCTTATAAGATCACAGGTTTTCACACTTTATAAATTCTGTCCATTTGCATATTGGGGGTTAATCCTCCAATTACAGCTTCAGGTGATGAAGTCAATTACTCCAAGTTTGCTTCCCCCAATTAATTCACTGTTGTTTCCATATCTTGGGGCCTGAGACAGTGAGGTGCCCTTGGGTTTTGGGCTCAGAGAGGAATTGTTTTGTCTAAAAATGAGAGAACAACAGCTCAGCACCTGTATGGAGCCCAGAGTTACACACCAGAGAATCACAGAATTACAGATACACGGAAAACAGAGAAGCCAAAATCCTCAGGCGTCAGTGCAGTGATCCATCTGTGCACCTTCGGTCCTTGTTCCTCCTCTGAGGTGCTGTGTCACCTTGCCAAGGCCATCAGTCCTGGGCTTTGGGGCAGAACTCCCCAGGCTGGATGGGCTGGGAGCACCTGGGGACAGGGGAAGGTGTCCCTGCCACGGCGGGGACAGAATGGGATCATTTTGAAGGTCCTTGAACCCAACCCATCCCAGGACTGTGGGAATGCAGCTGATGGGAACAGAATGTCCCAGGGGCTCATCCCAACAGGGAAATCCTTTTATTTCCTTGCATTTATAATCCTATTTATTTATTATTATTATTATTTACCCCCACAGTCACCATTTATTTTTGCCTTGCTGAAAAGCACCGATGGGATTTGTTGGACTGATCTGATCTGATATGAGAGATTTTATACACAAAACCATGGGACAGTTCTTAGGGAGCATTTCTCCTATGGAATTCCTATAAAATTCTTATGGAATTCCTATGGAATTCCTATGGATTCCTATGGAACAGCAGCTGCTCTTTACAAGGGACGGAAGAACTGAGCTGCTCCAAGCCTTTGGCTCTCCAGGATGGTAAAAAAGCTTCTCCCCTGGCATCCACCTCCAGTGTCGATGGCGTATTTTGGGGAATGAGGAGTGAAGGAATCCCAAACCGTTAACATCCTATTCAAGATTTGTTATTTTATTTTAAATAAAATCCGTTTTCCATGTGATGAACTCACATCCCAACCAAGAGACCCATGACCTGCTCCTCTGACCATTGGCAATGCGATTGGGTCCAAAGTTGCCTTGAGTTTTTTGGGCATTTTTAGGACAAACCTAAGAGCAAATAATACCAAATTGTGCTCTCCCTGCTCCCTTTATCCACCTGGAATTGCCCCAGGAAGCTCCACCACGACTGTGCTAAGAGCAGATGGGGATGGTCCAATACTTGAATGGGATGGAAATGGTTCCCAACTGCAGGAAAACACATCCCACAGGCAAAGGAAAGCTGCAGAAACCACGTGACCCCAAACCAGTTTGTTTTGTTGGGTTTTAAATTGAACTTTTAAAAGAAAACAGCAAATTGCCAACAAGGAACCCATTTTGCAAGGAGGCATTTTGAGCTTATGTATCTACAGATATCCATATTAAAAAATGGTCTCTTGAACTCTGTTCTCAGAGAAAGAGAATAAAAATTAAGAAGCTTTCTCATTTAGGGAAAAAAAAAAAAGTCAGGAAAGGCAATCAGGATGAGGCCAGCTCCTCTGAGGGCTATTAATACCATTCTCCATTTAAATGGTAATGTTCACCTCTAACCCAAGGCCTGCGCACAAGAAAAGTTTTCAAAAGGTGGCCAGGTGAGTTCCAAATGAAATTCTGATTTCCCTGAGAACGACTTGATCTCTCCTTCAGAGGAGGAACTTCAGTGGGATGTTCCAGAATAAAGGATCTCACTTTAATTATTCCTCGGCGATGGAGCTGGGCCTGCTCTGCGTTAGCGGGAGGAATTCGGGGTTGGGTGCTGACTGAGCCAAAGGGGACAAAAAAAAACCCCCAGGGATATGAATTCTGTCCCTTATCTCCCTCTCTTTTGGGGATTTGGGAGGCGCTGGGATGGCTGCTCTAACGGGAAAGTCAAAGAGGATCAGTAGGAAGCACTTAGAGGAAATGTGGATAAAAACAAAATGAGGGTGGAGGGAGGCAGGAGAGAAGGAAAATTTTATGATGAGGGTGGGGAGGACGCCCTGGAGTAGAATTCCCAGACAGCTGTGGCTGCCCCTGGATCCATCCCTGCAGTGTCCCAGGCCAGGCTGGGGCACCCTGGGACAGTGGGAGGTGCCCCTGGGGGGGTGGAATTCGATGGTCACTAAGGTCCCTTCCAATCCCAATCCTCGAAGCCACCAGCGAGGACGAGTGAGAAACTGAAGGTGAAAAAAGACCAAAGCTGTGGTCTTCTGTGGACTCATAAAATCATTCAGCTCTGATATTTGAAGTTAATGGCGGAGCAATGACATTTAAATACAGGGGGGATGTGAGTGAATGCAAAAAAAAAGGGAAAATACAGCAAGAAATGAGGAAACTCCAATCAAGCAATGCAGGAGAAATGGATTTTCAGGATTGGCTTGACCAAGAAGAAATCCCACAGGGCATTTTTCCCTTTGGAGACATTAAAGATGGGAAAGGGAAGAGCTGAGGATGGAGCTGGGGCAGCAGAGCCGAGCTCCAGGAGTTTGCAGAGATAATTCTGAGAACTCGGAACGCCAGAGGAAAATGCAGGTAAAGCAGCAATTACTGTAATTCCGACGCCTCGTGAGAAGCGCGGGGATGTTTGCACACACGTGGCAGTGAGCAGCATCGGAAATCAAAAATCTGCACATTCCGCAGCTCAGTGATCCATCCCCAGAGCTGCTGAGAACGAGGTGGAGAATTGGGATGGGAGAGCTGCATCCCAGCTTTTCATGGAATCACAGCACGGTTTGGGTGCCAAGGGACCTCAAAAAACATCTGATTCCAAACCCCATGGGCAGGGACACCTCCCACTGTCCCGGGGTGCTGCAAACCCCATCCAGCCTGGCCTGGGACACTGTCCCGTCCCACTCCCCGAGCCCTGCTCATCCCAACTTGCAGCTACAGCCCCGAAATGAGGGAAATGCTTTGGGAAAGAAAACAAAGCGTGAGAGGAAGAAATAAAAGTGAAACTGGAGTACAGCACTCCTGTGGTACCTCTGCAAATCACAGCCCTTAATAAATAATCAAGGGAGGTAAGGATAATATTGGCTCTTTTTTTTCTTTTTTCTTTTTTTTTTTTTCTTTCTTTTTTTTTTAAAGCTGGAAGAATAATTAAAATAAAGTCATTTGTCCAAGGCAGCAGAGATGGGAAGCCCTCACCCCTTGCTCAGTACCCACACAGGGCTCTCTGATCAGCTACAGAGCCAGGCAAGAAAAACAAGTGTATTTATTCAAAAGGGCACAAGTGCAGCCTTCTAATTACAGACAACCTCATTAGAAAATCCAATTATTTTCCCTTTTAAAGTTTAAATGACGGAGACAGCGTATGAAGCCCTACATACAAATCAGCTCACCTGGGGGTTGCTTTTTATACAGATTAAGCCATTTTGGATAAAACTCCCCAGTCACCACCTCTGGGTGCCACGTGCCGCTCTGGGGTTTGTCACCACCGCAGAGCTTTTTGTCCCACGCAGCTGAGAAATGAGAAATCAGCTCTGAAATGCAGAGCATCCCCAGCCTTCCCAAAGCTCTCTCCTTTTTTTCCTGCTGTTCATCTGCCTTACCTATTATTTAATTATTATTTCCTTCTAATTTCCTTTTCCGCTCCTCCCTTGGGCAGCGCTGCCCTGCTGGGACATGAGCTCAGGTGGGACAGCAGCAGGAATTTCCTCCTGGAAGGGGAGGTTTGGAGTGCCCATCCTGGAGATGCCCAAGGGTGTGGCAGAGCTTTTTGTCCCGCGCAGATGAGAAATGAGAAATCAGCTCTGAAATGCAGAGCTCGTTACCAAAGGGAAGGGACATGCAGAGCATCCCCAGCCTTCCCAAAGCTCTCTCCTTTTTTTCCTGCTGTTCATCTGCCTTACCTATTATTTAATTATTATTTCCTTCTAATTTCCTTTTCCGCTCCTCCCTTGGGCAGCACTGCCCTGCTGGGACCTGAGCTCAGGTGGGACAGCAGCAGGAATTTCCTCCTGGAAGGGGAGGTTTGGAGTGCCCATCCTGGAGGTGCCCAAGGGTGTGGCAGAGCTTTTTGTCCCGCGCAGATGAGAAATGAGGAATGAGAAATGAGAAATGAACTCTGAAATGCAGAGCTCCTTAGCAAAGGGAAGGGGAGGGACATGCAGAGCATCCCCAGCCTTCCCAAAGCTCTCTCCTTTTCTCCCTTCTCCTTTTTATCCTGCTGTTCATCTGCCTTACCTATTATTTAATTATTATTTCCTTCGAATTTCCGTTTCCGCTCCTCCCTTGGGCAGCACTGCCCTGCTGGGACCTGAGCTCAGGTGGGACAGCAGCAGGAATTTCCTCCTGGAAGGGGAGGTTTGGAGTGCCCATCCCTGGAGGTGTCCCAGGGTGTGGCACTCGGAGCTCTGGTGAGGATCCCATGGATTCCATGGCCTCAGAGGGCTTTCCCAAGCTCAGCAAACCCAAGATTCTGTGATTGGGGATCTTGGAGCGCTCCAAACCCATCCCCTGAACAACCCCAGCGAGACGTAGTAATTACACAGCTTTTCAAAGGGAGGATAAATCCATTAAAGGCTATTAAATAATTTTTCAAAAAACAATGTCTGAGCCACCTCCTTGTAGCTCCAAACTGGCTGATCCTAATGAAAGATGGAAATTCTCGCTCTCCAAATGGAACTTCATAGGGCATTAAACAAGCACCCTCAGCACTTATCTAAATCTTTAATTAGTTCTGTAATATACTGATGATATCAAGGCTAATTAAATTTATACAGATAAAGAGCAATAAAATTCTAGCCAAGTGAGCTGGAAAGTACATATTAAATAGTAAATTTAATGGCTCAGGAAGATAAATGCAATTTTGTATAAAAAAATTAAATTCAATTTACATGTTGTATTAAAATTGATTTTGAGTGTGCAAATGATTGGAAAAAAAATCTTTTTAATAGATCAGTAAAAGTGTTAATCTGACCTGTTTAAAGATCAGTTATTAATGCCAGCATTTGCAAATAAGCCACACACATTTGCATTTTACTGCATATAGTAAAAAAAAAAAAAATTATCTATACCATCTGCCGGTTTATAAGGAATATTAAGAGATTTTTCCCCTTGCCTCATGCATAAATGAGAGGGAACGTGGAAATGAATGTAGCCTGAAAGAAGAGGGAGTCAGCACTTCCATGGAAAGTGCTGCAGAGATTGCTCCAGTCAGCAAAAATCCCACAATTTGCGCTTCCCTTTGGGGACAACAATCACTGTGGCAAACCCCAGGTTTATTTAGGATCAAGTGACGTGGAACTGGAGGCGACTGGGGAGGTGCCCGGAGGGGCCAGCGGAGCTTTGATAAACCAGGGATGGTTGGGAGCTGCCCATGGGCGAAGGACACGGCTGGGGGGGACAGAACTGGGAAATAACTGGGGAAGAAGCTCTAGCAGGGCCCTCTAGTCAGAGTCTGTGTAGTAAGTTGTGGTTGGGTCCAACAAATCAATGTGTACCTGTAGTAAGTTGTGGTTATGTTCAACAAGTCAATGTGTGCCTGTAGTAAAGGTTGTGGTTATGTTCAAGTCAATGTGTGCCTGTAGTAAATATGGTTGGGTTCAACAAATCAGTGTGTGCCTGCAGTAAGTTGTGGTTATGTTCAACAAGTCAACGTATGCCTGTAGTAAGTTGTGTTTTGGTCCAACATGTTAAGGTGTGCCTATAGTAAGTTGTGGTTGGGTTCCAGTCAATGTGTGCCTGTAGTAAATATGGTTGGGTTCAACAAATCAGTGTGTGCCTGCAGTAAGTTGTGGTTATGTTCAACGAGTCAAGGTGTGCCTGTAGTAAGTTGTATTTGGGTCCCAGACAGTGTGTGCCTGTAGTAAGTTGTGGCTGGGCCCAACAAGTCAATGTGTGCCTGTAGTAAAGGGTGTGGTTATGTTCAAGTCAATGTGTGCCTGTAGTAAAGGGTGTGGTTATGTTCAAGTCAATGTGTGCCTGTAGTAAAGGTTGTGGTTATGTTCAACAAGTCAAGGTGTGCCTGTAGTAAGTTGTATTTGGGTCCAACAAGTCAATGTGTGCTTGTAGTAAGTTGTAGTTACGTTAACAAGTCAATGTGTGCCTGTAGTAAAGGTTGTGGTTATGTTCAAGTCAATGTGTGCCTGTAGTAAGTTGTGTTTGGATTCCAGTCAATGTGTGCCTGTAGTAAGTTGTGGCTGGGCCCAACAAGTCAATGTGTGTCTGTAGTAAGTTGTGATTGGGTCCCACAAACCAATGTGTGCCTGTAGTAAGTTGTGGTTACGTTAACAAGACAATGTGTGCCTGTAGTAAAGGTTGTGGTTATGTTCAACAAGTCAGTGTGTGCCTGTAGTAAGTTGTGATTACATCCAAGTCAATGTGTGCCTGTAGTAAGTTGTGGTTGGGTTCCAGTCAATGTGTGCCTGTAGTAAATATGGTTGGGTTCAAGAAGTTTGAACTTGTGCCTGTAGTAAGTTGTGGTTATGTTCAACAAATCAATGTATGCCTGTAGTAAGTTGTGCTTGGGTCCAACAGGTCAAGGTGTGCCTGTAGTAAGTTGTGTTTGGGTTCCAGTCAATGTGTGCCTGTAGTAAGTTGTGGTTACATTCAACAAGTCAAGGTGTGCCTGTAGTAAGCTGTAGTTGGGTTCCAGTCAATGTCTGCCCATGAGCCCCACAGCTGTAGATGTGGTTTCTCTCTGCACTCTCCACTGCATGGAAAAACCAGGTTTTACTCATGGAATATCTTGGAGCTGCATCCCTCTGCTCATCACTTTTTACGGACAGACTCCACCACGGCGGAACAGTGACTGCTTGGAAACAGAACTGGAGTGAGAGGAGAATCCCTTCTGGGCTTTGGGAGCAGTTCAGAGCCATCAAAAGCACAGCAACGCCTCTGAACTGCTTTTTATCTCCTTCAAGAAATGCATCTTCCGACGGCACGGAACCTCCCGAGCCCACGGGACTCTGCTGTGAGAGCTGAGCCTGGAGTTTTCTGTGTTAATTTATTAATTTATCAACCTCTCTCCATTCCCACTGGAGAAATTTTTGGAGACACCATGTCCAGAACTTCCCTGTTCTCTTAAAGGTTGCTTTGAGGGCGAGAAGGACAAAGAACCTCACCGTGGTCCCCTCCAGCCTTATCCATTCGGTGGTTATGGGGCCAGAGGGAAATGTGTCCAACGGGATGGGGACAACTCCATAGGCAACAGCCACCCCACAGAATCGTGGAATCACAGAATCATTTAGGGTGGAAAACACCTCTGAGATCATCGACTCCAACCGTCCCCAGCACTGCCAAGGCCACCTCTGCCCGTGTCCCCAAGCACCACATCACAGGGCTTTGAATCCCTCCAGGGATGGGGACTCCACCAAAGCCAGGGTGGAAAACACTTCGGCTGAAGAGATTTTTCCTAAAATCTCCTGGGAGGAACCTCCCAGATTCCACCCCTGAACCCCCTCCAGGGATAAAAGGCACATTTTCCTGATGAATCCCAAATTCTGCACATTTCCCATGAAGGAAAACAGAATTTTCCCCAGCACCCCAGTTTGAACAGACGGCAGAAAAACACACCCATTTCCCACGTCGAGCTGGGCTTAGGAAAACAACCCAGGCTACGAAGGCACCAAATCCTATCAGAAAAGCCATATTTTCCATCTTGCTACTTCCCAATCCAAGCTGTTCCCCACCAAAGCATCAACCTTGCTCTTATTTGCACTTCTTTTCTTCTCCTCTTTGTTTTTCCACACACGACAGAGTGGAATCCGTGTCTGATCTACGACTTCGGTGTGCACTCGAGAGACCGACTGCAGCTTTAGGTGTTAATGCACTTCTGTGACGTGAGGTGGCAGCTGAATTTGAGAGCTTTTCAGTATTATTATTTGAGCTCAAATCCGGAATACAAATTAGAAAATACAAGGGGAGTTTTGCAGCCTTCAGAAAAATCTGAGTAAGAGATGAGACACTGCACATAATTTCCTGAATATATCTAAACGTTGACATCATATGTGCGTAAATTCAGTGTAGAGCTTTGGATGTAACTATTTCAATATCTCCCTCAAAAAGAAGAATCGAGGCATTTCGGCTTCACCTGAGGGTGTGGATTTCTCCTGGCTACGAAGCCCAGGTTCATTACAGGACAGATTTAATTGCTACATCAGAGTTTGTGTGTTGATATTCGACATCTGACGTGCGAAAGTTCAGTGACGCCAATCAGGCACGGTGCAGATGCCACTCTGCAAAATGTTCTCAGACAGTCTCCATCTGTCAGATATGGTAATCCCTGCTCCCCATCAATAATTCACCTCCTTCACTCCATGTTTCCTGCATTTGAGTCAGAATTTTTAATGTCAGCCTCGGCAGAGGCTCCACCTCGGATCGACGGCGCCGCCTGATCTGCATTCCCCACTCATCCCTGCCCCGGAGCCTCTCGCCTTTGGCACTTCAAGAATCATCTCTCGGTTTGTTTAGGTTTTGGGTTTTTTGCTGCAAAAATCACAGCTCTCCTTTTGGGCCATCTCATCTCACTCGAGGGTGGAAGTCAGAGGGTAATTATGGCAATCGCACCAAAATCCAACTCGGATGGATCGTGCTTCTCCTGGGGAACACCACGGGGGTGGCTGATCCCCCAAATAGAACTGTGACTGCACGAGCTGCAGAGGGAGGAAAGGGGAGGAAGAGGAGGGGAGAAGATGATGTGGAGCTGTTCCTCCATGGGTCAGAAAATGCTGAACGGCCTCTTGTCCCCAACTGACTCCAGAGCCCATAAATCCTTGCTTAGATCCCAAACTCTTTGCAGCCTTAAGTTCTTAAAGAAAATTAATTAAAGAAGGTGGAAAGCAATTTCTACACAGGCCACAGTTAGTAATAGGACGAAAGGAAATTTTTAAACTAAAGGAGGGGAGATTTAGATTAGGTTTTAGGAGGAAAGGGTTCATTGTGAGGGTGGTGAGGCACTTGGAGCAGCCTGGGATAGGGGGTGGTGTCCCTACCCACGGCCGGGGATGGAACTGGATGATCCCAAAGGTCCCTTCCAGCCCAACCCACCCCATGATTCTGCGATCCCAGGAGATGCTGATTGCTGAGACCATTCCCTGGCATGAGGACAATTCCCCCAAATCATCAACGCCTCAGCACCAGTGAGAACGGAAGGTCCCCAGTGCCCCCAGCAGCACCAGCCCCAGCTCTCGGCGTTGGAGAGGTGCAACAACCACCCTGGACCTTTCTCTGGCTGAGGGGAATAAATCCCGAAGATAAGAAGGGATATCACAGGAATAACAATCTGGGAATGTTACAGATCCAATCCCCTGGAATGACCTGCACATCCCCTGGCACTGATCCTCAGCAGAGGGTGAAGAATGAAATTTCAGGTTGCTGGAATTCCAGAAACTCAGCTGGTGGAAATCCTTCCTGACGGCCACCTGGGGCTTTCACCAGGACTCAGCATGAGCCCTGAGCTGCCCAAAACCTCCCAACCAGTCTAGAAGTCAATGAATTCAAGATCTTGGTGATTAAAGAGTAATTAACTGGAGAGGAAATGGAGGAATGTATCTCAATCTGCCTAAATGCAAGTGTCTAGCGCAACCAATTCAAGTGTCACCACTGCCCCATGTCCCCGAGGGCCACGTCCACGTGGTCCTGAACTCTTCCAGGGACGGGGACTCCACCTGTGCCCTGGACAGCTGTGCCAATACAACCATTCCTGGGAAAAATGTTCCTGAATCCAATTGAAATGGATTGGCTCTAAATCTAAATTCCAGCTTCCTGAGTGACTCACAGGAGCTGGAATGCTCTGTCCCTGCTGCTCCTGAGATCCCTGCTCTGTCCTACGGTCATGGCTTGACCCTGTTGTGCTCCCAGTTCTCTATTCCTGTCCTTTCCTCAGTTTCCCTTTTCCCTCTGTCCCACCAGGCACCGGCCCTGGGGCATCGCTCTCACTTCTCTCACCTCGCACTGCCCACTCCCAGACACGGCCACGTCCTCACTGTCCTTTTGTGTCCCAACACTGTCCCTTTGTGCCCCAACACTCACATTTCCCTCCCTCCAGCCATTCCCTGCTCCCACCCCTCCCAAAGGAAACATTTCAGATTCCAGGGGGCATCAGCAGCTTAGAAAGCTTCACTCCTGGCTCAGTCTAATTAAGATCTGACTGCAGGGCCCCGGGAGTGCTGCGCAGGGACTCCATTCCCTCACCTGCCCTGCCATCAGTTATTCCCGAGCTGATAACGGCTCTGAGGCGCTGCAGGTCCTGATGAGGTCTGGCTGACAGGGCAAAGCCATCTGCTCCTTCAGGACTCGCCGTGCCTGTCTGTCTGTGGGGCTCGTGCTGGGAAGATGCCTCCTGTGGAAAATGCAGGACATTTTCCTAATTGCTTCCATTTGCAGGTGGGAGCCGGGCCATGGAGATGGATCTCCAGCTGACAATCCGATATTTACCGTTCCTTCAGCTGCAGACAAATGCCTGGCAAGGCTCGTCACACGCTGATGGTTCTCCCCCCTTTCTTTTTGTGTGTGTGTCACGCAGATTCCCCTCCTAAAAATCTGTCCTTCCCCTCAAAGGAATCGCATTCTGGGAATTAGATTCCTCTGTTGGGAATCTCATTGGAATCTCATTGGGGAACCTCCCAATGGAGGTTGGGAATTGTTGGGAATCTCATCGGAATCTCATTGGAATCTCATTGGGGAACCTCCCGATGAAGGTTGGAAATTGTTGGGAATCTCATTGTGGAATCTCATTGGAGAACCTCCCGATGAAGGTTGGAAATTGTTGGGAATCTCATCGGAATCTCATCTGAATCTCACTGGGGAACCTCCCGATGAAGGTTGGAAATTGTTGGGAATCTCATTGTGGAATCTCATCAGGGAACCTCCTGATGAAGGTTGGGAATTGTTGGGAATCTCATCGGAATCTCATCTGAATCTCATTGGGGAACCTCCTGATGGAGGTTGGGAATTGTTGGGAATCTTACTGGAATGTCACCGGAATCTCATCGGGGAAGCTCCTGATGGAGGTTGGGAATTGTTGGGAATCTGACTGGAATCTGATTGGAATCTCATCGGGGAAGCTCCCAATGGAGGTTGGGAATTGTTGGGAATCTCATTGGAATCTCATCAAAATTTCATCAGGGAACCTCCCGATGGAAGTTGGGAATTGTTGGGAATCTCATTGGGGAATCTCATTGGGGAACCTCCCGATGGAGGCTGGGAATTGTTGGGAATCTCATCGGAATCCCAGAACAGGAGCTCGGCACAGAGCCCACCTTCAAGCACAGGAGCAAAAAGCAATTCCCAGCCTGAAGAGGAGATCAGGGTTATGGCAGAGCTCAGGCAAGGAGCTCACATCCCCACACACTCACAGGGGGATCCGTTCCCGTGGGATGGCTCTGGATCAGTCTGAGGGTTGGGCTTTCCACAGCTTGGAGCCGTGGAGGTGCAGGGAATTGGGAGAAGGTCCTCAGATTCCACAGAGAGAAGAGGATTTGCTGGAATGTTCCTATGGAAGTTAATAAAGCTGCTCTTCATGCACACAAAATTCTGCTAAAGCCAGTGGTGGATCCACCACATGCTTTCCATGGACTTAAAAATGAGCTTCCACACTCATCCTTGTATTCCTGTGGGATGAAATCCCTGTCAGAATCTGGACACCTTCTGGAGCTGAAGGTTTGTTCTCCTGATCCAGACTTTAGAGCTAGTCTAAGCCTCTGCATCCCGGGGAGCCTATGGGGAAAGCCCTATGGCCTCTGCCCAGACAAAACCTCTTCCCAGCTCTGTTGGCTTTGCTTGGCCCAGTTTTTGTTAGTGAGTAGGGGCTGCAGGGGGACCACCTGCTCCCCCATGGGCTGCACCCCCTGGACCCCATGGGCTGCAGGGGGACCACCTGCTCCCCACGGTCTGCACCTCATGGACCCCATGGGCTGCAGGGGGACCACCTGCTCCCCCATGGTCTGCACCTCATGGACCCCATGGGCTGCAGGGAGACCACCTGCTCCCCCATGGTCTGTACCTCATGGACCCCATGGGCTGCAGGGAGACCACCTGCTCCCCCATGGTCTTCACCACATCTTGCAGAAGGTTTTCAGCTCCGGCGCCTGGAGCACCTCCTCCCCCACCTTCTCCACTGACCTTGGTGCCTCCATGTTGTTTTCCCTCACATATTTTTACCTCCTCCTCCTCCTTCCCTGGCTCAAAAGAAGTGCGTGCTCACATTGTTTTGATTTCTCCTTAAATATGTTTTCACAGAGGTGTAACTAACATCTCTAATTGGCCCAGGCTTGGCCAGCAGCATGTCCATCATCTGCAGAGCCATCAGAGATTGGCTCTGCTGGACATGGTGGAGAAATTTCCAGAATCTTTACTCAGGACATGCAGGAGCCATCTTTGTACCCCACCCTGCTCACTGCAAAAACTGGGCCAAGTAAAAACCACCACACCAATGAAACACCTTCCATGTTTCACGTGGGAAATGAAGCGCAGGGAGAAACTGAAGTCCTGTCCAAAGCTGGGAATGTGCCAGAACTCTCCGTCCCACCCACCGAGCCCCGGCTGAGGTGTCCTGGGAGGGTTTCCCAAGGATGCAGAGCCCGTGGGGAGCACACCCACCCGAGTGCCCACCATGCACCACATGGCTTTGCTCCGTATTTCTGCTGCCACAGCCCAAATTCTGTGCAAATCAAGCAAATATCGATGGGTTCTCCATGATTTCCCAGGGCCACCGTGGAGGTGACAGTGGCCACCAGGATGTGCTTTCAAACCCCTGAGAAAAACCAATGCCCACCTGACATTCCGCAGGCCTGGATAAACAAAATGATCTGATTCCAGCCAGACAAGCAGAGTTTCCTCAGCTCAGACCTTCCATTAAAACACTTCCACAAGTCACTGGCCAGTGACAAAGCATCATCACCGAGGCCAAAATCGCTAAAGGTGGAAAGTAAAAACTTCCACCAAGAAAAATCCCTTGCCTTTAATTACCATTAGCAATGCAGCATGACAGAGGGAGATAAACACACAGGCACCTACACAAATAAGGAGCTTGGGAACACGAAGTAATTACTTTGATTTTTTTTTCCCACCCCCCCACCGACATTCAAAACTTATTAGTCTCCAGAAAGCACATATCAGCAAAAGACTGTCACCTCGGGGATAAATGAGGGATTTGTTTGTAATTCATTTCCAGGAGGATATATCCTGAATGGTTTTAATGCACGGGAGGAATGTGCTCTGGCCAAAACAGACTCCTTAAAGATGTTTATTCCCATCTTCCCGAGCTGCTGCCCTGGGAATGGGAACGCAGGTTTCTGCTGGCTGAGAAGTTCACCCCCATTGATTGTTTCTCTAACACACCACGAACCGAGCAAGGAAAAGTCAATGAAGCCTCTCCGTTTTTCAGTCCATTTCCAGTTTAGGGAAATTGAATTAATCTCTTTACTCGGAGCAACTCAGATATCCACGTCCAGGCAATGAAAATCATTGCAGAGGCCACGAAAACCTCTCTCTTTAAAGGTTACAGAGCAGGGATTAAAAGTGCCTCGGGGAAGGGCTGAAATGCCTGATCAAAATAAAACATTGAGAGAGGCTGAGCAGGACTGGTGCCTTCTAGAGCTTGCTGATATTTTCTGAGGTTTCTTCTGGAAAAGAAGGTGGGATGCTCTGGGACTTCCCACACCCAGAGCGTTCAGGGATGGAGGAACTGCTGCGTGAATGTTTCCCCCAACCCAGTTACTACGGGGCTACAACAGGGTGTAAAGCCCTGCTGAGGGTGCTCAGGGGTTGCACAGTCCCCTCCTCACCCCGGGCTCATCCTGCCTGGCAAGGGATCGGGAAAATTCCACCTCTGCTCCCTGACCCTCATGGGGAAGCCACAGGCACCCCAGGAGCCCCTGCAGCTCATTGCAAAGACAACTGAAATAAATTCAGAAAAATCACACTAAAATCATGCTCACTTCTCACTGCTGGCTGGGAGGGGAACTGAAGGCAACCAGCTCTGATGGAGACGTGGTTATAGAGCAAATATTCCATCCCTGGGAGTGCTGCAGCCCCTCTGGAGCCAGGCTGGGAGAGCTGGGAATGTTCCCCTGGAGAAGGGAAGGACCCAGGGAGAGCTGCGAGCCCCTGGCAGGGCCTGAAGGGCTCCAGGAGAGCTGCAGAGGGACTGGGGACAAGGCCTGCAGGGACAGGAGGCAGGGAATGGCTTCCCAGTGGCAGAGGGCAGGGCCAGATGGGATCTTGGGAATTGGGAATTGCTGCCTGGGAGGGTGGGCAGGGGCTGGGCTGGAATTGCCAGAGCAGCTGTGGCTGCCCCTGGATCCCTGCAGTGCCCCAGGCCAGGCTGGACATTGGGGCTTGGAGCAGCCTGGGAAAAAGCTGATGCAACCCCCAAAATGTGATCTCCCCAAAGCTGGATGGGTTTGCTGCTCCCATTTCCTGTGTCACACAGGAGGGAGGTGCCTGTGGAAGTGTTTGGGGTATCCCAAACTTTCTCCTTCAGAGTTGGGGGTGCTTTCCTGCCATGTGAGGATGAGCTGGGAGGAGCTGCTGAGCTTCGTTCCTGGTGATGCTTTTTGCATTGCAAATAAAACACAGAACATTTCGGAGGTGATTTTCTGGATAAAGCACCAAGGGCTGTCCTGGGGAGGAATATTTGAGAGCAGCCCTGAGGAGAAGGACTGTGCACATCCATGGAGAAAAGTTTCCTCAGGGCAGAGTCACATCTTCCCAAAATCTCCTCTCCATCCTGTGCTGAGGAGCTGGAAAGGAAAGGATTTGGTCATGCCACGGCTTCCAGGAGCTCGGGATTGACTGGAAAAGCTGAAAGTTTGGGAAGCCTGGAGCAGCACGTGGCTGAGAAGGCTGATGGATCTGGGAAGGGTCTGAGCCCCAGGAGAGGCTGAGGGAGCTGGGGAAGGGCTCAGCCTGGAGCAAAGGGGACCAGGGGCACCTTGTGGCTCTGCACAGCTCCTGCCAGGAGGGGACAGCCGGGGGGGTCGGGCTGTGCTCGCAGGGAACAGCGACAGGAGGAGAGGGAACGGCCTCAGGCTGGGCTGGGGAGGCTCAGGGTGGATTTTGGGGGAATTCCTTCATGGGAAGAGGTGGAGTCCCCATCCCTGCAGGGATTTCAGAGCCTTGTGGATGTGGCACTTGGGGACATGGGCAGTGCTGGGGGAACAGTCGGACTCAGTCTCAGAGGGCTTTTCCAGCCTGAAGGATTCCATGATTCCAAACGTCCTGAAAGCAGGGGGAGACCCCAAGAAGTGCTCCAGGTGCTGAGAAGGCACAAATCTGTGTCATTCAGAAACTCCTGGGAATGACATCCCCGGGTGGGTGATCTGTTCCGGGGGTTTTAATGACCCCATAACGGGGCAGCTCTTTGGGATTCAGGGGCAGAACCCATTTGGGGCAGGGCCATATCTGATCCCCCAAATGCCCCTGGGGAAGCAGGAGGAGGAAGGGGAGCACGAGGCCATTGAGCTGAGGGGTGGTTTTTAATCCTCTGCGATGGGGAGTTTGGTTAATGCAGTGAAACCACTAATTACAGCTAATTAAACCTGCACGGAGATCAAAGCTCAGCAGAGCTACAGGGGGGAGCAAACAAGGCGGAAAAGAAAGGGAAAGAAAATACGGATTTTGTTGTAACCGAGTCCTTAATTGAAAACCAAAGCAGCTTTGTTAATTAAAAGCTGCAAACCCAAACGAGGACATGCTCCAGTCCAGCCTGCGATGGAGGTAACACAAATTTCCCACGCTGGCAGCAAAGAGGAGCTTTTCCTCCAGAGCCTGCTCTGCTCTCAGTTCCCCTGGAGGGAAGGGACTGCCAGACTGGGAAGATTTGGGGATTTTTACCTTTCAGAGCTCGGGCTGTGAAGTGGGGGATTGCTAAGGTGGGGTTTGCTCAGACTGAGTGGTTTAGAACACCCTAATTTAGTCCTAGCCCGAGGGCAGCCCCGAGGAGAACATCTGAGATCCTTCCCTGAGCCCCAGGCAGCAGAGGAGCATCACAGGAGGGACACCTGACACGGAGCAAAGGGATCCCGGGTGGGATTTGCTGGCCCTGGTGCTCTCCACACACAAACCAAGCTCAAGGACAGCTCTCAGAGGGAAATTCCCTCCATCTTCAGGACACCTGCGCACCCCAGCACAAGCACAGCCTGGTGTTTCTGTGTTTATCAAGAGTAAAATCAGACAGGGAAATAGGGTTTGACAATTTGCGGAGCACGGGGATGGGGAAACCTTCGCTGTCCCTCGGCAGCTCCCAGCAGATGGCAGCAGGTCCTCGCTGATTCCTCCTGCCCGGGACAGCCTCGTGCGGCAGAACAGCAGAAATCGGGGCAGAATCGGGAAAAAATGAGAGCAGAGGAGCCCTGAGTGCCGAGGACCCAAACCTGGCACCACAGCCCCGGTGCCCAGCCCGGCAGGGACACAGAGCTGGGCACGGTTTGAGAAAAAGCTCCAGCCTCATTTTCCATCCTAAACCTTCCCATCCTCACTTCCCCAGGATCACAGTCATGGCATGGTTGGGGTGAGAAGGGATTTTAACGATCACCCAGTGGCACCCCTGCCCTGGCAGGGACACCTCCCACTGTCCCAGGCTGCTCCGAGCCCTGTCCAGCCTGGCCTTAGAATAAAGATGGGTTTTGAATAATGGGAGCGTTCCCCAGACCGGGGAGGGGCTGGAGGTGTCCAGGGCAGGGACAGAGCTGGGGAGGGTCTGAGCCCCAGGAGAGGCTGAGGGAGCTGGGGAAGGGCTCAGCCTGGAGCAAAGGGGATCAGGGGCACCTTGTGGCTCTGCACAGCTCCTGACAGGAGGGGACAGCCGGGGGGGTCGGGCTGTGCTCGCAGGGAACAGCGACAGGAGGAGAGGGAACGGCCTCAGGCTGGGCTGGGGAGGCTCAGGGTGGATTTTGGGGAATTTCCTCATGGAATGGGGGTCAGGCCTTGGAATTGCCCAGGGAGCTTCGGAGTGCCCATCTCTGCAGGTGTCCACGGAATTCTTGCAGGTGGCACTTGGGGACAAGGTGAGGATGGGGCACAGCTTGGGCTCCATGGCCTGGGAAAGCTTTTCCAACCTCACTAATCCTATGACTCCATGATTTGGGATCATTGATGGCCACACCAGGAACAAGTGGAGCTCTGATGGCTTCTCCCCACCCCTTCTCCCCGGGGATTTCTTGGTTGGGATCTGCCAGCAGTGACAATGAGGTGCCACATCTGCCATGGGGACATGGCACAGCCAAAATCCCAGGTAATGTCACAGCTAAAATTCCAGATAATGTCACAGCTAAAATCCCAGGTAATGTCACAGCTAAAATCCCAGATAATGTCACAACTAAAATGCCAGGTAATGGCACAGCCAAACTCCCAGGTAATGTCACAGCTAAAATCCCAGGTAATGTCACAGCTAAAATTCCAGGTAATGTCACAGCTAAAATCCCAGGTAATGTCACAGCTAAAATCCCAGGTAATGTCACAGCCAAACTCCCAGGCAATGTCACAGCCAAACTCCCAGTTAATGTCACAGCCAAAATTCCAGGTAATGGCACAGCTAAAATCCCAGGTAATGTCACAGCCAAAATTCCAGGTAATGGCACAGCCAAAAGTGCAGGTAATGTCACAGCTAAAAGTGCAGGTAATGTCACACTAAAATCCCAGATAATGACACAGCCAATGTCCCTAGCAATGTCTCCAAGAGCAGGAAAAGATTCCCAATCCCCCAGGAGGGATGGCCACAGGAACAACTGGAATGGCAGCACAGGGAAAGCTCCGAGTGCCTCCAGGTGCAGGGACACCTCTGCGTCCCTCTGAGCAGGGAGGACACTGAGAGCCAGGGACGATGCCAGCACTGCTCAGAAACCTTCATTTCCGACATCACAGGGACACTTGAGAGAGAAAATGTTCCCATTTCAATCCTGGGTTCTCCCTTCCCTTTGCAGCCACCCCAATTCACTCCATTTTAACACTTTTTAGCTCAGAAATCCACTTTTTTCAATGATATTTAAGTGTGAAGCAGAATCCTCACTGTTTTTTCCTGTCTCTGATGAGATCTCTGCATAAAGATCCAAGAGAATTTTGGGTGGGGAGCGGGAGAGGAGGAAAGAAGGCACAAGGGAAAAGGCCTGAACAGGAATTCAGATTTGATGCTTTTGTGCCTCTCACGCCATAGATCTCATTCTGGGTGTGAAACTTTGGAAATTTGGAGGCATTTGGAGCTCAGTCCCAGACTTTGCAGCACTTGCTTGGATATTTCACAGGGAGAAAATCCTAAAAAAAAATCCTTTTTCCTTCCTAAAGCAGTGGAAGCCCCAACAACCTCCTGCACTTCTGCTGGCCTAGATACTGAACACACACAGCAGTGAAAAACCTATTAATATTTGCAGGAAATTTAGCAAATGCCCCAAATCCTTTGTGACACCTTGGCAGTCAGAACCAGCCTGTTTCACCCTTTCTCCTGCTGGAAAAACTCCTCACATCGCTTGGCAATTTCTTTTTTTTTTTTTTTTCAATGGAAAATGCTCTGGCTCTGCTCTGCGATGCTCTGCTGAGAGTTTGCCTGCCTCAATTCTCGAACTGAGAATCTTAAAGCAAAACTCATTTAAAGCCTATTTTCCTCTTGCCACGGGGCTGTTCCCAGAGCAGCAAATGCTGCTGGTGTCACCTGCAGGTGATAGAGCTTTGGAAAAATGAGGTTTAAACAGCACGAGCCTCCCCAGAACCAACAGGGGTCACCTGAGTCGAGGTTTTGCTGTGAATCCTCCACGTGGTTTTGGCTTCAGAGGAAAAAGGGTTTCCCCTTCCAGCTTCCCTGGTTGGGAATACTGCTGCCTTAAGTCACTGAGAATAAGAAAGGGAATGCCCAGGGCTCTTTGAGGGCCCTAAAAAGCCTTGAAGAACATATCAGGAGTGGAAAATGAAAGCAAAATCAAAAGCACGATGCCCAGGGAAACGTTAAAGGACATTTGGTCCTTTCTCAGCTGGTCTGGTCTTTCCTACAAACACATCTGGTTTCAAACTGCCAGAAAAGGGAGCTGAATTTGGATTTAATGTATGGAGAGGGTCTGTGGGATGAAGGATGTTAATTGTGGCTAATTGCTCCTTGAGCCCTCAGTGTCAGGGACAGAAATATCCAGGCAGGGCTGGGAGTGTCCTGTCCCTCTCATGATCCCCCAATTCCCTGGAGGAGTGAAGCAGGGAGGGAATTGATCCCAGGAGGAGCAGAGCAGGGAGGATTCCTCCAGCAGCTCTGCCTGTGCATGAAAAAATAAAAAAACCCCACTTTATCTTTAAAAAGGCAAAACTGAGAGTGAAACACAGCACAGAGCATTTCCAGATTGCTGCCTGAGCCATATCACAGAGGTACAAATCACTTTAATCCCACCCCGATGTTGTTTTATGCTTTCTGGAGGGGAACTGTTATGTTTATTTAATAGTTTGAGTAGGCCTGGGCACGTGGAGTCCCTGGGGTGAGGCGAGGAACTCACTCAGGTGATTGTGGATTCAGGTGAGCAGGGCAGGGCTTGTTGATGTAAGGGGAGAATCTGCGTAATAAACATTCAGGAGTCATCTGAAGAATAAAAGGATGAAACAGACTCTGCAGAGCACGGAATTACTGAAAGAAAAGAGGGAAGCAATGCAGTTGTGAAAGCTAAAAATTGATTTTTGTTGGGGAGATTTCTGCACAAAGCTGCTGGGGGAGGGTGGGATTGGGCTCTGCCCCAAGGAACAAGGGGCAGGACTCAAGGAAATGGCTTCAAGGTGTGCCAGAACAGGTTGAGGTTGGATATTAGAAAAATTCCTTCACCACAAGGTGGTGGTCATTTAAGAAAGGGAAGGTTGAATTTGGGAAGTTTTTTCCTTGCAGAGTCTCTAATGCAGCTCTCTCCCTCCGCCTCCTGCAGACCTCAGCATTCACAAATTCTTGGTGTCGGTGCTGATACAAAGAAATGAATTCAACAGTGATCAGTCCCCAGATGAGATCCCAAATAAATGAGGCCCTCAGTCACACTCCTGCCCATCCATGGGAGCTCAGCTTCTCTCCCAGTTCAGCCTCCAACAGCAGTGGCCAAATGATGGCACTGAGTTTTCCCAGGGAGTCATATCCAAATTTCACACTAACCTCGCTCGTTTGACCCCATTCCCTAATTCCCAAGCTCCAGCCCTTTCCTGTGGCTGTTCCCGGGCTGAGCTCCCATTCCTGACCCTGCTGCTGCCACACAGGAGCAGCTGAGGAGGATTTCTCATTCCTAATTCCCAAGCTCCAGCCCTTTCCTGTGGCTGTTCCCGGGCTGAGCTCCCATTCCTGACCCTGCTGCTGCCACACAGGAGCGCCCGAGGAGGATTTGCTCATTCCTCAACCCTCCTTCAGTGGATAAATCCCAAAATTTATGGGAGAGGTCTGCAGGGGTGTGTCACACCCCATTTTGGGTTTATTTTGCCATTACTGCTATTTCAGGGTGACAGAACTTGAGGAGATGTCCCTTCAAGCCAAGCTGCCCGTGGTGAACCTTAGGGTCACACACGCGGTTCTGTGAGCTGCTGAAAGCGTCAGACTTCAAAAAACCAAAACATTTCTTACCTGGGAATAAACCCAAGCCCCAGTTCCATCCAGTTTAGGTTCTCCCCACTCCCTGTATCTGGAAGCTTTTCCTTACCTGAGTTTTGGTCTCGGAGAAGTCCCAAGGAAGTCCCACCAAGCGCAGACACTTTGGTGGGACCTCACACTGACCTCACCTGATCCACATTTGGGCTTGATGACCTTGGAGATCTTCCCTAAATTTAATAATCCCCCGATTCTATGATTTTATGTCCCTCTGAACGTTGTTCAACAGGGAGAAAGCAAAAATTGCCACCGCCACCTCCACGTGTTGAACTTGCCACCCACCCACGTGGGCTGAGAGCTTCGGAAGGACCACCCCTGCCCCTGTGGACACCAAAAAAGTGACAAATCCGAGGTTTCTGCTCACCTGGCAAAGTCCAGGTCAGCCTCCCGGGACATGGTGATGTTGGTGAGGTTTTGCTGCAGGATGAAGATGTTCCTGCACATTTTCTTGATGCCGGACTCGCTGATGCGCTTGAAGTAGTGCGCGCCGTTGATGAGGATGCAGGAGATGAGGTGGCCCAGACCTGCCAGGGTGAAAACATTTAGTGCCGATAATTCATTGGAAAACCCAAAAATGAGCGCTGGTGTGTGGTGCATGTGGACTGGATCAAGGGATAATGGGATTTTACTTGGAAACTTTCCTGGGCCTTTTAGGACTTTCCTCCGTGTTCCCTTCTTTGGTAAAAACACAAAACTTGCCCCAAAACTCAGAGCTGTGTTGTCACAACCACTGATTCATAATCAGGCTGTGCATGAAGTCCCTTCCAGTCCCTCTCCCTGCCCAGGCAGAGCAGCAGATCCCTGCAGCTCCTATAAACCCCAGGGTTTTAATCAGGGCTGGTGTTTTCCCTGCTGAATTCAGTCTCCAGGAGCAGAAATGAGCTGCATTTCAGTGCACAGTTTGGTTTGATGCACAGCCTCTCTCTGATCAGTCTGGGAGAGTTCCCTGCACCAGAAGGGTGGCAGAGGACACAGCTGGAGCTAAAGGACACAGCCCCCCCTCAAAATGCATCCACTGACATCACATCACAAACAGCAAAAAACCCCAGCCTGATTCACAGCTCTGGATGATTAAAGTCTGAATTAAGGATGAATGTTCGTGTACAGACAGCCAGCACGGGGTATCTGTGAATCCCAAACCTGGGCTTAGGAGGTGCCTGCGATGAACGGAGACGGTTGGTGTGAATTTAAACTTCAGCAGGATGTGAATGGTCCCTGTGGCTCTGGGGGGAGTCCCTTCCCTCTTCTCCAACAAAGAGGGAGTCACAGAATCCTGGAATGGTTTGGGTGGGAAGGACCTCAAAGCCCATCCAGTGCCACCCCTGCCCTGGCAGGGACACCTCGCACTGTCCCAGGCTGCTCCAAGCCCTGTCCAGCCTGGCCTGGGACACTGCAGGGATCCAGGGGCAGCCACAGCTGCTCTGGCAATTCCAGCCCAACCCCTCCCCACCCTCCCAGCCAGCAATTCCCAATTCCCAAGATCCCATCTGGCCCTGCCCTCTGCCACTGGGAAGCCATTCCCTGCCTCCTGTCCCTGCACGCCTTGTCCCCAGTCCCTCTGCAGCTCTCCTGGAGCCCTTCAGGCCCTGCCAGGGGCTCACAGCTCTCCCTGGGTCCTTCCCTTCTCCAGGGGAACATTCCCAGCCTGTCAAACCCCACGTGGGTGTCACTCATCAATGTTCTGTAGGTGACAAGGCTGCTCTATCCCTGACAGGAATCCTGCAGAGCTTTGGGATGAGAACAGAAAACCCTCTACTAAGGAAGGATGGGGAAGTGGCTGACCTTCAAAGATGTACTGGAACTTGTGCTGCTGCAGGCTGGCGCTCATGGCCTCCTCGATGGCGCTGATGTCCTTGTTGAGCCGCACCACCAGCGGGTCGTAGTCCATGCTCTCCACGTTGGCCACGATGGCGTAGTTCCCTTGCTTGGCCAAAGGGATCAGGTAGTGGAAGCAGTGAACCCTGGCAGGCAGGAGGAGAAACATCTCAGTGCAATATCCCAACTGAAATATTTGTGGGATGCAGAGTGGTTCTTTATTTCCACAAAAATAACAAATGGGTGGTGATGTCTCTGTTAAATGCATCCTCGTCCCATCTTCAGAGATGGATCCAACAGATCCTTTATGACGGATCTGATCTCCATCATCCTTTCGGGGAATCTTTTCCCAAGATTCCCCAACCTCCCACACGATGCTCCAATGGGAATTCATTCCACGAAAAGCTCGTAACAGCGATAACAGGCAGGATGAATGAGCCAGGGCACATGGAATAGTCATTAAAATTCCAACATTGTGTCTATTCCCTGTCGCTATCGGAGACGGTCACGACATAAGAGTTCACCACAACAGTTTCTCGGTCAGAGGAAAGGAAGAAGTAACTCTTTATTTTCCAAAGCCTTTTTACACTATTTTCTAACTTTCGTGTCACACATCCATTGGCTCTCAATTCACCTCCCCACAATATCCTTGGCTGCCTACAGCCAGAACATCTTGGAGAAACACCACCTGCATGAGCCTGGCTACCTCTGTTCATGAATTCCTGCTTGTTCTGAACCACAGAGCCACTGTGAGAATTGAGAACAACAAGTTCGTCTCATGGGAAAGTAGCTCTTACTATGTGCCTACAATTCCCACATTCCCAAGCATTTCACACTATTGCAACCCTTTCCTGCTCACCAGCTTGCCCAACCCTCATCCCTCTATGGAAGCAGAAATTCCACGCAGTCAAATTCCCCATTTGGGCTCTGCAAAAAAACTGGAATTAAGTAATTTCTCTCCAAGCTATAAAGGAAAATGCTGAAAATTCCATAGCAGAGCTCCTTCTGCTTTTGTAATCACTCAGTAGGAACAGGGTTGGGTTCTTCTTCCACCAGGGGAGGTTTAGGTTTGATTTTAGGGAAAATGATTTCATGGAAAGTGTTTTCCACCCAGCATTCGTGGAGTCCCCATCCCTGGAGGGATTTCAGAGCCCTGTGGATGTGGCACTTGGGGACATTAGCAGTGCTGGGGAATGGCTGGGCCTCATGATCTTAAAGGTCTTTTCCAACCTGAATGATTCCATGATTCTGGAATTCACCTGTCAGGAGAACAAATCAAAGCCTGAGGGAGAATCCCTGGTGTTTGGGGGATAACTCAGGGTCAGCACAAGGGGACAGGGAGGTCACAGCAGACTGGCCCAAAGCTGGGACAGAGATGTCCTTGGCTCTCCTATTCCCTGGAAAATGCCCTGGATGTGGCCAGCACAGGCAAGTTCGGTTTAGGAAAATTCCCAGAGTAAAAGCATCTTAGATATAATTTTATATATAATTTTTTAAATTAAAAATCCTGTGACAGACATTAGGTAGTCTAAAATTCCACGGTGATTCCAACAAAAGGTGTTTCCATTCCCAGGCTGGACAGGACTTGGAGCAGCCTGGGACAGTGGCAGGTGTCCCTGCCATGGCAGGGGTGGCACTGGGTGGGCTCTGAGGTCCCTTCCACCCAACCCGTTCCAGGATCCCACAGACACCACGAGGTGAGGAAAGCAGGAATCAGGGTTAGGCAGGCAGTTGGGAATGCACAGGGAGGGATCCAGGGAATCTCCCCCCCCACAGGGTTCTCCTGCTGTCAGCATCTCCTCAGTCCCTCCTGCCCTCGGGACACAGCTCCGTGGCTCGGTGAATCCCCAGCTCCAACTGGCTCCTGCTGGGAGCACCGGAGCCGTTGGGCAATGCCCTGCTCCGAATTACAGCAGGGTTCATCCCTGAATTCCATTTCAGGGATTTGCACTTAACCCAAGCGTGACGAGAAACCACAAAGGCCAAAAACCCCTCCCACGAGTCCAGGTGACCTCAGGCATCACCTCCTATCACAGCCCGGCTGGAAAATGGCTCCATTTCCATCCTTTCCCCACCTTCCCCTCCAATCCTAGCCCGGCTGATCTGGGATTCCCGAATCCCATGCCCAGTGGATGATGGATGGCAGGATGACGGAGTGCTGACAAGAACTAATGTGGATTTTTTTCAGAGCCGCACACATATTCCAGCAGACACAACGCGGCTCGGGATGTGTCACGGGAGAACAAATGGAGGATCCATCAAATCTCTGACATGCCCTTTTGCATTTGATGCTTCAGAGCAAAGGGAAGCGATGGAAACACACCTGGCCCACGCAATGCTCCAGGGAAAAACGTCTTCCCAGCCCTGGAGTGGACAGCTGGCAGCCTGAAGAAAGGGATTTGCTGCCTTTGATCTTTGCGTGTGAAGTCAGAGACTTCATAAAATTACCCAGCCCATGAAAAAAATCCACCTGGCTCCCCAGTTCCTGTCACTGTTTGAAAAAGGGGGAGGAGAAGCTCCACTTTGCAATCAAAAAAAAAACCCCAAAAATGTGGAGACACCTGTTAGACCATGAAAACACCATTGTGTTATTTTGGAAGGACAAAGTCCCCCAAAATCACATTTTTCCTGGTGTCTGATCCATAATAATGGAATCACAGAGTGGGTTGGGTTGGAGGGACCAGCGAGATCATCCAGTGCCACCCCTGCCCTGGCAGGGGCACCTGCCACTGTCCCAGGCTGCTCCAAGCCCTGTCCAGCCTGGCCTGGGACACTGCAGGGATCCAGGGGCAGCCACAGCTGCTCTGGCAATTCCAGCCCAGGGCCTCACCATGTCCACAATGAGGAATTCCTTCCTAAATTCTCTTGCAGTTAAGCCACACACTTCCCCAGGAAATTCCCCCTTGGGGATCCCATGCCTCCATCCCACATTCGGCCACACGTGATTTGGTGATTTGGCCTTTCTGGACCAGCCTTTGATGCTGCAGTGGATAAGTTTATCTTAAAATATATCCTCTGGTCATAACCTTCACCCGCAGCCTCCCGAGATGCCCTCCCTGCCCGAATTTTGGGTTTTTACCTGACTTCCAGGTGCAGCACCAGCAGGCAGCGATCGGCCATCTCCTGGAAGGACCTGGCCAGCTCACTCAGGCTCTGCAGGATCTGCTCGGAGGCAGGAAGGTGTTCCAGGCTGGCGTGGCTGTCCTGGCCTGGGGACGTGGCTGCCAAGAGAAAAGAGTTCCATTCGGGACATTTCCACCCCATCAGAGCCTCCTGTGTGCTCCTGTCCCAGCTCCGGTGTTCCCTGCGCCTCCTGGGCACTAACGGAGACACATTCCCATTCAGGAGTGGAGCAAAGTGCTCCTGCCAGGGATCAAACCCCAGAGGGGATCCGAGGGGTTTCACCAACCACCATTGCTCTGGGATGAGAATTCCCGTGGCTGTGCAATCCAGGAGCATCCCTGCTCTGCTGGTGTTAGAAAACAGACCAGTTTAAAAATTTTGTATAACTTTAGTCAAAGGATTTGTTTGTCTGTACCCCCGGAAAAGGCATCTTAAGTTGGGCATTGTCCTACCAGGTGAGGTGTGATGAACTCAACACACACCAGAGTGGAGCAGCCCAAAGATCCCCAGAGAGATCAAGGCCATCCCCGGAACACCAAGGGAACATCGGTGGCCATCTCCAAACATCCACCCCAGAGCACCTCTGGCACAGCTGGAGACATCTCCCCGCAAAGGACTGAGGAGAACATTGAAAAATGAAGATCTAATTCACATCGGAGGTGAGGGGATTGGGATCCAATGGAAACTGAACACTGAGGGTTGCTCAGCTCTGCACCAATGAACTTTGAAACAATGCATCTCTATGGGTTTGACTGTATAAAATTTGGGGGAAAATCCTGTAAAATCGGTGTGTCATGGAATGATTCTCTCTGCACAGCCGGGCTGTGTGTGGATGAGATGATTTCTGTGGCACACCCTGGCCAGAACAACATCCTGGCCAGATAATAAAGTAATGCCTTGACTCTCTAACATTAAAAATGTTGTTGGAGGGTTTTTGTTTTTCCCACAGTTTTGGTGACACGGGGAGAGAGGACAGAGCTGCTTGGAAGCCACAGCAAGGGTGAGAGGGTCCTTTTTGTCACCTGATGTCCCCATCCTGCCTCAGGTGAGGCTTCACCTGTCCCCATCCCTTCAGAGGAGCCTTCCTTTGGTTTTGTTCCTTACCCACAGCTCTGGGGCAGTGGAAAGCAATGAAACCATCCCAAGAGCCATGAGCTGCTCGTGGATCGCTCCCTCCTTGGAGAAGCTCCTTGGATTTTATCACCAGAGCAGCTCCAGCTCCACAACCTCCATCCCCTGTGCTTTATCCCTGAACCTCCTCCCCTGCGGCTACTCGAACAGAGGAACAGGCTGCTATCCCACACTCCACCCTAATCAGAGGAGGGGAATCCCACAAATCCTGGTTCCAGCAGCACTCTGGAGCTGCCATCCTGCAGCTCTAAAGGTGACCAGCAGAGTTGCAATCAGGCTGCCCTGCTGCCGCCTGAATGAAAGAATTAAATAGCTCCAATTAAATTGCAAGATGATCTCCTGGGTCAGCAGATCCCATCCCTACAATCCCGTTGCTCCATGGCCTCAGGCAGAGATTTCTGTGCCACATTAAAGATTTCTACCCTTGCTGGCTCCTTCAAAGCCCTTCTCTAACAGGGAAGGAAAATTTTGGGATTTCCAGCCTGACCTTATTCACGGAGGTTTTATATTTGTTTCTTTACCTGGCAATGTTATTTTTCCCTCATGGAGTTCTCCATCCCTGGCATCCTGGGATGTAGATTTTGTAGATTCCTTTGCAGATTCCTGGGATGGTTTAGGTTGGAAAAGCACTCAGAGACCATCGAGTCCAACCATCCCCAGCACTGCAAGGGCCACCACTGCCCCATGTCCCCAAGTGCCACATCCACAGGGCTTTAAATCCCTCCAGGGACGGGGACTCCAAAACTTCCCTGGGCAGCTCATTCCAATGTTTGATCACCCTTTCCATGGAGGAGTATTCCCTAAAATCCCATCTCAGCCTCCCCAGCCCAGCCTGAGGCCGTTCCCTCTCCTCCTGTCGCTGTTCCCTGCGAGCACAGCCCGACCCCCCCGGCTGTCCCCTCCTGGCAGGAGCTGTGCAGAGCCACAAGGTGCCCCTGATCCCCTTTGCTCCAGGCTGAGCCCTTCCCCAGCTCCCTCAGGAATTCTCCAGACCCTTCCCAGCTCCAGCACAGCCCAGCATAGAAAGGACCTGTGCCTCACCGAGGAACTGCTGACAATCAGCTTTCATTCTGAGGGACACTGATTTAGGGAAATGTCACTTTGTACAGCCTCAGACTTGCTCTGGGAGAGAATTAAACCAGAAAAAGTGTGCATGGATGAAGCCATGGAAAACACAGAACCTGGAATTAGATGGGTTTTGATGCCCAGAGCAGCTGTGGCTGCCCCTGGATCCCTGCAGCGTCCCAGGCCAGGCTGGACAGGGCTTGGAGCAGCCTGGGACAGTGCGAGGTGTCCCTGGTTGGAATGGGAAGATCCTTGAGGATCCAACCCAAACCATTCCATCAATTATCTCTCTGAATGAACTCTGTGAATCAACTCTCTGAATTAACTTCCCTCAGCTACTCCTGATATCTCAGCAAAATTCATGGAGTAATTATTTTAACAGAGGAATACAGTGAGAAATTCATCGCCTGGAAATGATGAAGTGGCCTGGAGTGTCAAAGAGGAATAAAGAGGGACATGAGGGTGACAGGGTGGGTGGGAATGAGGCTTCCCCTCCCTCAGACCCCTCCCAGCCTCTCTCTGCTCACTGAGCTCCATCCCACAAAGAAAATTGAATTATCAACGAGGGGGTGAGGGGATTATTGACACAACCTCTGGTTCCAGGTGAGACAGGACTCTCAGGAGGCACCTGGGGAGAGCTGTTGGTGCAGCTGAGACACCTCCAATGTTTCAGCTCCGATTTCCCTGCAGGGCTGCAGCTCAGGGTCAGCTCTAGGGATCCTGATCCGTGATAGGAAAAACTCCAATGTTTCAGCTCTGATTTCCCTGCAGAACTTGAGCTTGGGGTCAGCTCTAGGGATCCTGACCTGTAATAGGAAAAACCCCAATGTTTCAGCTCTGATTTCCCTGCAGGACTGCAAGACTTGGGTCAGCTCTAGGGATCCTGATCCGTGATAGGAAAAACTCCAATGTTTCAGCTCTGATTTCCCTGCAGGACTGCAAGACTTGGGTCAGCTCTAGCCTTCCTGACCCATGACAGGAAAATCCCCACTGTGGTGGTTTTGCCTGGCCCAGTTTTTGCAGTGAGCAGGGTGGGNTGTGAAAACATATTTAAGAAGAAATCAAAACAATGTGAGCACACACTTCTTTTTAGCCAGAGGAGCATGAGGAGGAGGGGGAGGATTTGGAGTTTTTTGCCCAGCTTGATTGCAGGAGAAAGGCCCTTCCCAGAGAGGGACATGGTGGAAAAATTTCCAGAATCTTTACTCAGGACATGCAGGAGCCATCTTTGTACCCCACCCTGTTCACTGGCAAAAACTGGGCCAAGCAAAACCACCACACCCACCTTCATCATGCAGGAAAAACCCCATTATTTTAGCCAAAAATCCTCATTTTGGAGAAGTTTTTATCAGCCTGGAGCTGCACTCAGTGCAGGAATCGTCTCTCTCTCCGGAGATGCCGCCCTGAAGCGCTGGAGATGGATGGAGCCGTCACCCGAAAAGCAGGAGTCAGCTCGTTCCGGCTGCGGGGAGCTGCACTCACCATTTTTCTCCTCTCCACAGTTCATCTGCAGCACTTTAAGTGAAGCTGTAATTATATTTGTCAGTGCAGATGAGAGGAGGAGGGAGATGGGCACAATCTGCTCCCTGTTCCGAGCTCTGAAATCCTTCTGGGTGTTCCGAGCCCCCCCCGGAAGGGAGGAGGCTCAGGTGGGGATTTTTGGGGGGTGAATCGGAATTTCTCTGGTGTGATTTTGCTTTTGGAGATTGAAGGAAGCCTTTTGGAGCCCATCCATTTTCCTTTCTTCCCTGCACATCTGGAAAGGACCAACGAGAAAATCCCATTCCTTTCAGTCTCACTGCAGACAGTTTTACTCCATCATCCTCAGCTGCTCCGAATGAGCTGGAGCAGCAAAAAATAATCAGAGCCTGAATTATTGAAGGGGCCTTGAATCAGAAATGTCATTTGGAGCTGGGCAGCTCTTTGGGCAAAGGCTGAGCTTTCAGATGGGTGTTCAGCCCACCACACTCTGAAAAAAGGAGGGATCCCTGGCAGAAATTTCCCTTTTCCAGCTGAAATGGTGGAAAAAGGGGGAAAAAAATCTGGAATGTTGGAAAAACAGAGCAGCCAGGTCTTCTTGCCCTTCTCCTCCTTCCTAACCCATTTCCCCCCAGCTGAAGGTCAGGCCACCACACCACCCTGGCCGATGTCCTTTACAATCCTGGAATGGATTCATTTGTCCGAGGTGAATTTTCCATTTCCATGCTGCTGGACCCCACTCCCGCTTTCGTTTGGCATTTCTCCTCCCCGGCTGCAAGCACAGCCAAGTCCTCTCCCCGTGAGGGAAAGAAATGTTTCATTGCGGCAAAGCGAAAGGAGAAAAATAAACTCGGCACAGGCCTTGTCTTCACTCCGCAGTTCCTGACGGGTTGTGCCTTGTGAATCGATGGATGGGAATTGCCAGAGCTCTGGAATATTAACCAAAGGCTGCTGTGCTGCCCCTGAACAAACCCCTGGAGCAAAATCAATCCAAGGAGACAAACTCAGAAAGGAACCTCCGGCAGGCTCAGGATCTGCACAGAATTCCCTGGTTTGCTTCAGGAGGGAAAGGAAAGGCTCACAGAGATGTCTTGCAGCTCTGCTGGGGGAAAATCGCTCTTCTTTGGGGAAGAGATGCAGCAAGAACATCCTGCAGAGTTTAGGGACAGTTCACAGCTCTGTAAAGTTTAATTTCTTCCTTCCTCTCCAGAAGAGGCAACTCCAAACAACACAGGGAAAAGGGAATTTGTCACAGGGTAGGTCTGGACTAAGACTTGGAAACTCAAGGCTAACTCTTCTCTCTGCTGGAGACTTTCCTGGGATTCTCAGGCACCACTTTCTCTTTCTTTGCTCTCGTTCCCAGCAGGAAAAGCTGGGGAATGTTTTTACTCATTTTTGCCATTCCACTCAGGTGTCAAGAAAAGCTGGGGAGTGTTTTTATCCATTGCTGCCGTTCCACTCAGGTCTCAGGAAAAGCTGGGCAATGTTTTTATCCATCGCTGCAGTTCCATTTAAGTCTCAAGAAAAGCTGGGCAATGTTTTTATCCATCCCTGCCATTCCACTCCGGTCTCAGGAAAAGCTGGGGAATGTTTTTATCCATCCCTACTGTTCCAGACTCAGGTCTCAGGAAAAGCTGGGGAATGTTTTTATTCATTTTTGCCATTCCACTCCGGTCTCAGGAAAAGCTGGGGAATGTTTCTATCCATCCCTGCCATTCAACTCTAGTCTCAGGAAAAGCTGGAGAATGTTTTTATCCAGCCCTGCCGTTCCCACAGCTATCAGCACCACGAGGAGACGATGCCACAGGGAGACAAAACACAACTCAAATGCCTTCCAAAAGGAGAATTTCTGGTTATTTATAGAAAAAAGTTTTGGGTGAAGCTGGGCAGAATTAGAGATGTGATTCTTTTCTAAAGGAGTGGGATGTGAACAGCAGATTCAATATCAAGGATTTATTTCAGGAGAATTTCTGCTGGGACACCGTTGACTTCTGCACCCAAACAGCATAGAAAAATTAATATTTTTAAATATTTCACTATTAAAAAACCCGCCTCTCTATTAATCCATAGTCTGTCCCTCTGGGACACAGCTGAGCCAGGGAACTTGGTGAGGGGACAGGAACGTCCCTGAGATGTCCGTGCCACACCAAAAGGTGACAAATGGGTCCGTTTGGGGATCTGCAGCCTTCTAGGAAAGGATTGGAATGAGCCATGAACGCTGGAGCTGGATTTGGATTCTCCCAAATCTCCCAAAGTTTGTGGGATTCATTTCAGAGCTAGAGGAATTCAGGAAGCAAAACTAGATTTTGGGCTTCACATCTCCTCTGAGGTGTGGCCTCTTAGAGACGAACAAGTATTTAAAATATTCACGCAGGTATTTCTGCTTTTTACCAAAACGGTTCTCCTTCGTAGAGTTTAAATCCAGAGAAATGAAACACTCGAAGGAATGGTATCTCCCAAGACTTCTGAGATCATGGAATGGAATTAAAGAATGTTGGAAGGGAATTTTAAAGGTCATCAGCCCAACCTTCAGCACGTCTGATGCATGGATTTGGGATGGCAGTGCCTTCCTCCCATGGATCCAAAGGGAAAGGCTGTTCCTTAGTTCCATGGGGATGGATCCAGGCTGGGTTTGTCCCTCTGGCGGCCGAACGTGGGAGGTGAAAGCAGAGGCGGTGACAGGACTGAGCCTCCCACGCAAACCCCAAATCTCCTCCTTGTCCTGAGCCCTGGAGGGCTCTGGGATATGAGAACATCCACCTGCACACGTGGGCTGAGCCCTGAAAACATCGGGACTCTCCTCAGAACAACACAAACACCGGCAAAGGACAACTTCCAGAGGGTCAGGGCCTCTCAAATGAGAGACGGGAGTGTGGAATTGTCTAAATTCCCAGCATTTTACTGGGAATTCACCTTTTACTGGGAACTCACCTTTTACTGGGAACTCACCTTTTACTGGGAATTCACCTTTTACTGGGAACTCACCTTTTACTGGGAATTCACCTTTTACCGGGAATTCACCTTTTACTGGGAATTCACCTTTTACTGGGAATTCACCTTTTACTGGGATCACCGTCACTCACTGGTGCCAAAGGGACAAAGCCACACTTAGAGCACAAACAGAAATGATGAGAAAATGATCTCAGGGAGAGCTGCTCATTCATAAATCTCAGAGTGGATTTCCACTAATGAATTCTGTTCTCTAGGAGAAAAATCAGGGCCGCATTGGAAGAAACTTAAGGAAGGGATTTCTCGAGGTCCTCGAGGTCCTGACAGGGCCACGAAAGGAAGAACTGCAAGAAAAAAACAACCCAAGAAAGAAGGAAAAGGAAAGCAAGAAGGCAAAAGTGATGGGAACGGAGAAATTCCTCCCACGGCCTTTGTGCCCTTCCCTCCATTGAAATTAAAATTAAAATTAAAATTAAAATTAAAATTAAAATCCAAGAGTGCGAGAGAGGGACAAGGCTGGGAAGAGCCTCCGCCCTGGCGGGCGGTAAGGAAGAGCTATAGTCGCCATCCGCTGGGCAAACACTGCTGATGAGCAGAGCCCAGGCTGTCCGTGGTGATAAACTGAGCCTAAACACTTGATTAGCTTTTCATTTGGTGGATTAATGTTTTTTACGGCGCTCGGCGTTAATGAATTGTCTCGTTAGCGCTGCCCGCGGAGCTCCTCGCTTGCCTCCGCTGCCGGGCATCAATTTCTCCGGGAAATTAGCGCTTTTCAGAAGGCAATAACTCCAATGAAAAAAGTGGTTTGGTTTCTGTTGTTTTCTGCAAAGATGCAGCCTCGGGGAAAGGACTGTTGGGGGGAAGAAGGAATCTGATAAATAAAATAAAGATAAAAAGTGTGGTGGGAGGTTCAAACTCCGCCTCACAGAAGGTTTGGTTGCTCAACGCTTCTTGTCTGGAAAAGGCCTAAAACTCACCCCAAATGAATTGGTTCATTTGAAAAAATCCAAAGAACAGGCGCTTTTCACTAAAATCTGTTTTTTTCGCTGGAGGAAGCAAAATTGAGCAAGGAGAGTTATGAGCAGAATCCTAACATGAGATTAGGAGCACAGGTGACTTTGAAACGGAAGGATGTCCCAAAAAAGTCCAACATTTGCTGTTCCAGCACTCCTCAACTGGGAGAACTCCCTGGGTTATTTTTTTCTGTTTCCAGTAATTTATAATGTCACTTTCCCACAACTTGTCCTCCAAGAATTATTATTTCCTGGGCTGAGTTCTATTTGCTCAGAAGCAATTCGATTTTAAAATGTCCTTTCATCATCTATGTCCTGTGAAGGATTTTTTTTCCCCTGCTTGGTGTTTCCCAATGTGCTCCATCCAATTTTCTTTAAAAACAGCGAAAATCACCAATCAGTGGAGACTCTCCCATCGATCTACCGCGAGCCAAAACCTCACCCCCATTTTTCCTTCCTTTTCTCAGCGTTCTCCAGGATGCTGAGCTGCACCTTCCCAATCAAAGCCCTCAAAAACTCACTGCAGGATTTCTCTGTGCCTGACAAGGATGGATTTCTAAAACCTCCTGGACTGCTGGACTTATTGGAAGAGAAAGGAATAAAATTCCTGAAGTTAATCAGTGTCCTGATGCCCAGGAGTAAAAGTATAATGAAAATAAATACAGTGAGATATAATGAAAATAGATACAGGGGAACAGATACTTAAAGATTTTTTAATTATAGATAAAAGTGTTTTTTTGAGGGCTATTTGTTTTTAATAGATTGGTTTGCAAAGCAAGAGGAGCAGCCCAGAGGTCTGGAAGACAAAGAATGAAGGGGTCCTGTCCTGGAGAGGAAGGAATAAAATTCCTGAAGTTAATCAGTGTCCTGATGCCCAGGAGTAAAAGTATAATGAAAATAAATACTGTGAGATATAATGAAAATAAACACAGGGGAAGAGACACTTAAAGATTTTATTTTCTTTTTTTTTTTTTTTTTACAATTAATAGATTGGTTTGCAAAGCAAGAGGAGCAGCCCAGGGGTCTGGAAGACAAAGAATGAAGGAGTCCTGTCCTGTCCTGTCCTGTCCTGGAGAGGAAGGTGGGAATGGGAACATCCCTGGGAATTGTGAAGATATATATATTTCAAATATAGGGTGAAGAATGGGAAAGGAAAAGGGACAAGCACTGGGATGATGAGCCTCTTAGCCTGATTTCTCCACAATTCCTAGTTATTTCAGAGTGATTTCCCACAAGTCCCTCAGGAATGTCAGTGCTGGTTAGATCAGAGCGACACAATGGTGACGTCAAGGCCTGGCTGTAATTTCCACTCCCATCCCATCATTTTGACAATTCCCTCACCCCTTCCAGAGCAGGGCAAGGTGTCACCTCTGTCACCCCACGGAGGAGCAGGGGGGACTTTCTGCTCTCGAACTCTGCCATCAGTGAATCGTTTTCTCCAGAAGAGACCAAAGGACCTTCACGGGATGACCCCACTGGAGCCATTCCCACAAAACCCCAATTTCCCAGCATCACTCACAGGGATCCTGCCGGAAAATGGTTGGAAAGCATCGCTAATTAGGTCACTTATTTACATGTCAACCCCCACATTTAAGGCTGGTGGGTGGGAGGAAGGAAAGCCGGAATGAGAGTAATTAACGTAATGAGGATGATGAGCTAAGTGCTGACCCCACGGCAGAGGATCGATCCCGGGAAGGCTTCCGGGGGCTGTTCCATTGTGGGGACACCAAACCAGAAATGAGCAGCCAGGGCAGGGAAAAAGCCTCTCAATTCCTCATTCCATGAAATATTTGATGGCTGGGGGTGGCTGCAATCCACTGCAGACATTCCAGAGGGAAAAAGGCACCAGGAGATTGATGGAAAACCAGGAGCTTTTAGGGGACTGTGACTGTGGGGTTTCATTCCCTGAGCTCCAGCAAAGCACATCCACATTTCAGATACAAACTTTTCTTGCTAAAGTTCTAAACCAAACCCAAATAATCTCCTCATGCTCATTTGGGCCAAACCAGGCATTTTATGTCCATGAGTTCGGCAGTTCCCTGCTGGTCTTGATGTGTTTGAACACTTCGCCATTGCAAATAAGTTTTCCATGGGTTTAGTCCTCCAAATGTCAGCTCAGCCAAGAGGGTCCCAGAGGGACTCGTCCTCTGCCTGGACTGCTCTGCTCAGTTCTTGGCTGTAGGATCATGGCATGGTTTGGGTGGGAGGGACCTCAGAGCCCACCCAGTGCCACTCCTGCCCTGGCAGGGACACCTGCCACTGTCCCAGGCTGCTCCAAGCCCTGTCCAGCCTGGCCTGGGACACTGCAGGGATCCAGGGGCAGCCACAGCTGCTCTGGCAATTCCAGCCCCGTCAGGAATTCTTTCCCAAGATCCCATCCAAATCTCCCTTTTTCCATTCTGAAGCCATTCCCTGCCTCCTGTCCCTGCAGGCCTTGTCCCCAGTCCCTCTGCAGCTCTCCTGGAGCCCTTCAGGCCCTGCCAGGGGCTCGCAGCTCTCCCAGCTGTTTGCAGCAGCTTTACTGAGTCTATCCGTAGTTCCATCAAACCCACAAATGGTGATTAATTAATTATCAGCTGATCACCCCTGGCTTGGTTTGGACTTGCCAGATCACTGTGGGTGAGGATGGCAGAGCTCCCTGGCCTTGCTCATTGCCACCTGGAAAACCCAGGAGCCTGAGCAGAGATCTCATTCCTTCATTTCTCCATTAATTTCTTCATTTCTCCATTATTTTCTTCATTTCTCCATTAATTTCTTCATTTCTCCATTAATTTTTCCATCATTCTCCAGGTTTGGAGCAGCCTGGGGAGAATATTTGGGATGCCTGAGCATCCCAGAGATGCTGGAACAGGAACAGGCTGAGACGTGGGACGGACAAAAAGATCTGTGGTCATGAGCCATGGCCAAGCAGATAAAATGCCCAAAAAAGGCTTTTCCTTCCTCTCCTCTGCTTCTCCTGGATTTGTGCACTTGCAGAAGAGCCCCAACTGCTCAGGCAGTGCAAGAGAATTAATATTGGAAAACAAGGCTATTTATGAAGCTTAAATAAAAAGCTGTCATTTAGATTAAGTCATATTGGAGCAGCAGATATTCACCAAATTATAAAAGCACTCAAGATTTACCTTGTTAATTTAATGGCAGATGTTTTGCATTTGGTGGACATGTGCAGCTTTTTCTGATTTAGACAGAAATTTACTTTTTTTGCAGAAACAAAGCCACAGCATTCACCTTCCCTTCCCCTGCCCCAGGTCAGGCCCGCGTTGATCATCTTTAATCTGGCTTTTAAATAAGGCTCTCTATTAATAGATCTCTAAAGCGAAATTAAAATAAAATAAAATAAAATAAAATAAAAATCGAGTCCCCATGGGCAATCAAGATGTGCTACAAGATCAGTGACAGGGGAAAAAAAACCAAAATGAGAAATCCAGTCCCATTTAAGACCTGAATGGAGTTCATCAGGAGCCCGGGGGCTCAGCACTGCTGTGTGGCCTGACTGCAGAATGAACGGCTGCGATTTCCCCTCCACGCCGGGGCTGATTTCCATTTGTGCCGAAACCCCTGTGCACCATTCTGACCTTGAAGGGACTGTAAATGACAGCTCCTGGTGGTGTTGGAAAATACACCAGTTTAAAAATTTTGTATAACTTTAGTCAAAGGATTTGTTTGTCTTTAACCTGGGAAAAGGAATTTTAAGTTGGGCATTGTTGCGCCAGGTGAGGTGTGATGAACTCAACACACACCAGAGCGGAGCAGCCCAAAGATCCCCAGAGAGATCAAGGCCATCCCCGGAACACCAAGGGAACATCGGTGGCCATCTCCAAACATCCACCCCAGAGCACCTCTGGCACAGCTGGAGACATCTCCCCGCAAAGGACTGAGGAGAACATTGAAAAATGAAGATCTAATTCACATCGGAGGGGAGGGGATTGGGATCCAATGGGAACTGAACACTGAGGGTTGCTCAGCTCTGCACCAATGAACTTTGAAACAATGCATCTCTCTGGGTTTGAATGTATAAAATTTGGGGGAAATCCTGTAAAATCGGTGTGTCATGGAATGATTCTCTCTGTGTGTGGATGAGATGATTTCTGTGGCACAGCCTGGCCAGAACACCATCCTGGCCTGATAATAAAGTAATGCCTTGACTCTCTAACATTAAAAACATTTTTGGAGGGTTTTTGTTTTTCCCACAGTTTTGGTGACACTATCAGCCATCACAGCCCAGCCCAGGCTCAGGCAAGCACAGCAGAGGCTCAGAATCCTCACGGAGCAAAGTGACCTGGGGTGCTCCAGATGCTCTAATGGCCCTCACTGACCTTTAAAAGCATTTTGAGATCTGTGGCTGGGAAATGAGATGCAAATGCTCGGTGTTATCATTGATCAAGGCTGTCATCGGCAGAGAAATGCAGGATTTTTGTAAAAAGCTGTAGAAAAACTCGTTTTTTTCCCCCCTGGTTTTGAGTGAAGTCATAGCTCACCCACTCTGTGGGGAAAGTGCTGCCCATCTGCACGGGAAAGGGTGAAAAGATCTTCCACACAGCCCTGGATCTGGGGGTGAACAGGAGAAAATCTCTGCTGTGGACGCAGGATAAAGAAGGGAAGAAGCTGAATGGCCTCAGGATCTGTTTCTAAAGAGATTTTATTTTCTCTGTGGAGAAGACTATAACAGGACAGGAGATCCTTCCTCACACTGGTGCCTGATTTTCCAGTTAAACCTGGAAATGCCCTAAATTGCTGTTATTGCTCATCGAGGATGACACAGACCAGGCCCACACGGGGAAGGTGAACACAACACTCTGAGAAAATAAAGATTTATCCACACAAAAAGGTTGGGGGCAAGAGCAGCTACTGAGCTGTAGCAGCCATGGACACACAGTGCAGATGGGAAAAGTTTAATTCCAATAAACCTTTCGGAAGAGAAAGACAATCCTGATTTATCTGAGCTGAAGGGGCTCAGGAGGAGCCCTTGAGGAGGATTTGGGGTGAGTGGTGGTGAGAGCTGGACCTGCCCTGACCAAGGGACTCTGAACCCCCCATGGGTAGCACGAGGGGGAAAATCTGTCCCTCTCAGGTGAGAGCCCACCTGCAGAGCTGCCCCAGCCCTGGGGACACAGCACAGGAGCTGCAGAGAGTCCAGAGGAGGCCCTGGAGCCCCTCTGGAGCCAGGCTGGGAGAGCTGGGAATGTTCCCTGGAGAAGGGAAGGACCCAGGGAGAGCTGCGAGCCCCTGGCAGGGCCTGAAGGGCTCCAGGAGAGCTGCAGAGGGACTGGGGACAAGGCCTGCAGGGACAGGAGGCAGGGAATGGCTTCCCAGTGGCAGAGGGCAGGGCCAGATGGGATCTTGGGAATTGGGAATTGCTGGCTGGGAGGGTGGGGAGGGGCTGGGCTGGAATTGCCAGAGCAGCTGTGGCTGCCCCTGGATCCCTGGCAGTGTCCTTGGATGGGGTCAGGAGCAGCCTGGGACAGTGGCAGGTGTCCCTGCCAGGGCAGGGGTGGCACTGGGTGGGCTTTGAGGTCCCTTCAACCCAAACCATTTGATTCCATGACAAAGTAATTCCAAACTCGGAATTCCTGTCGGTCATTCCCTGGGGATCACAGCAAGCTGAAGCCAGGAGGTGCCACGAGTCACTGGATTTAAAGGGCAGCTCCAACTCCGGAAGCCAAGGGCTCATCTTTCATCTTCCTCCCCACACACAGCAAGCGACAGTCTGAAAAATGTTAAAAATCTTAAAAAGCTTGTCCCAACACCTTCATGGCGCATCACAATTCCTTCTCTAGAATATTCCGGGAACCTCAGAAGGCTGAAGCTGCAGAAGGGAAAAGGATGAGGGTATGTTCTTTCTGCAGCTGACATGCCCCAGCAGATGGAGAAGAAGAGGAGGAGAAACCTGACTTCCATTTTCCTCTGGAATCTATTTAAAATTGACTCGACTTCTGAGAAAGGGTTGGTCAATAGGTAACTCAAGTTAACTAATGAGAGACAGAATATGTGAATTCTAAACCCAGAAAAACAGGATTGCCTTTATCTTGTCAAGGGAAGAGGGACAAGAATCTGTCTGAGGCCAGCACAGAAACCCTGAATCACCCACCAAGGACTGCCCATGCTCCAGAGAGAAAGGTGAAAAGTGCACTGTGATGAAGACTCCAGATCTTCATCACGAGCAGAGCCCCAGAGACCACCAGGACACACAGCGCATGCGTGGCACACAGCTAATGATATCAATGATTGCCCAGAAATGATTTGTGTAACCACTGCCATCCCGGGGAATGTGATGAATATTCCTGAGTGTTACCCATAATATTGTGAGTTGGCAGTGCCGGGTGTGTGTGTTTGGAGGAGTGAATCCCCACAGCCGGCGCCGAATAAAGCAAATCCCCCCTGCCCTGACTGTGCCTCTGAGGGGGCTCTGGGCCTGCTTGGGGACAATCACTTCCCCAGTAAATTCACTTTCTCCCAGCAACTTTAATCCTTCGGTGGTTATTGTTAAAAAGAATTTGGTATTCCCTCAAAAGACAAGAGGAGAAGGAAATGACTTTGTCATTGGGAAATGGGGGAATACAGAATCCAATTGCAAAGGAGAGCAGATAAGGGCAGAGCCATCAGCTCAGCGAACACCAAATAATGACAATGCAGAGACTGTCCCAAGTGATAAAACACCCAATTAGCACAGCCGGGGTGAGTGAGAGATAATCGGCACATCCACAGCCAGAGCTCATGGAATTCTGATCTCTGGAAAGAGGCCTTTGACAGCCTCACCCCAAAGCCAGCAGTGGGTAACACCCCTTTTTAGGGTTTCCCAAAGTCACACCTGCCCAGCTCCACCTTGTGCTTTTGGGATATTCAGAGCCATGCCTGGAAATTCCTATAAACTTTGGATATTCAGAGCCGTGCCTGGAAATTCCTGTAAATTCTGGATATTCAGAACTGTGCCTGGAAATTCCTATACATCTGGATATTCAGAACTGTGCCTGGAAATGCCTATACATTCTGCATATTCAGAGCCGTGCCTGAAAATTCCTGTAAATTCTGGATATTCAGAGCTGTGCCTGAAAATTCCGATAAACTTTGGATATTCAGAGCCGTGCCTGGAAATTCCTGTAAATTCTGGATATTCAGAGTTGTGCCTGGAAATTCCTATAAATTCTGGATACTCAGAGCTGTGCCTGGAAATTCTGATAAACTTTGGATATTCTGAGCCATGCCTGGAAATTCCTATACATTCTGGATATTCAGAGCCGTGCCTGTGAATTCCTATAAATTCTGGATATTCAGAGCCGTGCCTGTGAATTCCTATAAATTCTGGATATTCAGAGCCGTGCCTGTGAATTCCTATAAATTCTGGATATTCAGAGTCGTGCCTATGAATTCCCTGTTTGCATCCCGGGAAGCTTTGCTGGAAAAGCTGCTGACTTCCCACAGGGAAAGGATCCAGGGCCGCCATTTCCACATCTTGGGTTGGTTGGGATTTTGGAATTCCTGACATTGCACCAAAATTCTGCTCCTGATCCCTCACTGAACACTAGGATGATGCCCTGGGCTGAACCAAGACTGAATCTCGAGTTGTTGGGACAGAAAAGATGAACAATCCAAGGACCAAAATTCCATTTATAAGCACGAGGTCTGAACAGCCTCTGTCATTCCCTACCACTGCTCCTTCTTCCCCTCATTCCAGACACTCCTGGAATTTGTGCACAGACATTTCAGGATGAAGTTATTACAATGAAAAGATGAATTTTTATTGTCAGGAGAATGCTGCCGAGTGAAATATTACATTTTGTGTTTTTATGTTTATTCACCTCGGCGTGGAATGTCCTCTCTGAAAGTCACGCTCGCGGCCTTTAATAACTGCAAAAACATTGATTTATTAAAAAAATCTGAGCTTCAACTAGACCTGGAATTATAAACGATGTTTTATTTTAACAGCTCTGACTGTCAGAATATAAATCCTCAGCCCCAAGAACTCTCTCAGTAACTAAATAAATATTTGGCTCCTGAACTTTGATAGCGTTTCCCATTGGGTTTTGTTTAATTTTGTTATTTGTTTATATTCCTCTAAAGTGAGAACAGAGCAAGTGGTGTCACCGAGGTATTGAGAAGTCAAAGTCTGGGTTGCAGGAATATTAAACCTAATTAATATTGAAGTAATTTGGGTCTTTAGTTGTTAACTGATTGTACAACCTTAATTATCCCTCTGGGTCCAAAGGAACTGATGATGGAGAGCTGAGGGAGGAGTTCAGGTCATGCTCTACAGCAGAGGCAGAAGCCATAGGAGAGATTTCAGTCACCCCGAGAGGCTCTGCTGCCAAGGGACACCGATTTAATGGAGATAAAACACTCATTTTTCAAATTTTCCTCATCAATTCCCAGAAAAAAATAAGGCTGGGCTGATTTTCAATTCCCAACTCCCATGAGGGCTCAGCTGTCCACAGTCCTGGGCACCTTCCGCCAGGATTCTGCTCCAAATTTACCAAAATTACCCAAACTGCAGAAATTCCCTCCACATCCCCCTGAGTCCTGGGATCCCCTCGAGCTGCGTGGATTTTTTATTCCATGCTTTTCTTTTTCCAGCTCCCAAATATCTCCTAGCTCACCTGAGGCAGCAGCATTTATCCCAACCCTGAGACAGCAGGGGAGGTTCAATGTTTGTAAAACTATTTACAAATGGTAAAAAATATTGAATTCAGGGATCTCAGGAAGGAGGAAGAGCTCAAAGCAAGGCCAGGCCACCTCCCCAGGGTGACATGGAGTGACTTTTGGGAATCTTGGCAGGTGAGACACAACCCCTGGTGCTGGGACACGATGGCAGCAGAGCTGTGGGCGATTCCTGTAGATTTGTGGGTGTGGAAAGGTTTGTCTGGGAAGCAGCAGAGCTGAACTTGATGCCTTTTTTTTCTTTTGCCTTTCCTTTTTATATACCATTCTATACATTTTTATATCCTCTTTATATTTTCTGTACCCTTTGCACACTCTTTGTACCCTTAGCCTACATGTTTGTAATTATTGTAGTTTGATATTTTAGCTTAGTTTTGGGGTCCTGAAACGCAGAAAGACCAAACATTCACAGCAGGACGCAAGAGAGCCCCACGCTATCAAAAACTCAAGGGTTCAACCTTGGCTGAAACTTTCTCTCTGGAACTTATTTTGTAAACTGAGCTCTAGCCTCATTTAGGGGGGAGATTCTTAAAATAGGGGGACATTACTTCATTTATTAAGTAATGGGAATTTATTTATTATTTCATTTATTAAGTATTGGGAAATCCTAGACAGATACGCTAATTTGCAAAGTCTAAAAATTGAATACGCATTACACAGTGTGTGCATCTCAGAGTGTTCCACCTTTGAAGAGCTGTGCACCTAAAATCCTATTAAAACACCGAAGTAAAACCCTTTTACCCCTTTTTAACTGTGTCTGCCTCATCATTCTACCAACCAAAAGGCAGCACTGGCAATGCCCTCAGCAGGGCCTGCTGGGAGGCTCCAGGGCCAAAAGCCTTCTCCAAGCTGGAAGTGAAGCTCCGGAGCTCTCCATGGCACTCAAGAGGAATAGAAGGCTATTAAAACACCTATTAAACACTGAAGTAAAACCCATTTTTCCCTTTTTAACTGTGTCTGCCTCATCATTCTACCAACCAAAAGGCAGCACTGGCAATGCCCTCAGCAGGGAACCTCCAGGGCCAAAAGCTTTCTCCAAGTTGGAAGTGATGTTCCCGGAGCTCTCCATGGTGCCCGCGAGGAACAGAAGGCTATCAAAACACCTATTAAACGCCAAAGTAAAACCCTTTTATCCCTTTAACCATGCCTGCCTCACAATTCTAAGAGCAGCCAGAAGGCAGCACTGGCAATGCCCTCAGCAGGGAACCTCCAGGGCCAAAAGCTTTCTCCAAGTTGGAAGTGATGTTCCCGGAGCTCTCCATGGTGCCCGCGAGGAACAGAAGGCTATCAAAACACCTATTAAACGCCGAAGTAAAACCCTTTTACCCCTTTTTAACTGTGTCTGCCTCATCATTCTACCAACCAAAAGGCAGCACTGGCAATGCCCTCAGCAGGGGAACCTCCAGGGCCAAAAGCCTTCTCCAAGCTGGAAGTGAAGCTCTGGAGCTCTCCATGGTGCTGGCGAGGAACAGAAGGGGCTCATTCCCACTAAAATCCCGTATTTCCGCCGTTCCCACCCCCAGGCAGAGGANCTCCAAGTTGGAAGTGATGTTCCCGGAGCTCTCCATGGTGCCCGCGAGGAACAGAAGGCTATCAAAACACCTATTAAACGCCAAAGTAAAACCCTTTCATCCCTTTAACCATGCCTGCCTCACAATTCTAAGAGCAGCCAGAAGGCAGCACTGGCAATGCCCTCAGCAGGGCCTGCTGGGCAGCTCCAGGGCCGAAAGGCTTCTCCAAGCTGGAAGTGAAGCTCCCGAACCCTCCGTGGTGCCCGCGAGGAACAGAAGGCTATCAAAACACCTATTAAACGCCGAAGTAAAACCCTTTTACCCCTTTTTAACTGTGTCTGCCTCATCATTCTACCAACCAAAAGGCAGCACTGGCAATGCCCTCAGCAGGGGAACCTCCAGGGCCAAAAGCCTTCTCCAAGCTGGAAGTGAAGCTCTGGAGCTCTCCATGGTGCTGGCGAGGAACAGAAGGGGCTCATTCCCACTAAAATCCCGTATTTCCGCCGTTCCCACCCCCAGGCAGAGGAAGCACTCACTCTGGGACGCGGAGAGGCTGGCGAAGGCAGCCTTGGTGCGCCCCGCCAGCCACTCCAGGCTCTCGTGCAGGTTGGCCAAGGCCTTGAGGTCGCTGACGTCGCGCAGGATCTCCTGCTGGGGGATCAGCTTGTCCCCCAGGTTCCCGATCAGGACTTCGGATTCCTTGCCGAAAGCGGCCCTGGAACGGAGAGCAGAGCCCCCTCAGGAAGGTGGGATGGGGAGAGATGGAATTCACAGAATCACAGAATCACAGAATCACCAGGTTGGAAGAGACCTTCAAGATCATCGAGTCCAACCCATGTCCCAACCCTCAACTAAACTAAACCATGGCACCGAGTGCCACATCCAGTCTCCTTTTAAACACGTCCAGGGATGGTGATTCCACCACCTCCCTCGGTAGACCATTCCAATATTTTATCTCTCTTTCTGTAAAAAACTTTTTTCTAATATCCAACTTATATTTTCCTTGGCGCAACTTAAGACTGTGTCCTCTTGTTCTGTCAGTTGTTGCCTGGATAATTCCTCAGTCATGCCTCGGGGGAGGTCAAACCGGCCCTGGTGGGACCATCCCAGGGGTGTCGTGTGGAGGAGTTCCTGAGGAAAATCCCTCTGTCCCAAGGAGATTTTCCCCATCCTTCCTGAATTTACAATCCCAGAATTTCACCTCACTCCTCACAGCTCCAAACTCAACTCCCACCCCTCCTCATCCCACATGGAATTCACACCTTGCAGGTGCTTCCCGTGGCTCCCTGGGATTTCCATAAATAACATTTTTCCATAAATAATGTTTTTCCATCTTTCCCTGGAAATCAGCTATCCCCATCCCTGATTCACCTTTTTTTTGCCCCCCACATCCAATAAAACAAATCCCTGGTGGAACCCCATGGCTGATCACGACCGATATTCCAAAACCAATTTGAAATATCGGTCCATGAATTATCTGACTTCCAAGGAGATCCCACCTTGGTGAAAAATAATGACCCAGAGAAACATGTTTAACCAAAAAAACTGGAAAGAAGTCCTTTCCAGGTGTGACTCTGCTGCCACATTCCATGTTTTCCATCCAGATTTAGCTTTCCCAGTCCTTGTCCCCATGAAGAACACGTTTGGTTACGTCCCAGGAGCATTTCCATGGCAAATATTCTCATTTTGCAGGTAAAAGAGGAGACTCCACATGACTTCTTGGGCATCATTAGAATGGAAAAAAATCAGGACACAGCTCCCACATCCAATTGCAAGAGGTCCGAGCTGAACCCGAGCGGATTTCACTGTCAGGCTCCAGGTGAGGCATTCACCCCGGTCCTCAGCACACTTTTTCCATCATTAACTCCTCTTTTTGTTGGGAATTTTCATTGTTTCCATCCAACTCTGCAAATCTCCACTCCTCAGCTCTGTTCCGAGCTCACCGTGAGGAATCACTGCTGAGCAGTTTTATTGCCAGATTTGATCCCCAGGTTTGTGGGACTTCACTGGCACTTGAGGAGAAAAACCCACCAAAAAAAAATCTCCAGCCCTGAAATGGTTTTAAATGGCTCAGCTGGATTCATTCAAGGCAAAAAATAAAAATAGTCTTCATTCAAAAGATCTTTTTGAGGAGTTTCTTGGGCTTGACAAACAAAACTCTGCTGCCTTTGGATTGTTGGGATTTGGGAGGAATTTTAACGATTGAGACACAGGAACTTCTCCAGCTCCAGGGGAAATTCAGCTGTTGTTCCTCTCCATAAGCTGAGGACAATTTTCACAGAATCATAAATTAATAAAGGCTGGAAAAGCCCTCTGAGATCATTGAGTCCAAACATTTCCAGCTCTGCCAAGGGCACCCCTGACTAATGTCCCCAAGTGCCACATCTGCACCAATCCCTGGAAAATCAAGAAATCAAATACTTGGTGAATTTCTACCTTGGTTAATGTGATTTTCCAATATAAAATGGGTAAAAAAGCAACTTTTTTGGGGAGCCACGATTTGAGAGCTGTTAAATAAAGAGCCACCACTGTTTATTGCAGGGACAACTCCTGTGCTTTCCCACATGCAAAGAGAAAAGATTTTGGCACAGCTTTCACTCTTTGGCACAAACTGATCCCTTCCCTGCCTTCTGACATCTCCTCGCTCAAAAGATAGTGGGCGATAGAGAAAACAAAATCAATCTCTGTCCACAGATAGGCAGAGGATTATTTTGTTGCAAAGGCATCACATTTAGATTATTCTTTTTAATTAATTAAATGAGTTACAGGAAAGCTGGGAACGGAAAAAAATAAAAAAAAAACCTGTGCACTGATCTGTTTTGCTGCCACGGGACAAAAACTGGTGCTGAACTCGCAGGACAAATTTAATTTCCCAATAGTCATAAAGGGATGCTGCTGAGCAGATCCATGTCCAAAAAAACCCATTTTCCCAAGTTTCATCAGGCTTGAACCTTCCTTTCCAGGATGAAATATTGAAGTTTTAAATACCTGAGCAGGTTAAAGGGATGATGGAATGAGCACTCCCATCCCACCCCACCCCGATAACCAAGGAACACACAGCACCCACTTCCCTTTGGCTCCACTGCAGTGTCCAGGCAGAATTATCCCCAATTATTCCCAATTCATCAGCAGTGCCAAGAGAAAGAAGCCGCAGCAGTGAAGAAATCACATTCCTTTGTGTTAGGAGAAAAGGCTGGGGAAAGGCTGCTCGAATGGGAAGAGGGTGACAAAAAATCGGACAAGCAATTAATTTTATTTTGAAGCTTTCAGGAGGGATCTATTCAACCATCAGCGATCCTGGAGGAAGTTTCTAAGCCATTGATGGCTCAAACTGGCCCGGACCAATTACTGTGATTTAAATGAATGCTCCAGGAGCATTCAAACAGCACTGGGAGGAACTGGGGCTTAAGAGACGATGCTCTGTGCAAATAGATACCGAGAAAAGATCTTTGTCCTAAAGCCTGGGCTGGAAAAAGCCACGGCACAGGAGCTTCTCCCAGGGAATTCAGTGTGGAGGAATTAATAGGCTTTTCCTAATGGCCTTCCATTGTAGCTCCTCTGATCCAGTGGCACAAAACACTTCAGTTAATGGCCCCGAAAATGGAATAAATGGAATAAAATGCATATTAAGATCAAAATGTTGGCTCTGTCAGCGTCAGGCTGAGCTTGGCCATCTGATTTTGCCTCTCCAGGAATTCCCACTCGGGCAGAAGTGCTCAGCCTTGGAGCTCTGGGGTCCCACAGGCTCAGGGAGAACAGGAAGAGCCAGGAAAGGCTTCCCAGGAAGGAAATGAAGGATAAATGTGAAGGCAGAGGTGGAGATGGGGCCTGAACCCACAAATCTCAACTCAGGGACCGCACAAAGAGCCCTTGAGGGATCTGCAGCCTCTTCCTGCTCCACTGGGGATGTTTGAGATCCCTGCCCGAGCTGCAGACCTTTCTGTGACCCCACAAATGCCATCCTCTCCGGGCTGCAGCATCCCTGTCACGGGATCCAGGCGGGGAAGGAGGAAAACGACAATTTGGGCAAATTAAGAGTTGTTATTTTCAACAGCTTCTCTTCCTTCTCCAGTGTTCCAGCCAAGTGCCAATCAAGGGAGTGATGAATAGGGATGGGAATGTGCAGGCTCTGGAATCCTCAAAGATTCCGAGGCCGTTCCTGGCGTGCAGGGAAAGGGAACATGGGCAAGGGAACAACCTGGTTTGGACACAGAGAGCTGTCTCCAAAAGAATTCCCGCTGGAAGTGCCAGTGTTTTTCATTTGGCTCTCCTCAGTTGGTTCCTGGAGTTGGGTTGGAGGGGAAACTCCACCAGCTCACGGCTCAAATTAAAGATTCCTTTGAGAGCAGCGGTTTTGGGAATTCCTGCCCAGTTGGGCCCTCCACGAGATCCCAGAAAATGCTGTTCTCATCATCACAGAGCAGCACCACCCAGCAGGACAGGGATCTGCCCGGATTCCAACAATCCCTTCTCTCCTTCCCCAATCCCACACACTTCCCTGGCTCGGATCACAAGGACAGCTCTCCAAAGAGCCTCGTTGGAACAACTGAGTGAGCACAACTTGTGCCAGGAGAGGTTTAGGTTGGATATTGGGGAAAATTTCTTCAGTGAAAGGGCGGTGGTGGCTGAGTCCCCATCCATCCCTGGAGGGATTTTAAAGCCCTGTGGATGTGGCACTTGGGGACACAGGGCAGGGGTGACTTTGGCAGTGTTGGGAATGGTTGGACTCGACGATCTCCAAAGTCTTTTCCATTTCCTAAATGATTCCATGACTCTCCTCACCCCTGGGGACATGACAGCGACAAAACCACCGCAACGTTTGCTTCCCGTTTTTGTCGCTGCTCTCCTCGAAACCCTTTCCAACTCCCCCCAGTATTTTACCTGATAAAATCTTCCTCCTCCTCTCTCTTGGGCCTCAGCTGCTTGGGCTGCGCCATGCTGCTCCAGTTGGGCAGGGATTTCAGGAGCCTGCTGATATCGTCATCCTTGGCCCAGGACGCGCTGATCACCAGCTTTTCATCCGACTGCACGATGGTCCTGCAGGAAAGCAGCGACAGCAGCCTCAGGGAGGAGAAAATGGGGCTTGTAATGCCACTTTGCATTTAATTCTGCAGTTTTCATTAAAATCCATATCGTACAGATGCGGATTGAGCAGTGAGGAAAGGATCCAGAGAGGAATTCCACACAGAGCTCACGCGGTGGGGACAGCAACGCGGGTGGACAGAGTATGAAATTCTCTTCAACTCACAACTCCTGATGGGCTTTGAGAGATTTTTTAAGGAGAAAAGAGCTGTTTTCCAAAATCCTCCAACCCTTGGAATTCAATTCAGCACTGACTGGAGGAGGTCACCCTGCCCTGGTGTCTCCATGGCTCATTCTCCTCTGGGATCTCAGCTGAGCTCAGTGTCCTGTGCCCATCCGGAGTCACTGCCAGGTGGCACTGCCCAGGGACACCTGGAAGCCACCGCCTCCCCCCACCAGCTGGGCCAGCCTGGGCACCGGGGCTGGAGCCATGGAGGGAAAGGAAAGGTCCAGGACCTTCTTTCCAAGTCATCCGAAACATCTCCTGATGGAGATTTCAGCTCAACTCTGTGTGGGAAACTGAGTGTGGGATCGCAGTGTGTTCCAGTGAGGAAAGATTTCCCTGATTTGTATTTCTGTCAGTGTAACTCATCTGAATTCCTGACTGGGAATGTCAGGAGACAAATGGGATGGTGGATTTGGAGGACTCAATCCAGGACCTTAAAGATCCTCATCTCCACCTCCAAAACCATGGCAGGGACACCTGCCACTGTCCCAGGCTGCTCCCAGCCCTGTCCAGCCTGGCCTGGGACACTGCAGGGATCCAGGGGCAGCCACAGCTGCTCTGGCAATTCCAGCCCAGCCCCTGCCCACCCTCCCAGCCAGCAATTCCCAATTCCCAAGATCCCATCTGGCCCTGCCCTCTGCCACTGGGAAGCCATTCCCTGCCTCCTGTCCCTGCAGGCCTTGTCCCCAGTCCCTCTGCAGCTCTCCTGGAGCCCTTCAGGCCCTGCCAGGGGCTCGCAGCTCTCCCTGGGTCCTTCCCTTCTCCAGGGAACATTCCCAGCTCTCCCAGCCTGGCTCCAGGCTGGAATGGGCTGAGCCCACAGAGACATTTCCCCAGCCCAGCCCCACTCTCGTGGCCCCAGGCTGCAGTGCTGGGGCAGAGATGAGCTGTCAGCAGCATTCAGGTGATTATTTTGGGAATAAATAGAAATAAAAACAACACCATCCCGAGCATCTGCGTTTTGCAAAGGCAAACAGTGACAAAGGCACCGAGGTAGGAGCCAAGGCTGATCCATCCTGGAGAGAACAGATCATTTCTCTTCCCACCTTTTCCCCATCCGCCAGGAAAACAAACTCTGCTCAGAACTGCACAGCATTTGTGAAAATGAATTTGTCACATGCACTTGCAAACAAATTCTCCCTCTCTTCAAGTTTCACGTTCAATCTGTCACAGACAAAAGGCTGAGTTTTGTTTCCAGCCACACAAGACCTGGGTGTCAACATTCCCATTTGGCCTTCTGCTGCTGGGAGGAAGTTGGTGTTTTTCCACTCAGGGGAAAAAACCAAAAAAAGGCCTTTTCTTTTTCACCCCGGTGAAAACTGAGGGGGATAAAAGAGCTCCAGCAGCAGCTCTGACGTCTGAGATGGAAAAAGTGGATTTGCTGATATCTGGGCATTGCTGTGCCAAGGCAAGACAACTGTTCCACGGAATACATCAGCACGTGCTTTGTCCTCTCCACATTTAAATGACTGAAAGAATACTCTCCTTCCCTTGGGAGTCTATTTCACACTTGAACAAATCCAGCTCTTGGATAAAACACCTCCTGATCCCGAGCTCATGTTTTATTTGCCTCGATTCAATCCCATTACTCGCTGTGATTTCCCCTCTCAGCTCAGCCCTCTGCGCTTCCCCTGTTTGCTCTCTGCAATTACTGACAGCCTTATCGTGGCCCTTCACACATCCACGATCCCAAGGCATCTCTGGGAGTCTCCTGATGGAGTTACACACAGGACAGAGCCACCTCTCTGGTTTATGGTGTCGGTGTCGAGCTGGTCACGACAAGTAAAAAGTTCACCACAACAGCTTCTCGGTCAGAGGAAAGGAAGAAGCAACTCTTTATTTTCCAAAGCCTTTTTATACTATTTTCTAACTTTCGTGTCACACATCCATTGGCTCTCAATTCACCACCCCACAATGTCATTGGCTGCCTACAGCCAGAACATCTTGGAGAAACACCACCTGCATGAGCCTGGCTATCTCTGTTCATGAATTCCTGCTTGTTCTGAACCACAGAGCCACTGTGAGAATTGAGAATAACAAGTTAGTCTCACAGTAAAGTAGTTCCTACGATTTCCACATTATGATCCTTATTGTCCCCTGTCCTCAAAATTCCTGTTGTTTGTGGAGTCGGTGCTGGGGAGGAGCCGGGAAGGATGTCTGGATGCTTTAATAAGCTGCAAACTCAGCTTGGTGCCCTTGTTTTTCCAGGGTCAGTGTTTTCCAAGAGCTGACCCATGATTCCTGCTCTCCCCACGTTTTGGTGGTGTGGTGTCCATGGGTCCATGGAATCCTGGAATGGTTTGGGTTCGAAGGACCTTAAACCCCATCCAGTGTCCCCTGCCACTGTCCCAGGCTGCTCCAAGCCCTGTCCAGCCTGGCCTGGGACACTGCAGGGATCCAGGGGAATCCTCTCTGGACAAGGTCCATGGATCCACTGAAATCAGGGAGCTCCAAAGCAATCTGTGTTGGGACATTCCCACCACCGTGCGCGTCCCCTGGAATTACATCCCCACTCTTTCCCAGGCCTCCAACACCTCCTGAATTTTATGGACAGGTTGGTTTTACTCCAATCACATCCTCATCGAGAAGATGTGGAAGAGGGTGGAACACCCCTGACCTCCCTTGCACCCCCAGCTTTTCCCATCACTCACAGACTCCTTTTCCCCAAATTTCCTTCCCAGCTCCTCAGCCAGTGCTCACCCTCCAGACCCTGGATCAATGCCCATCCAATCTGTGTCCTCGAGTAAATGATCCCAGGACAGGGTGACATCTTTTCGGACAGCTCAAAATGCTTCCTTTCACCCCAATCCCCTTATCCCAAACTCCTCCAGGATTATTCCTGCTGCTGCCACAGGGAGCTGACCCTGCCTGGATCCAGGTGCCCACCAAGCCCCTCAGAGGACAGAGGGAGGAAGAAAGATGGAAAAAGCCTTTTATTGTGGAGCAGACATCCTAAAGTGTGGAATATCAGCCTGGGAGAGAGACATATCCTGTCCTGGGTATGTCTCTCCCAAAATCTTCCCCATTCCCAGCCTGCTGGTGAGGAGGGATTGTTGGAGACACAGCCTTGACTCTGTGGCCAAAATCCTGATGTGTGCCAGTGATGCCTTAGGGATTTTTAGCTTCTATTTCTCATGTGTCTGTAGTTTGGTGTGTAGCTCCGGGCTCCATATAAAGTGCTAAAATCCTCTGTTCACAGCAGTTTAGACAAAACAATTCCTCTCAGTTGGAAATCCAAGGACACTTTACTGCCTCAGAGACCCAAAATATGTAACCAACAGTGAATTGGGGGAGCGAATTTGGGGTGGTTGACGTCATCACCTGAAGGTGTAATTGGAGAATTGAGGCTCAATATGTGAATGGACAGAACTTATAAAATGTGAAGAACTCGTGACTCGCTGTCCATTTTGGGTGTGGCCTCTCGAGTGGGCTCTGTGTGCCCTGAATGTACCTAAAGGTCTTAAATTAATCTGATTTTAATTCTCCTCACTCTGTCTGGCCTCTGTTTTAGGAAGCTCTGGTTTAGGCATCACCAGCACCTTCCTGGGATCCAATCCCCGACACCGTGGGGCAATGATTCCATCCCAGCCAGATCCATCTCTGCTCCCACCAGGGCCATCCCCAGCTCCTTCATCCACAGCTCCAGGGGCCAGGGAAAATCCCATCTGTTCCGTCCCCCTCGGCTCAGTGGGGTTTTATCCCCAAACACCTCCCGGGGCTGAATGGCCCCGGATTTGGGAGCAGAGGGATGGGGAACACCCCAGGCACGGCTGGGGGCTGTGGATTTTGATCAGGAAACATCTGGAAGCCGCACTGGACTCCTCTGCCTCGTGCCAGGTGGATTTTGGGATGGTTTTTTCCTCTTCCTGTGGCCAAGGGGATGTTCCACGCTGAGCTCGTGCTGACAAGTGTTCAAAAGCAGCTGGGCCAGGTACCTACAGCCTGAGGGGACAGCCCTGCCCCAAAAAGAGTCAAAAAAGCAACTTGAAACCCAAAAGTTCAAAAAGAGTCAAAAAAGCAACTTAAAACCCAAAAGTTCACCCAAGGTGGGGCAGATGCCAATAAGAAGCATCACAATGAGTGGTAAAAGCATTTCCTGGGGAATCAAAAAACCCTGTCCGACTGCCACATTTTGGCTGAATTAATCTGCTCTTTAGCAATAAAAGAGGGGTTCAGATTTATTTTGCCTGGCTGGAAAGCAGGAGGGGTTTCTTCGCCATTTTGAGCAATCCAGGCCCAGTTATTTCCCACTTTTTTCCCCAAAATCAGCTGAGAATTCAGCCAAAGGAGGTCAGCAGAAGCTGCCTCCACAGAGGGAGTTGAGGTCCTCCAGGGGTTTTAATTTTAACCCCTTTTTAACTCTCTGAGCCACACTTTGGTGATGCCTATCTCTTTTTAAGGCTAAAAAAAGCTCTTTTGGGTGAGGGATGCCTTCACTCAGAGCCTTCAGAGAGGTTAAAAAATGGACAAGGTGAGGATGAAGATGGGGGAAACACAAGACAGAGCTTAAGGTGGACAACAAAATTAAAATGTGTCACTTCAACATGGACGTGGGTAAATATTGGCCAATTTATGTGGAAAGGCATGGAAAGAAATTAATTTTAGCAGTCAAGACAGCAAAGATTGTCAGGAGATGAAAAAGAAGGGCTCATGTTAAGGGGTGCAGCTGTGACCTGGGCAGGTTTCTCCCTGTGACTCCTTTTCTGGCTTTTCAGCATCTCCAAAAATCCCACAGAAATGGTTTTATACTCAGGTATTTAACATAAAATGGTTTTCAGCTCAGGAGTTGAGATCTGCTGGAGATGGGTTGGACACGACTGGGGAGCGCTGCCAGCATGGCAGGAGGTTTGGGGGCTCCATCTCCCATTTTTATTTGCATTTTGCAGCCCCAGCCCCTCATCAATTAGTCAGAAATCAGAGCTGACGTTTGTAAACAGTTTGTGTGTCAAACTGAAATTGGAATTTGGACAAAAAAGTGATTCGCAGGAGACACCTCACCTACGCCGATCTTCCGAAATTCGTCATCAATTAACACATGAGAGCTGCTATTTATAGAAATGTCCAATCCCATCCAGCCCCCTTAGGTTTGATATTTTCTTTTAAAATCCCTGGAAAACATGAGCCAAATGGAGCTGAAGCATGAACACTCTCAGCTGTGCATTTCCCAGTGCTGACGTCCTTCCCGAGCTGTTCCGCAGAGAATTCGGGATCAGAGCCTCTCTTTGGGAGCCTCTCATCCACATTTGCTCACGTTCCCCCTGAAGGAACACACGGGGAACAAATCCTACATAAAACACCTCCTTGGCTTCCCAAATTCTTTGCCATCCCAAGAGCAGCTCTTGCTCCAGCAGCTTTGCCGGACGGGATCAACTCTCAGCTCCACGGGGTTCATTCAGATTTTAGGGAGCTACAAATAATCCTGACTCGTCCAACTTCATCACCACGAGGATTTATCCATCCCAGCTCCCCAGGGAAAGCCTGGAGCAAAGGGCAGGGCTGTGCGGAGCCCAAATCCCTGCAGAGGGCATAACATCCCCGTGGATGGAGCTGGGAACGCCGGGAGCTGCTCCGCTCCTCCGCATCCCTGCGAATGGGATGGATTTCTATTTCAGTCCTTTGCCAGCAGCAAAACGAGAACGTTTCCTGTTTTTCCCTCTTGCTGTAATCAGGAGATGGCCAAATTAGCGTTGTCCTAATTAGCCCTCAGCATGTGCCAAAGCCAGGAATGGCAGCGGCAGTGAAGGAAGGAAGGAAGGACCTTTCAGTTCAAGCCAAACAAATCACAGCCATTGTCTGGCTCCAGGCAGGGAAGTTCGGGATGGGAAAGGAACATTTTGGACAATGGCAGATGAGCAATTCCCAATTTAGGGGAGTGCTCAGGCAAAGTTTAGTCTCTGCTCATTGGTATAGTTTTTTAAAATTGTTATTATTATTATTACTATTATTATTATTACTACCACTACTACTACTACTACTATTACTAATGATGATGATAATAATGATGATGATAATGATGATGATGATGGTGATGATGATGATGAGCCCACTCATCAGATGAAACATTTCTTGAATAAAATCAGGCAATGGGAAGTAATTTCTTGGTCAGGAAGCACAAAGGCTTTTTCAGCCTCAACAGCCACTGAGGGGATTCTGCAGAGCAGTTATTCCAACCAACATTCCTGCAGCATCCTCAGTGGTTTTTAATGGAATTATTTATTATTTATGGGGTATGATCCTGGTTCTCCTGTCCAGGAGGCTGATTTTACAGCTGGACAACTGGGAGGTACTTAGGAGTTAGTTATTGATATTCACCCAGGAAACCTCTGATAAATCAAGAACCTGAAGGGTTAAACCCAAACAGCCCAAGTTCAGTGGGACCACACTGCCTTGGAACCTGAAGGGTTAAACCTGAACAGCCCAAGTTCAGTGGGATCAGCTGCCTTGAGCTTTCACACTGCGCTTGGGGAATGCTGGGGATGGATCATCCCAAAATGCCAATGGACAAGGACAGAGCATTTAGTGACTCCCTGAAAGAAGCATTTTACAGATTTGTTTTGGGGAAGTTTCACCAAACCCGCTGTGTGTGGATCCGTGTGGTTACTAATTCATAAATCCCAGAATCACTGAGGTTGGAAAAGCCCTCTGGGATTGAGTCCAACCATTCCCAGCACTCCTGAGGCCACCACTGCTCCATGTCCCCAAGTGCCACACCCACAGGGCTTTGAAATCCCCCCAGGGATGGATGGGGACTCCAGTAAAGGGTTTGGGTGGGAAGAAATTGAAGAATCATCCAATTCCAGCCCCATGGGCAGGAACACCTGCCACTGTCCCAGGCTGCTCCCAGCCCTGTCCAGCCTGGCCTGGGACACTGCAGGGATCCAGGGGCAGCCACAGCTGCTCTGGCAATTCCAGCCCAGCCCCTGCCCACCCTCCCAGGCAGCAATTCCCAATTCCCAAGATCCCATCTGGCCCTGCCCTCTGCCACTGGGAAGCCATTCCCTGCCTCCTGTCCCTGCAGGCCTTGTCCCCAGTCCCTCTGCAGCTCTCCTGGAGCCATCCTGCCTGACTGAGGGAAGAACTGGAGTAATCTCTAAGCTCTACCACCACTGACCTCTTCTAAAGAGCCTAAACCACGCTGTGATTGGATAAATCCACTGGGAAGCCAAAACTCTTCCTGTTCCCATTATTCCAGCTTTTTTTTCCCTACAAGAAAACACCTCTGACCACCCCAGCAGAGACAATTCCAGAAGCAACTCCTGACCACTCCTGGCAAAAAAACCACCCCCAAAGAGCAGCAATTCCTGTGTGGATCGTGGAATGGTTTTCCCAGGGCTGTACCTGTAGGCCAGCGTGCAGGTGTCCTTGTACTCCTGCAGCTTCACGCACACCATGTGCAGGAACTGGTCCGAGTAGGCGCTCAGGTCGTGCATGAGGTTCATCAGGTCCTGGACAGTCTTCTCCACAATCACCGTGCTCTGGGAAGGGAAAAAAGGCCCAGGAATGAGCAGCAGCTCCATGGATCTCCATTGCAGCCCTCTCGTGTTGTGCCCGTTGGTGGCACAGATGCAAACTGAGAAAGGTTTGGTCAATAGGTAACTCAGTTAACCACTGAGAGACAGAATATGTGAATTCTAACCCTAGAAAAACAGGATTGCCTTTATCTTGTCAAGGGAAGAGGGACAAGAATCTGTCTGAGGCCAGCACAGAAACCCTGAATCACCCACCAAGGACTGCCCATGCTCCAGAGAGAAAGGTGAAAAGTGCACTGTGATGAAGACTCCAGATCTTCATCACGAGCAGAGCCCCAGAGACTACCAGGACACACAGCGCATGCGTGGCACACAGCTAATGATATCAATGATTGCCCAGAAATGATTTGTGTAACCACTGCCATCCCGGGGAATGTGATGAATATTCCTGAGTGTTACCCATAATATTGTGAGTTGGAAGTGCTGGGGCATGGATCCCTGAGGGACAGGAATGGACCCGAGGGATGGGAATGGATCCCTGAGGGATGGGAATGGATCCCTGAGGGACAGGAATTGATCCCTGATGTGGTTTGAGATTAAAACCAAGTCCCCGATGGGCTGATAAATGTGGGGAGCCATTAAAGTCACCATTTACCCTTTGGGAATAAAAACCAGGAGAAAATCCTTCCCAGCTCCTGTAGCAACATGGAAGCCAAAAGCAATTCCTTTCTTTTTTGCGTGGATAATCAGAATTCTCATTTTCCCCTGGGATTTCAGCGGTGGCAGGAGGGTGGGATTTTCAGCAGACCCCGATCTCCAGGGATCTCCTGCAGCTTCCCAGGAGCAGGATCTGTCCTTCCAGGAATCCTCGTGTGAACCCTCCCGGGTTGGACACAAAACCACAGCGAAAGGAATCAAATCTGGCCTCGATCCAGCTCATTTCAATATCTTTACGCAACTCAACATTTGGGAAAAACAACAACTTCAAAACCCTCGAGTGGCTGTTAAAAGAGAAGGAATTGTGGTTTTTACAGAGTTTTTCCCACTCATTTTCTTCAACGACATTAAAATCTCAGCAAAGCTCCTGCTGGTATCTGGATTTTAGAATAAACCCTTTTGATTTCAAGGGAACACAAAGCTCCTTGAATGATTAAAAAAAATAAAAGGGAGGAAAAAGGGAATTACCATATGAAAGGAGACACTGCCAGACACGTAATGGCCATTTTCTTGTAACATCCTCACCCTTCCCAAAGCCCTTCTGCCACCTCTGCAGGTGTCCCTGGGGACAGCCTGGCTGAGGAGGCCTTGGGGACAGCTGGACTTGTTCTGAAACTGCCCGAAATGAAAGGCAGCTCGTGCATGATCCCAGAGCCACAATCCGCTGCCTCTGACCCGCCTGGGTTCATTACCAGCACACGGATGTGATCAAAGCCTAATTTGATGGCGAGGCACTTCAATGGAGCCTTTTTAAAATAAAAAAAACCCCACACTAACAAGGGAACTCATCCAGGGAACAATACCCACCCCTCACACCTGAATCCCAACACCGCCGAGGGGATGGTTCATTACTCCTCCAGGAAGGTTTGAAAAGAGTCTAAAAAGAAAAAGAAATTCCTTGTGATGCCCTCCTGTCCCTCGGCTGCTGAGGGGGGAAGAGGATGAAACAGAGAGCGGCGCTGGTTATTAACACTGTGGGGTTTGTCTTTCATGGGTTTTGCAAACATTTGCCATTATCCCTTGATTTGCTCCTTATTGCCAGCCGGGCTGGAGCTTCAGGCATCCCAAAGCAGCTCCAGGGCAGGCAGAATTCCTGCTCTGGAATCAGAACACCTGCTCAGGGATCAGCAGCCCTGGGTGACACAGAACGAGCAGACCTGCGATGTTATTCCAGCATTCTCTTGGGGTTTCAGCACTCCAGCAATTCCTTTGGGATTTCAGTATTCCAGCAATCCCTTGGGATTTCAGTGTTCCAGCAATTCCTTTGGGGTTTCATTATTCCAGCAATTCCTTTGGGATTTTGGTATTCCAACAATTCCTTTGGGAATTCAGTATTCCAGCAATTCCCTCAGGGTTTTGGTGTTCCAGCAATTCCTTTGGGGTTTCAATATCCCAGCAATTCCTTTAGGGTTTCAGTATTCCAGCAATTCCTTGGGAATTCAGAATTCCAGCAACTCCCTTGGGGTTTCAGTGATCCAGAAATTCCTTCGGGATTTCAGTGTTCCAGCAATTCCTTTGAGGTTTTGGTATTCCAGCAATTCCTTTGGGGTTTCAGCACTCCAGCAATTCCCCTGGGATTTCAGTGTTCCAGCAATTCCTCTGGGATTTCAGTGTTCCAGCAATTCCTCTGGGATTTCAGTGTTCCAGCAATTCCTCTGGGATTTCAGTGTTCCAGCAATTCCTCTGGGATTTCAGTGTTCCAGCAATTCCTCTGGGATTTCAGTGTTCCAGCAATTCCTCTGGGATTTCAGTGTTCCAGCAATTCCTCTGGGATTTCAGTGTTCCAGCAATTCCTCTGGGATTTCAGTGTTCCAGCAATTCCTCTGGGATTTCAGTGTTCCAGCAATTCCTCTGGGATTTCAGTGTTCCAGCAATTCCTCTGGGATTTCAGTGTTCCAGCAATTCCTCTGGGATTTCAGTGTTCCAGCAATTCCTCTGGGATTTCAGTGTTCCAGCAATTCCTCTGGGATTTCAGTGTTCCAGCAATTCCTCTGGGATTTCAGTGTTCCAGCAATTCCTCTGGGATTTCAGTGTTCCAGCAATTCCTCTGGGATTTCAGTGTTCCAGCAATTCCTCTGGGATTTCAGTGTTCCAGCAATTCCTCTGGGATTTCAGTGTTCCAGCAATTCCTCTGGGATTTCAGTGTTCCAGCAATTCCTCTAGGGTTTTAGTATTCCAACAATTCCTCTGGGGTTTCAGTATTCCAGCAATTCCTTTGGGATTTCGGTATTCCTGCAATTCCTTTGGGACTTCCGTGTTCCAGCAATTCCTTTGGGATTTCAGTATTTGAGCAATTCCCTCGGCGTTTCAGTATTCCAGCAATTCCTTGGGAATTCAATATTCCAGCAATTCCTCTGGGGTTTCATTATTCCAGCAATTCCTTTGGGATTCAGTATTCCAGCAATTCCTCTGGGGTTTCATTATTCCAGCAATTCCTTTGGGATTTTGGTATTCCAACAATTCCTTTAGGGTTTCAGTATTCCAGCAATTCCTTTGGGTTTCATTATTCCAGCAATTCCTCTGGGGTTTCAGTATTCAGGAAAAAACAGTGCAAGAGGAAAAGGAAAGCGGTTTAAGGGTCGGAATATCAGCTCGGGAAGTTTGGATTTTTGAGCCACCTCCCGAGGCTCAGTGAAGGTCTCCAGGTCTTTCCTTCAGCAGGTGAAACCTCAAAAGGAAAAATCGTGATTTTTGGAGAAACGAGGTACACGCACTCTAGAATTACTGCTCCACGTCCTAGAGACCCCAGAATTATGGAGGGCGGATGGGTTTGTCCCATTCCTTTGGGATTATCACCGCGTGCAGCCCCAGGGGAGGTTTGGAAACGACTGAGGCAGGAGAGCTCTGGAGGTAAAACAATGCAGCTCTGGGGCTGTTTTTAAGAGCTCCTTAAAAATGCACTTTCAGGACAGTAAATGTGGTTCTCAACGAGTCCTGGAGATGCAGAAGTTCAAACCAACAGCTCAAACCTCCAAAACCTTCAGGTTTTCATAGAATTTTATAGAATTTTATAAAATTTTATAGAATTTTATAGAATTGGAGGATGGTTTGGGTTGAAAGAAGCCTTGAAGATCATCCAGGGACAGGGGCAGGACACCACCTTGGACACTTCCAGGGATGGGAAGTGATCATTTTATTTTCTAACTCCCTGGTGAGGAGCATTTGGATCAGAGGAACAGTCTTCCCCCTCAATTTTTTTTTTTTTTTTTTTTTCAGAAATCACAGCTTCTCCCACTCCTTGGGAGGGAGAAGCTCCATTTCCTTGGGGAGACAAAAGATGGGAATAGTCAGAAATGCCCTCACCGAAACTCAGCAGATGGAGGAGGAGGTTGGATCACATGGAAAGGCTGTCCATGAGGAGTTGGTTATTGCCCATCCTCCTGGAGATGCCCTGGCAGAGGAAGGCCCAGATGAGGGCAGGGGGTGGCTGCCCTCAAGGAGAAGAATTAATAAAGCCTGACAGAATTTTTAAGCAGGAGTTTAGATGCCACTCCGTGGTTTTAAAGCACCAAACAGAGCCCAGCTGCAATTGAAGGCAGGACAGGAGAGAGGAAAAGGTTTCAAAGCTCTTCTAAGCCCCAGCTCTGGATTTGAGACATTCCCAAGGGACACAACTGTTCCAACACCTGGTCAGGCTCTTGGGAGTGATAAATATTGAGTGCTGTCAGTGCCTCGGAGGGCAATGGGAAAGAGAGACAAAAATTTGGGCTCTTTGCCCAAATTTCTCCCAAATACCTCCGGAATAACTCTAACTTAAATGTGCAGAGTTAGAGATGCGAATCATTAACACCCGAAAAGCAGGAGCTGGTAGCCAGTTTGCCTCGAATATTGGGATAAATTAGCTGTTCAATGCTCTTTGATGGCCAGAAAATAACCAACATCAGCCCTGAGGCTGCAGGAATGGGAATGGGAAGGGCTGGAGCCAACCTGGGGAGCCAACCTGGAGCCCGATGCCAGCTGTGGTTGAGAAAGGGTTGGTCAATAGGTAACTCAAGTTAACTACTGAGAGACAGAATGTGTGAATTCTAAACCCAGAAAAACAGGATTGCCTTTATCTTGTCAAGGGAAGAGGGACAAGAATCTGTCTGAGGCCAGCACAGAAACCCTGAATCACCCACCAAGGACTGCCCATGCTCCAGAGAGAAAGGTGAAAAGTGCACTGTGATGAAGACTCCAGATCTTCATCACGAGCAGAGCCCCAAAGACCACCAGGACACACAGCGCATGCGTGGCACACAGCTAATGATATCAATGATTGCCCAGAAATGATTTGTGTAACCACTGCCATCCCGGGGAATGTGATGAATATTCCTGAGTGTTACCCATAATATTGTGAGTTGGCAGTGCCGGGTGTGTGTGTTTGGAGGAGTGAATCCCCACAGCCGGCGCCGAATAAAGCAAATCCCCCCTGCCCTGACTGTGCCTCTGAAGGGGCTCTGGGCCCGCTTGGGGTGAATCGTTGTCACCAATGTTCAAATAAAAGAGAAAAGTAAAACAATAAAAGAGAAGAGTAAAACCAACCCTGAAGCGACTAAATTAATTTTTTTAAACTAACAGAGGAAAGATGAGAGTCTAAATTCCCTATTTTACTGCTCAGTGGTTATTCCACATTGAGTGATCACAACATTTCCCCACTTCCCTTTCTGGCACATCCAGGCTTTACAAAGGGCTGGAGTTTTCAGGATGTATCCATTTAAATCCACGTTTAGCAGCAAATTCTCTTTTTACAGTCTCCGACCTGATAACCTGCTTTCCTCATCCAGCCTTTTTCCCAGGAAAATTCATTATTCCCATATCAGCTGTGCCGTTACTATGGTTTTACTACATCCTACCACAGCTTTGCTTCCCAAACGCTCCTAACTCCAAGGGATTATTTTTTTAACCGTAACTTAACTCTACCTGTTTCATTGCAGGTGATATTTAAATTTTTATGGGATTTATCCTGAGAGTTCCTGAGTGTCTTCACCCCATGGATGTGAGCAGCCCAGGATATGCTGGAATTCTCTCTCCCCTTTAAATGCGATGTCGCAGGAGCCCAATGAGTGCAAACAAGGTCTTGGAGAACTTTTATTTACCTGGCACTGTGTGATCCAGAAAAGCTTTGCTCCAGTGAACTGGAATATTGATGAAGAGCAAAATGTACATTTGTTTTTTAAAAATGAAGAACATGAACCATAAAATCTGCTTATTGCTGTATTACTGTGACCATGCAGAAGGGTTTTCTCGCTCTGAACGCTCTATTCAATATTTAGGATTTTGCAGAGTCCCCAACTGGAACACAAAGTTCACATTTCCTGGGGCCAGCACTGCACAAGTGCAGGAAATGCAGAATTAATCACACAAAGGCAGAGCACAGAGAGAGGAGGCTGCCGGGAGGGTTTGCAAACTCAGCGAGGATTCCAAAATAAATGGGTGAGACTGCCTATCCCAGGAGCTCCGACACTGGAATATCTAAAAGTGGAGACATTTTCTTCTCGAGCACCAACAAAGTGGAGTTTGATTCACCCCGAGCAGGCGCAGAGCCCCTTCAGAGGCACAGTCAGAGCAGGGGGGATTTGCTTTATTCGGCGCCGGCTGTGGGGATTCACTCCTCCAAACACACACACCCGGCACTGCCAACTCACAATATTATGGGTAACACTCAGGAATATTCATCACATTCCCCGGGATGGCAGTGGTTACACAAATCATTTCTGGGCAATCATTGATATCATTAGCTGTGTGCCACGCATGCGCTGTGTGTCCTGGTGGTCTCTGGGGTCTGCTCGTGATGAAGATCTGGAGTCTTCATCACAGTGCACTTTTCACCTTTCTCTCTGGAGCATGGGCAGTCCTTGGTGGGTGATTCAGGGTTTCTGTGCTGGCCTCAGACAGATTCTTGTCCCTCTTCCCTTGACAAGATAAAGGCAATCCTGTTTTTCTGGGTTTAGAATTCACATATTCTGTCTCTCAGTGGTTAACTTGAGTTACCTATTGTCCAATCCTTTCTCAATCTGTCCTCCCAAAATTCACCAGAACTGTTCAAATCTTCTGAATTCCCCGCAAAACAGGAATTCTAGCCAGCACCCAGGAGCTTGCCAGCATCCCAAAAGGGGTTGGATCTCCACCAGGATCACGGTTAAGGTTGGAAAAGACCTCTCAGATTGAGTCCAACCATCAGCTATGGTCACCACCAAACCACGTCCCCAGGGGCCACCTCCACACATTTTGGATCACTTCCACGGATGGCGAATCCATCAAACACTTCCCTGGGCAGCTCTTCCAATGCTGGACAACACAAGAATGCCCTGCCAAGGCAATCTCCCCTCTGAAAAATCGCAGCCCTGGGACTGGAAATATCCACTTGGGGAGATGCCTTCCCATAATCTTCAAACCAAGAAATCCCTGACCCTGAGCTGGCTCCTAACCCAGCTTTGTCACCAGCTTCAAAAGCAGGGAATAGGAAAATTGTCACTCGGACAAGGATTTCCTTTCGTTTATTCCCATTTTGTGCAGGGCGGATGAGCAGGGGAGGGAAAATTTTATTGGACAGAGGGTGAAGTTGGTGACAGTCCCATCTTCCAGCCCTGACATTATTCCCTCACTCGAGACCCTGAAATCCTCCTGGAATGATCCAGCAGCCCTAGAATAATAAGGAATCTCAGTGCCTTGGCAGGGAGATGGACGGGATCATTTAATTGGTCTGTTGTATCTCTCCCTCCTCTGATCCCGCCGAGTTCTGGAGCTATTATTAAAGGCATTTTTTAAGGGATTTTAATTTACTCCTCTAAATGGATTCCCATCCATTCACTCCCACCAAGTGAATGTTGTCAGGGACATTAGCGGGGTGATAAAACAGCTGCAGCTTCCTGCTGCTTTTAATGCTTTCCATCCAGCAGAAAAGTCATTTGCTCTTAGCCTTTAATACACCCTCTGCCCTGCTGCAGGACTGTTTATCACTTAAAAGTGCCACACTCCCCCTTTGTTAATCAATTCACGTTTGTGCGAGGAAAAGGCACTCAGAGTTGGGGATTCCAGCCTGGTTTGTGCTGCACGAGCTGAAAAAACATCCCCCAAAAAATTGACATTTTCTTCCCCCTTCAATATCCCAGAAGTGGCTCTTGCCTGGGTTTTTACACGACTCTCCCAATTACAGGCGAGCTCGTGGCAAGGGGACAAATTTATTTCCCCGCTGGTGAGTGGCAGATTTCCCTCTCCTTTGTCAGCCCTGCTCTAGAACATCATTAGCAGCTGCCACACAAGTGGAACTTGGAATTAATGATGCTCAGGAGCGGAGCCATTTGGGAGCTCGTTTTTAATAAATGTTTTCATACAGCTGGCCCAGTTTGGAGAATAAAACCCCTCAGTGTTATTTTTATGTGCTCTGAGATGTATTTTTCCCCC
>VZRL01005595.1:129633-142917 GCA_013397895.1 Origma solitaria
CAGAGTGGAGCAGCCCAAAGATCCCCAGAGAGATCAAGGCCATCCCCGGAACACCAAGGGAACATCGGTGGCCATCTCCAAACATCCACCCCAGAGCACCTCTGGCACAGCTGGAGACATCTCCCCGCAAAGGACTGAGGAGAACATTGAAAAATGAAGATCTAATTCACATCGGAGGGGAGGGGATTGGGATCCAATGGGAAACTGAACACTGAGGGTTGCTCAGCTCTGCACCAATGAACTTTGAAACAATGCATCTCTGTGGGTTTGACTGTATAAAATTTGGGGGAAAATCCTGTAAAAGCATGTGTTTCTGGAATACTTTCCTTGGCACATCCTCGCCAGGAAATAAAGTAATGCCTGATTCTCTATCACTTCAAATGCAGTGCTAGAGGGTTTTTTATTTCTCCCCATTTTCGGTGACAAGGTGATGGGGCAAAGACTCAGGACTCCAGCACTGTCATGCAGAAATACACTTTTTTCTTTCCCCTTTTAATGGAAAATCAATATGATTATTTTAGGGAGCTATTTGGATGAATTGGTTCAAAGAGGCCACAATTTCTCTTCTCTTTTCAGAGAATTACCCTTCTCTAATGTCAGGAACATGGAGACTTCCTGACCATGGGCAGTTTGACCAGGAATAATTCCAGTTCAAAACGATTTCCATCCATCATGAGAAACAAATTTTAGGAAGAGGATGAGAAAATTCCAAGCCATTCTCACTCTTCAGCGCCTAATGAACTTGAAGGGAATATACTGATGATATAGAACATTTTCATGTGAAATGAAGAGCCACAATCCACAAAAAAACCTCATTATTGCATCAAGGCTGGGAAAGCTTGAGAAGAAAACAATCCAGGGATTCTGTGCAGCTCCAAAATAATTTCAAGTCCTGCAAAGAGACTTTTGGTCTTTCTAAGAAAGCTGTTCCCCTCAAAGGACTTCTGGAAATGTTCTTCTGGAATGTGATTTTGCTTTGGCTCTGAAAGGACCATCCCAGCCCTGCTGCACCCAGACAGGCACAGAGTCCTAGGAATCCTAAAAATTTCCCCCAAATGAGAAAAAAATAACAGTTATTCCTATTATTACACAACATTATAACATATCTGTGTTTTACAGCTATAAACTGGGATAGAAAATGGCCGCAGAAAGCTTGGGATAAACGTGCGGCTTCCTAAATAATAAGCAAATAATATTTGCTTCTAGCAAATATTATCCACCCTTGAAGAGATGACTTCACAGGAAATAGGGAATCATTTCAAAGGATTAAAAGAGCTTGACATGAACAACAGCAAGAGTCAGTTCATTCCTCCCAGTCCCAGGAAACACATGAAATTCAGAATTTTGGGGTGGGATTCCACACTGGCCTGCTTCTCATGGAGCTGGGATGAGAACTTGTTGCTTTTCTCTGCTCCGCACTGGAGTTCACCGAAGGTGTTTCAAAGGTGATTTCTCATACAAAGGCTCCATCTCCAACCCAAACCCCTCACAGCTCTCTCACCTGGGAGCCGTGGAGCTGCAGAGCAATCCCCAGCCAGCTCAGGAGGCAGCAGGTCCCATTCCTGCTCCTCCTAGGAGCTTGGAACGTGTTTTAGCCTGACCGTACAGCTCTGCGACTGCCAGGAGTCCCCAGAACATCGAAGGGCGACGCACATGGAAATATTCCTTCCCAAGATCCCATGTGGCCCTGCCCTCTGCCACTGGGAAGCCATTCCCTGCCTCCTGTCCCTGCAGGCCTTGTCCCCAGTCCCTCTGCAGCTCTCCTGGAGCCCTTCAGGCCCTGCCAGGGGCTCGCAGCTCTCCCTGGGTCCTTCCCTTCTCCAGGGAACATTCCCAGCTCTCCCTGCCTGGCTCCAGAGCGGCTCCAGGGCCCCTCTGGACTCTCTCCAGCAGCTCCATGTTTTTCCTCACTGGCTACCCAACCAGGTCATGGCTGGACATGGACATCCAGGGGTGTCCTGAGCGCTCGCTCAGCTCCTACCTGCAGCAGAGGCCTCTGCACTCCCAGGATCTTCATGGTGTCCGCGTTGGCCAAGATTTTCAGCGGATCCGACGCCTTGGTGACGCCCTCGATCTCTTTGTTGATCTCTGCCAGGACCTGGTTGAGGAAGATGTTCTTGATGTACATGGTGAGGAACTCGCGCAGAGGGCACTGCTTGGCCGGGCCCAGCTCCATGGCGTACTCGATCTCCTGGATGAACCTGGAACACAGGAGGGCAACAACGCACTGTGGTTAAACCATGCAGAGCCTTTAGATGGGACTAAATCCTGGAGAAGAACTGATAAAAGCAGAGAAAATCCCCATCCCAGGCTCTGTAGGATTGCCGTCTGTGGTGTTTGGGTCAGTTGTTTCAGACGGTCGGGACTGAGATGAGAGATCTCTGGAGTTTGGTCTCAGAGCATGAGGTTTATTGGGAAAGGTGTGGGTGTAGGGGAGCTGCTGGGAGCTGCCAGACACAGCTCAGAGCAGGGCACAGAGGGGAGAGAGAGAGAGAGAAGAGAGGCACAGAATACAGAATACAGAATGAATCCCGTGGTTGCCGTTTACAATACAATAAATCATCTTCTGTGCTGAATATTCTAATTTTCACTAACCAGTCTAGAACAAGCTACAAATCCTACAACATTTCCATACAGCCTATGAGAGTCATTGCATTACCATACGGTGTTATATTTTAAACTCTAAAAACTGCTTTTTGGACCCTCTGCCAAGTTGGCAGGGTCTGCTCTGACCCTTGGAGCTGTCTGCAAGCAGAGGGGATTGTTTAATCCAAAGGGGATTCCCTTCAGTGGCCACACCATTGTTTTCCAGTTGTTCAGTACCTGGGGTTTGGTATCTCCAAGCTTGTCTTCATTTCAATCTCGCTTCTAGTTTCCATATTCTCAGCATCTTTTGCCAGGTAATCATATTTGTAAGGCTTTCCTATTTCATCCTCCCCAACAAGGCACAATTCCTGTTTGTCAAGAAAACCATTGGTTTCTCTACTTGAGACGTGCTGGGAGGATGTCCTTGTAAAAATAAAATCACCGTAAAAACCCTAAGGTGCCACAAATCCCTTTGAAAAGCCAAACTTCCTTCTGGAGATGGTCACTCCATTCCCACAGGTGGGCTCTCCATCTCTGAACTGAACAGCAGAATATTCCAGCTCAAAATCCAGAGAAATCATGGAAAAAGCAAACTCTGTGCCTGATGCCATTATCCTGCTGCATTACGGATGTCTGTGTTACGGTGTATTTTTATCACCCTTTATTGTTCCATCCAGGATCCCATTCCTGCACAGCCAGAGCAGCACGACGATTCTGGGAATATTTTAACACCAAATGTTTGCCATCTCCCGCAAAATCTCTTTATTTCTGTGCTACCATCTGGTTCCCACGGACGAGTTTTCTTCCAGAAATTACCTCGTCATCTCTTTAACTACATCTGAGGCAGTGAAATTGTTACTCCTTTCAAAATAATCAGGGATTGAGTATCAGGAACCATAATGGATCAAGACACGTGACAGCCAAGTGTCAAGTTGTGCCAAGGGAGGTTTAGGTTGGATATTAGGAAAAATGTCTTCAGTGAGAAGTGGTCAGGAAGTGGAGCAGGCTGAGAGAAGTGTGGAGTCACCACCCCGACAGAAAATACGGATGTGGCACTTGAAGACATGGTTTAGTGAGTGAGAAAGGAGTGGTCAATAGGTAACTCAAGTTAACTACTGAGAGACAGAATATGTGAATTCTAACCCTAGAAAAACAGGATTGCCTTTATCTTGTCCAGGGAAGAGGGACAAGAATCTGTCTGAGGCCAGCACAGAAACCCTGAATCACCCACCAAGGGCTGCCCATGCTCCAGAGAGAAAGGTGAAAAGTGCACTGTGATGAAGACTCCAGATCTTCATCACGAGCAGAGCCCCAAAGACCACCAGGACACACAGCGCATGCGTGGCACACAGCTAATGATATCAATGATTGCCCAGAAATGATTTGTGTAACCACTGCCATCCCGGGGAATGTGATGAATATTCCTGAGTGTTACCCATAATATTGTGAGTTGGCAGTGCCGGGTGTGTGTGTTTGGAGGAGTGAATCCCCACAGCCGGCGCCGAATAAAGCAAATCCCCCCTGCCCTGACTGTGCCTCTGAAGGGGCTCTGCGCCTGCTTGGGGACAATCATGGGAACAATGCCTGGATTTGTCAATCTCAGAATCTTTCCCAGCCTCAGGGATTCCATGATTTTATTCCTTCCCACTAACCCCATTCTCAAACACTTCCATGAAATCTCCTTCATTGTCCTTCATTTTCACCCTCTGCGTTCTGCACTCCAGAGGAGGCACTTCCCTTCTGAGGAACCAATTCCCGTGGATGATTCCATTAAGAACAGATTAAGAACGGAAAAGATGAATTTTATGTATTTAAGAGAACTGAGCTTTGCTCAGAGCAGCTGTGGCTGCCCCTGGATCCCTGGCAGTGTCCCAGGCCAGGCTGGACAGGGCTGGGAGCAGCCTGGGACAGTGGCAGGTGTCCCTGCCAGGGCAGGGGTGGCACTGGGTGATCCTCAAGGTCCCTCCCAACCCAAACCATTCCATGAGTCTATGAAATCTTTCTAAGAAAGATTTTCCTTGCAGCAAAGCCCAATCTGGAGCACAAAATTATTTGAAATTTAACGAAGAATACGATGAATGTGATGAATGTGATGAAAATTACCATCCAGCCACACCCCAGGCTGCTCCAAGCCCTGTCCAGTCTGGCCTTGGACACTTCCAGGGATCCACAGCTGCTCTGGGAATTCCAGCCCAGGGCAAAATGTCTGAATAAAAATTCAGATCGAGGTGTGTCGCCAGATTCTGGATCATGGTCACTGGAGATATTCCTGGGAATTGCCTGAAATCCTAAAAATCGCTCATAAGGATGTCCCTGCTCTGAAGGACACTTTAAAGAGATGTCACGGTGAGGATGGAGCTCTTGAACAGAGCAGCCAGGAGGGAAAAAAATAGGTATTTGCATCTTATCCTGAATTCAGAACCTGCATTTTCAAAATGATGCGCAATTTCGAACTTGTTTTATCCTCCTATGAAAGCATTTGAGGTGATTTGTGGCTGCAATTAAGCATTCCCCTTAGACAGAAAAGCACTTTCAGGAAAATGAAGTAGCTTTTGGTAAATGACAGTCATTTGGATTAAAAAAGAAAAAAAAAAAAAAAAGCACCTCATTTCAGAAAATTTAATTCATTCTAACTCACAATTTAATTGGCTGTGAGCACTGTCTTACCTAACCTGGAAGTGTGGGATAAAAAGCGTAAAACCTAAAAAAGCTCCGTGGATTGATTTAGAAACCTACAACTCCTGCCTTTCCGAGGCTTTCTTCTGACTCCTCGTTCTCAGATGTCTTCTGAACCATCATTAAAAGAAACCGAAGACACTGAAAGTGCAGAGCATCAATGACTCCTTGCCTTAATGATGATGGTAATCATATCTGAAATTCCCTCCTCCAACAAATGAATGACAGGGAAAAAAAAGAAATATTCCAGAACCTGATTAAGAAAATTTTTTCTGACATTCAGCCCAAATTTACATTTAAGCTCGGTTCATTTTTGTTCTCTTCCCTCTGCCTGAGTCATGAAACATCCAAGGACCTGGGATGAACCTTTTGGGGAGCTTGTGCGAAGGAAGGAAATATTAAGGAAATATCAGAAATCCTTTGAACTGGATCGTGGTTGATGACAGAAGGGAAAATTCCAAGCTGCTTGTTCGGACTCAAGGAAATGAAGGATAAAATACTCAGGACTCTGAGTTCTGCGGAGTTTGAGGATGTTTTAAAACCAAGGAGAGGCACCTGGAACGTCCCACAGCATCCACTGCACACTTGGAAAGCCACCCCAGCCCAGCAGGGGAATTCTCGGAGAGGTGTTGGAAAATATTCCAGTTTAAAAATTTTTCTAAAACTTTAGTTAAAGTCTTTGTTTGTCTTTACCCCGGGAAAAGGAATTTTAAGTTTCTTTTCAGGACATTGCTCTGCCAGGTGAGGTCTGATGAACTCAGACCTGGGAGTAGCCCAAAAGAGAAGGGCCATCAGTGGCCATGAATGGAACATCAGCTCCAAACCTCAGCCCTGTGGGTCAGAGACACCTGGGCTGGGAAACGAGAGATGAGAAAGAAGACCTAATTAATATCGGAGCGAGGAGATTCAGATCCAATGGGAACTGAACACTGAGGGTTGCTCAGCTCTGCACCAATGAACTTTGAAACAATGCATCTCTGTGGGTTTGACTGTATAAAATTTGGGGGAAAATCCTGTAAAATCGGTGTGTCATGGAATGATTCTCTCTGCACAGCCGGGCTGTGTGTGGATGAGATGATTTCTGTGGCACACCCTGGCCAGAACAACATCCTGGCCAGATAATAAAGGAATGCCTTGACTTTCGAACATTAAAAATGTTGTTGGAGGGTTTTTGTTTTTCCCACAGTTTTGGTGACAGAGCAACAATGGAATCCTGGAATGGTTTGGGTNTGGGACACTGCAGGGATCCAGGGGCAGCCACAGCTGCTCTGGCAATTCCAGCCCAGCCCCTCCCCACCCTCCCAGGCAGCAATTCCCAATTCCCAAGATCCCATCTGGCCCTGCCCTCTGCCACTGGGAAGCCATTCCCTGCCTCCTGTCCCTGCAGGCCTTGTCCCCAGTCCCTCTGCAGCTCTCCTGGAGCCCTTCAGGCCCTGCCAGAGCAAAGTGAAGACCAGAGAGGCTCCCAGACCACAAGATCCTGATCATTGCACACGTGCTGAATACAATAAACACAATTAAATGTTAAAAATTTACTGCAGCATACAAATGGATCATTTGCCACTGCGTACCAATCAAACAGGTCCTAAAGTAACAGAAATCACAGTATTTTGCCGAAAAACGTCACTGCACGGAATTATTTTGGTCCACGATCAGCCACCCCAGGATTGATGTTTTACACATTGCTGATAAATATCGTGGCCATGTTCAAGGTAACAGAGCTGATCCTGTACAAAGTCACTCCAAAGAGAGGAATAAAGGTTTGAGCTCCTTTCTACGTGACCCCCAAATGGGATTAAAATTAGAATTATCGCAAAGAGAAGCGTAAACAGCTCTGCAAGACTCAAAGGCGGTTTCGTTACGTTAAGTGCATTTTAAATATCAGCAAAACCAGAGTAAAAAAATCACCAAATATCAGACAAAAAGCATAGATTTCCTGATGTTTTGAAATATGAAATAGCCTAGGAAACATCCAGGAAGGTGCCAACCAGAGGAATGGCTGCTGCTAACAGCAAACACAACATTTGGGGCAGTTTTCACTAAAATATTACTTTTACACATACCTGGCAGCACCACCAGACTCATGCTCACAACCCCAAGCTGAGTTTTTTGGGCTGTTTGGGGCAAATGAGCAAATTCTTCTGTCAGTCCTCATCCCTTCAGTCCCTCCTCTCTCCAAATACCAATTCCCAAACCATAAAAAACCTCAACTCCTCGAGATAATTCTTTTGATTACTGCGAAAAGGCTTCTGTGTCCCCACAGAGCTGAGAGCTTTAGTGCTGGAAGATGAGAGTCCAGGACTTCTCTTTTTTAACAGCGGCTGAAAAAATACAAGATTTAAAGAATTGATTTCTGTGTTGTGGCTGCTCATCCATGAGATTGAGGGAAGAAATGCCTCCTTCCCATACAGGTGTGATAGAAAAAAATCAGTGTTTCATTGTCTCTGAGGTCCTGCAAACACCACAAACACTCTGAAGAGAAAAAAAATTAAATTAAAATTTAGCTCTTGACTGGCACTAAAAATATTGTTTCTTTAATGCTCAGCTGCCACCTGAAGGACACAAATTTCTCATGTAATGGGACTACCTCAAGGTGCAATTTCTTGTGATGTCTCCAGAGGGGAATATTGGCTCGGATTTGGGACCAGGAGATGTAGAGGCAGAATTAATCAGATCGAGAGATCCAAGATGTGGAAAATGTTTATCTCACGCCCTGCAGCTCAGATCCCTCCCTCATCTTTCCCAAATATCAGCCATGCCCCATCCAATGGGAGCTGCTGGGGTGGTTGGATGGACACAGATCTCCTGATCTCCATCCTCTCATCTCTTTTGAGGGTGTGAGAACTGCCCCTTTGATCCTGCTCAGCCCTACAGACTCCCTGTTGGAAAATACATGAGTTTAAAAATTTTATGTAACTTCAGTCAAAGGATTTGTTTGTCTGTACCCAGGAAAAGGAATTTTAAGTTTCTTTCCAGGACATTGTTGTGCCAGGTGAGGTGTGATGAACTCAACACACACCAGAGTGGAGCAGCCCAAAGATCCCCAGAGAGATCAAGGCCATCCCCGGAACACCAAGGGAACATCGGTGGCCATCTCCAAACATCCACCCCAGAGCACCTCTGGCACAGCTGGAGACATCTCCCCGCAAAGGACTGAGGAGAACATTGAAAAATGAAGATCTAATTCACATCGGAGGGGAGGGGATTGGGATCCAATGGGAACTGAACACTGAGGGTTGCTCAGCTCTGCACCAATGAACTTTGAAACAATGCATCTCTATGGGTTTGACTGTATAAAATTTGGGGGAAAATCCTGTAAAATCGGTGTGTCATGGAATGATTCTCTCTGTGTGTGGATGAGATGATTTCTGTGGCACAGCCTGGCCAGAACAACATCCTGGCCTGAAAATAAAGTAATGCCTTGACTTTTGAACATTAAAAATGTTGTTGGAGGGTTTTTGTTTTTCCCACAGTTTTTGTGACACCCTAACCACCCTACATGGCCTCTGAGATCACCCAGAGAACAAACAGAGCAGTTTTATTCCCTCTACACCATGAACCTGCTTTTCATCCCTTAGAGCAGGCGCAGGTTCCTTACAACGGGAATCGGGAAGGAGGAAACCTGCAGGAGAAAGGTTTTGTCTCTTCCTCATTTATGGAGATCTTTTCGGGGCTGTGCAGGTACACAGAGCCTGAATTTCCCCATCGCTGAATGTTTGCAAAGCGAGAGATGCTCCAAACTGCAGAAGAGGATGGGATGATACCAAAAAACCCAACTGTGCACATCCAGAGAATAGGGAAATGGAAAATATTGCTTTTCCAGGGGAGCAGAGCTGGGATGTGCAGCTCAGCACAGCACCAGGCTTCCCCTTCAGCCTCAAATCCAGTTTGGTCACCAATAAAAAAAATTAATAATCGATATATCTTCAGTTTACACAGAACTGAGCAAACCCAGCCTCTATTCCAGCCACCTCTCTGCTTTTCTTCCCAAATTTCTCCTCTCCCATCCTCAAACCCTTAAATTTCCAGCCCAGAACCAGACTGAAGTTGAGCCAAGTTGCCTCCAAGTGACAAGATTGCTCCGAGATGGAGATGATAACCCAAAATGACCACTGAACTGAATTACCCTTCCTCGATCCATTTGTAATTTAAATCCAATCCTACAGAAGATAAATGCCCCAACCACTCCATCAATCTCTCTCTCCAAAGGTCTGTGATGTCCTTATTTGATGTGAACCCGGGGCATGGAGACAAACCTGTAGGATTCAACCATTTCTTCTTTTTTAAAGTTCTGTGAAAGCAAAGGCAACGCTTTATTTCCCCCAACAGGTAACACCACTTCTCCACTCCTTTGCGTCGTGCAAAGAAAATGAACTCAGCCCTGCTTAAAAAGCACTGTAATTTTAAACAATCCTGACAATTCCACGGGAATTCCTCCCTGAACAGAGAAATACTGTGAGGTCGCATTAAATGTGTGTGAAACACTTGGGTATCACAGCAATAATTATGTTAACAGAGCCACCACAAAATGTCACCCTGTTAACCAAGAGATCTGAGAGACGAACTTCACTAACTTTAGCTTTCCCTATTATTAAATCCCATTTTCTTTAATGTCCCATTACATTCACTTTGTTGACCACCACTGCAATGTAACGATGCCCCCCACAAATTCGCATTTCCTCTTGAGCACAACAGCGCCATAAAGATTAATTTATTATTAATTTGTTATTTTTTTCAGTCGGATCTGGTGGCTCATCCTTCGCGCTCCAAGCCCCCAGCTCTCAATCTGGCCCCTTCGAAAAGCAACATATGCTGAGGAGAAATCTCTCAAATGGCTCTATTAATAGAGGAGCTGCAGTGACAGCTTTCCACATGCACACCGGGGGTTAGCAGAGTGTGTGATCCTGGTTTGGAACGGAAATTCTGGGATGGCTTTGGGGGAACAATGGGGAGCAGGCAGAGGTTTCGAAGCCCTGGATTTGGTGTGGGTTTTTTGAGCCTGGGACGAGAGACAGGATCAGATCATTCAGGTTGGAAAAATCCTCTGAGGTCATCGATTCCAACCACTCCCAGCACTGCTGAGGCCACCACTGCCCATGTCCCCAGGTGCCACATCCACAGGGCTTTAAATCCCTCCAGGGATGGATGGGGACTCACCCCTGCCCTGGGCAGCTGTGCCAGGGCTGGACAGCCCTTTCCATGGAGAAATATTCCCTAAAATCCACCCTGAGCCTCCCCAGCCCAGCCTGAGGCCGTTCCCTCTCCTCCTGTCGCTGTTCCCTGCGAGCACAGCCCGACCCCCCCGGCTGTCCCCTCCTGGCAGGAGCTGTGCAGAGCCACAAGGTGCCCCTGATCCCCTTTGCTCCAGGCTGAGCCCTGTTGGTTTTAAATTTCATGATATTCGTGGGATTCGCAGAAGCTGGCAGAGGGAGCAGGCAGGAGAACCCAAGATGGCGAAAAGAGAAACTTTATTTACAGAAACTTCTTTATATATCCATTAATAATCGAGCAACCATTGGTCAGCAGAGAATCCACCTCCCAAAGCCACTGGTCACAGCTCTACAGCACCTAATACCAAACACAGAGATAATGAAAGTACAAGAAGTGCAGCTTATCTCTATTCTCCATGAGAAAGAAGAGAAGGATTTCTAAAACAGTGCAACTACAGAGCTCTTTCCCAGCTCCCTCAGCCTCTCCTGGGGCTCCAGACCCTTCCCAGCTCTGTCCCTGCCCTGGACACCTCCAGCCCTCAGGGCTGTCAGAGCTGCCCCAGGATTCCGGGGGTCCCTCAGCAGGGCCAGCACAGCTCAGGGCCATTGCCTCTTCCCCACCTGAGCACAAGGATTTGGTTTCACCCACACTCAATCCCATGGAAATCAGCAGAGAAGAGCAGGGACAGCACAGATCCCTCAGGACAGTCGGGTAAGGAATCTCACACCTTGGTGGAGCAAGAGGAGCATGAGGAATTTCCTTTCTCACCAGCCCTGGGCATGTGACACCACAGAGGGGAAAAACTCAGGTTTCCCAGAGCAGCTGTGGCTGCCCCTGGATCCCTGCAGTGTCCCAGGCCAGGCTGGACAGGGCTGGGAGCAGCCTGGGACAGTGGCAGGTGGCCCTGCCAGGGCAGGGGTGGGATGGGATGAAATTTAAGATCCCTGCCAGCCCAGCCCATCCCGTGGCTCTGTGATCCCATAACTGTGCTGGTGGTGCTCAGCTCCAGGGGTCTGCACAGGAAGACAAAGATCCTGTTCAGAAAGAGCTCCAGGGTAACAATTCTGCATTTCTGAGCTTGAGATTCCAAATCACGCCAGGTGACTTTAACCCACACAGAATCCCAAGCTAATCACTTTCATTAGTAATTGGCTGAAATGCTGATCTCGGGGCACACCGATATTGCTATTTCGGAAGGCAAGGAGCAGTGATCAAAGACCCATTAATAAATTAATAAATTAATAAATTCACACCTTGGCTACGGAGCCACAGCTGCAACCAAAAAACGACTGGAAGTTTCTCACATGAAGGAATCCAAGGCAGGGAAACACCACCAGGGTTTTATTGTTCCTCCGAGGGGCTGAGAGGAGGCTCAGTGGACTCCTTTTACAGGGAGGGATGTTTGCAGGATGTGTTTGGGGAAAACAGAATCAGCTTTCAGAGGAAAGAGGATGGAAAGTTGGGATCAGGAACTGCCTTGGATCATCCGCCTCATTTGGCATCCAGGGGCTGGGCCAGGCTAATGAGGAAAACGGATTTGCAGCAGCCCTGTGCTGCTGGAGGCAGCAAATTTGGACAAATTGGATGCTGTGCCTCCATTAAAGATCCCATTCCTCTCCTCCGAAGAGCGAAGGCATTTGCTCCAATGGCCTTGACATCAAGAATGACATTATTCCAAACTAATTTCACTCATTCCCGCTGTAGTTCCTTTTGTTTCTGGCGTTTTTTTCCCAACTCCTGATCCTCACACCTGACCTGAGGAATTCCTGACAGCTGACGTCTCCTGCCCAGACACTTGGCTTCTGTCCAGAGTGATCCTTACAAATCACACTTCATTCATTAACCAAATCAAGCTGCTGCAAAGCAGAGCACAAACACACCAAGGGCTGTTCTTGCGAATGGGAAAAGTACTCCCTGCCCCTGGGAAATGTCACTTGATGTTCGTGTGTGTGTCAGGTTTGTTATCCCATAATTACAGGGCGCGGCTGACACGGGGTACCTGAGGAGTGGATTTGGTTCATTTGTTGGAAATTTAGTATAACTTTTAACTTTTCGTCTCTCTAGTTAGGCTTGACTTGACTTTGCTTTGGGGAAGGGAATTTTCTTTAGTTTCTTTAGGAGGCACAGCATCACTGTGAGGGATGGGCTCAGCACAGGGACAGAGTGGAGCAGCCCAAAGATCCCCAGAGAGATCAAGGCCATCCCCGGAACACCAAGGGAACATCGGTGGCCATCTCCAAACATCCACCCCAGAGCACCTCTGGCACAGCTGGAGACATCTCCCCGCAAAGGACTGAGGAGAACATTGAAAAATGAAGATCTAATTCACATCGGAGGGGAGGGGATTGGGATCCAATGGGAACTGAACACTGAGGGTTGCTCAGCTCTGCACCAATGAACTTTGAAACAATGCATCTCTATGGGTTTGAATGTATAAAATTTGGGGGAAAATCCTGTAAAAGCCTGTATTTTTGGAATACTTTCCTTGGAACATCCTGGCCAGGAAATAAAGTAATGCCTGATTCTCTATCACTTCAAATACAGTGCTAGAGGGTTTTTTATTTCTCCCCATTTTCGGTCACACACTCAGCATGGAGTTGTGGAAATGGGGCTGTAAGGACAGAGTGAGGCACGCTCTGGCTCTTAATTACAGATTATCAGATCAAAGAGCTCGTGTTTTAGTGCGAGATGGAATTATCTTCGGACATAGCCAGGTGACCATGGGTTGGGATGGGATACAGGGATGGGATGGGATGGGATGGGATGGGATACAGGGATGGGATGGGATGGGATACAGGGATGGGATGGGAT
>VZRL01005595.1:152479-162737 GCA_013397895.1 Origma solitaria
TAAATTTTAAATTATTTAAATTATTAAAATAAATTTTTTAAATTATTATTTTTTAAATAAAAGCTGTTGATTTCGTGGCAGAGTTGAAAATAACTGCAATGAGTGAATGTTGAAGATGAATAAATTGGGTTAGGTGTAAACTACAGGAGACAAGAGGAGTGTTTGCATTTCCTGCCCAGTTTCATTTCAGGGTTTATGAAGGCACTGAAGGCTCAGCACATTCGTTAATATTCTGCTCTTCTGCTGATAAAGCTCTCATTCAATGCCACATTTCTGGAAAAATGCAAAGGAGCATCCCCAACCCTTCCTGGGATGAGGACAAATCCTCCCTAGTCCCCTCCATAATCCCGGCCATGTTTATATTTTCCTCAGGAGAATTATTTCCTCCATCTGCTCCTCCTGTACAAGTTGCTTTCTCCTTTTTGCTTTCCCAAGGTTCCCAACTAAAACCATTTCCCCACCGCGGCTCCCCAAATACCAAACACATTTTTTAGAATTGCTCAGCAGCTCAAACAGCACCAACCTGCAGAAGTCAAAGCCCTGAAGATTTCCCAGATAGAGAGAGAGACGCAGCCCAGATGGGCGTGGGTGTGTGGCTGTACACAAACCCCACTCATATTTCATATTTAACAATACTTGGTTATTAGCTCCGTCCTGGAACACGATTTAAAGTATTTATGGCATCATTTTCCCTTCTGTTTTCGGGACTGAACAGAAATTCACCCATAAAACGGGCACAACATTAAAACCCCAGCGGGGTCTGGCTGGGTGATGTGTTTAGAGTTCTCTGCATTTTAAAAAAATAATTAAAAGCTTGCTAAAAGGGCAGAAGTTGCACAGGGTTACATTTTTCTAGCATGAGAAAGCCGTTTCTTTCCAAAGCCTGAAGACAAATGTACTTTTTCTTTGTCAGATGGAAAAAGGTCTTGGAGGGTGATAAATAGCAGAGCTGTCCAATTTTGTAATCCAGTCAGAAAAAAATAGACATCTTTGTGCTGAGGTACAAATCAAACCAGCTTTTTTCTTTCTTTGTTTAATCACTAATTAAAAATACAATATATTATGTGAAGTTTTAGGTAATCTAAATTGAATTTCATTCACATTAAAGAATGTAACCTCTCATTTGACAAAAATGGAGCAACTATTCTTTTGGAGAGCCCACGGAATCAGTAATTTAGCTGAACTGGAAAGTGTGTGGCTTCTCAGAAAAGAATTACACTGCTGATTGCGTTAAGCAAATAATAATTAACACAAGTACATACAGCTCTAATTAGCGAGGAACTTAATTAAACAAATACACCAACACAGCAAAATGAATAACAAAGTCATTGTACAGTGCCTTGCCAATGTGGTTTTTACTTTTCCACAGTGATTAGAAAACGATTTTGGGTAGAGAAGAGCAGAAATTAGGCTCTGCCCAGCCCCACTGAAACACACAGACCCAGAAAATGCTGTGGAATTCCCTGCACTGCCCGGAATTCCCTGCATTATTCCATCACTGTCTGCCCGCTGTGACACGGAAGAGCTGCACATAAAAACTTCCAGGATTAGGAAGGGAAATTCCTGTTTCCCTAAATTAGAAAAATATGAAAGTTAAACTTGGCATCTCTAGCTCTTTATCTTGTTTTGGCAGCCTGGAAAACACACCCTGACATCAAGGCAGGGAGCTGGGGAAGAGCTGAAGCTTGAGGATTGGCCAAGGTTGCCCAAGAATGCATTGGTAAAGGGTTGGTCAATAGGTAACACTGTTAACTATTGAGAGACAGAATGTGTGAATTCTAAACCCAGAAAAACAGGATTGCCTTTATCTTGTCAAGGGAAGAGGGACAAGAATCTGTCTGAGGCCAGCACAGAAACCCTGAATCACCCACCAAGGGCTGCCCATGCTCCAGAGAGAAAGGTGAAAAGTGCACTGTGATGAAGACTCCAGATCTTCATCACGAGCAGAGCCCCAAAGACCACCAGGACACACAGCGCAGTGTTTCACCAGATGCTTTTCCCACAAATTCCTGGAGTCAGTGATTGTCCCCAAGCAGGCGCAGAGCCCCTTCAGAGGCACAGTCAGAGCAGGGGGGCTTTGCTTTATTCGACGCCGGCTGTGGGGATTACCTCCTCCAAACACACACACCCGGCACTGCCAACTCACAATATTATGGGTAACACTCAGGAATATTCATCACATTCCCCGGGATGGCAGTGGTTACACAAATCATTTCTGGGCAATCATTGATATCATTAGCTGTGTGCCACGCATGCGCTGTGTGTCCTGGTGGTCTTTGGGGCTCTGCTCGTGATGAAGATCTGGAGTCTTCATCACAGTGCACTTTTCACCTTTCTCTCTGGAGCATGGGCAGTCCTTGGTGGGTGATTCAGGGTTTCTGTGCTGGCCTCAGACAGATTCTTGTCCCTCTTCCCTTGACAAGATAAAGGCAATCCTGTTTTTCTGGGTTTAGAATTCACACATTCTGTCTCTCAGTAGTTAACTTGAGTTACCTATTGACCAACCCTTTCTCATCAGGTAGAGGTTTTTCCGTGGCTCAGAGTCCTTCACACCAAGGTTTGAAAGTTCCTACTCCTGTCCCACTCCCAGCTCACTCTCACTTCCCCCAGGGCTTTAAATCACTGCTGTGTTTGTGAAGAGAGAGATGAAGGTTCAAAATTCATCTGAAAATTCCCCCCCAAAATCCCCTCTTGTCCCTGTGGAATGAACTCCAGGGAATTCTGCATCACTGGTGCGTCACAAAGAGCCTGAAGGAAGATCCTCCCACCCCAAATATTCACCAAGATTTGGATGGACATTGGCACCAACACTGATCCTCCACAAAGGAGAACAAACCCTTGCTCAGTAAAATCCCATTTTTTGCACACCAGTTTCATCCTCTATTTTTAAAGGTTGTCATTTCCTCTGAAATAATTTACACATCACTGAAATGAGGATTTTCCCCCTCATTTTGGTCTCTGTTTGTGTATTTTCAGCCAGTACAGACATTTTTAACCAGTAAAAATAAAGGGAAATGAATAGGAGGAAGCTTTTTGTGACTGAGGAGTCGTGGGCATCCCTGAAACCAAAATGTAACAGCCCAACTGCACCTTTAATATCTTTTATGAGTGTGTCTCTGAAGCAGCAGCAGAAGTGTGGTGATACAGCCTAATTAAATCAATTCATCTGTGCAACTTTGCAGTGCTTGGATTTTTTCCAGGAGGGCTCCTTGGAGCATCTTTTCCTCATTCTCCATCTCTTCCTAAAATTTCTGAGGTAAACAACAACAACAGAAATGATAATTTCTTTCCTGACACTCTACAATCGCTGAAGGTTGAAGCCCCAAAGGATTTTTTTCTCGCTGTTAAACTCAGTGTTTATCAATCCTGTTCTCAGCCTGGAGCTCCTCACCCCCGTTCAGCTCTTTATTATTTCTTAATTTATTGTTTGTGTTACCGCGGTGCCTGCAGGCTTTGAGCAGCACTGATTTCGGCACAGTTTCCCTTTCCTTTCGTTTTTTCTTTAATTTCTGTTAGGAGAAACTGGAAAATCAGGCTCCCCACTGGCTTAAAATTCATAGAAAGGACCCTGGGAATTTGGAATTGCAGACACTGAGTTTTGCTCAAGGTTCTGGTGGTGTTTTAGCACCATGGGATGTTTTTATTTATTACACAACACGAGCACTTGTCAGAGATACTGAGATCTGAAGCAGGAAAGTGCTGTTATTCACTTTCAAAATTTGGTTATTTTGTGTTTTGATGGCTACATTGTGTCAGCATCTAATCCCGGGATTGAAAGATTGGAGAATTAATAAAGAACTGAGTGAAATTAAAAAGCTGCTGAAATTCAGGGCTGCTATCCATGACTAAAAGAGCCCAAACACCGCAGAGAACTGAAGCAAGAGATGGACACGCTCATCCCAAAGCCAAAGGCTCTGCAAGTTGCTGTTACATCCAAAAAATCCCCAAAAAGTCGAATTTTAACACAATTTATCACCAGAAAACCACTCTGGTCCTAAAGAACTCGGTTTTAAAGTGTTCAAATCCAGGAATGAGGATTGTGGAGGCATTTTCTAATTCATGGAATCACAGAATGGGTTGGGTTGGGAAGGACATTTAAAGATCACCAAATCCAACCCTTGTGCCATGGGAAGGGAATCTTTATCAAGATCAGCTTGCTCAGAGCCACATCCAACCTCCCAGAGAATTCCTGATGGAGAAAAACCTAAAGGAAAGAAAGGAAATCTTGCAAATAAACCTCCTGGAGAAATGAGATATTGAACAATATCTGAATTTTCCTGAGGCATGCAGACCTTCCCAATAAAAGTATGAAGTTGGACAATTTAAACCCAGGTGCAGCTGTTTAATCAGAGCTGTTTTATAGGGAATCTGCTCCAATTTTGATTAAAAAACAGCAGCAGAAATGGAATATAAAACTCTTGGATATGATATTTTAATGTGATATTAGGCAGTCCAAGCACGCGACTTAGAATTATCACTGCACCAGGATTCAAGCTCCATCTAATCTGATGGAAATAGAACCTTTGGGAGATGTTTTCTTTCCCCCACCTTAATCCCATCCTGGAAAAAATCCTAACCAGAGCTTCAGATTATTGCACAGAACAAATTTTATTCATCAACACAAACGGAATCAATATCCCAAATCAACCAATCGGCCTTGGGCACACTTCAGGTGGAGCCTAATTTCAATTGTATTGACTTTGTTGAACAATTATGCCACATCCCCAGAGTCTGGGGGGAAAACTGCACATTTTGGACAAAACCCGGATGTTTTTTGGGTTCTGTGTGCAGAGAGCTGATTCCCTCTGCAGTCCTTGGCCCGGATTTGTCCTCTCCTGCTTCTGCTCCTGACTTTGGAGCTTGCCCAGACCCAACCTTTCCTTTTCCTAACAGAAGCCACTCAATATTTTTATTTACCTCTGCTCCTGCACAAGTTTCTGCTCTTTCCAAGAGCTTTTCTCACACCTTTTTTGAAGCTGAACCAACGGAACCAGTCCCAGCTACCACAGGGAAAGTTCCAAATGAGTCCAGCCTAACAACATTAACCCTTCTCATTAAAACTTCCTTAATTTCCAAATGAAATTAATGAAAAAAATTAAAATTCTTCCCCAGATCCCATTTGCCTTTTCCACAGCTGCACCACCTTCCTCCTGCTCCATCATTTCCACCTCACCTTGCAATCCCTTTCCCTCTCACTTTTCCTTCTGTCAAAGCCCCTGCAAGAAATTCAGAGCTGTTTAAAAAGAGCAATAAAATGTTATTACGTTCAATAACTTCCAGCAGAATCAAATCTTCTCTCAGAAACAATCTAATTCTGCAGCCAGGATCCACCACTTTTCCTGCAGAGCTCAATATATTGGGAGGAAAAACCAACCTCAGCCAGGCCAAAGCGGGATGTTAACGCTTCCTTAGCCTGGGAGGGATCTCTGACAGGGAATTTAACACAGGAAAATACACAAAGGATTTTTGGGATGGAGTTCAGCCTTTTGTTTTACCTATTGTGTGCAAACAGATGATCACAGGGTGGGATGAAAGGCTTTTTCTCTGGATAAAGGTTCCTTTCCGCAGTGATGGAATTGAGGTGATCAGAGGCAATGCAGCTACAGCAGCCAGGAAGGTTTTGTAGAATGGATTCCAAAACCTTAATGCGTTATAAACACCCAGAAAAGCATTTTAGTTTGGCTCGCAGGAGTTTGGGGCAGCGGAGAGAGACATTGGCAAAGCAATGCTGAAGTGGTATTAGTGAGGGAACAAATAGAAATACCTTCATTTTGGAGTATTTGGCTATTAATGGCTTCCCAGTGCCAGAGGCAGGGCCAGATGGGATCTTGGGAATTGGGAATTGCTGCCTGGGATGGAATTGCCAGAGCAGCTGTGGCTGCCCCTGGATCCCTGCAGTGTCCCAGGCCAGGCTGGACAGGGCTGGGAGCAGCCTGGGACAGTGGCAGGTGTTGAGGTCGGAACTGGGCGATCTTTCAATTCCCTCCCAACTCAACCCACTCCAGAATTCCTTCACCTCTGTGGTTCCTCTCCCTGGTGAATGTGACAGAAGTGTGCAGAAGGGAAAAGTTCACTTGGTAAACCTTGAGAAAGGGTTGGTCAATAGGTAACTCAGTTAACTACTGAGAGACAGAATATGTGAATTCTAAACCCAGAAAAACAGGATTGCCTTTATCTTGTCAAGGGAAGAGGGACAAGAATCTGTCTGAGGCCAGCACAGAAACCCTGAATCACCCACCAAGGACTGCCCATGCTCCAGAGAGAAAGGTGAAAAGTGCACTGTGATGAAGACTCCAGATCTTCATCACGAGCAGAGCCCCAAAGACCACCAGGACACACAGCGCATGCGTGGCACACAGCTAATGATATCAATGATTGCCCAGAAATGATTTGTGTAACCACTGCCATCCCGGGGAATGTGATGAATATTCCTGAGTGTTACCCATAATATTGTGAGTTGGCAGTGCCGGGTGTGTGTGTTTGGAGGAGTGAATCCCCACAGCCGGCGCCGAATAAAGCAAATCCCCCCTGCTCTGACTGTGCCTCTGAAGGGGCTCTGCGCCTGCTTGGGGCCAATCAAACCATTCCCAAATCCCACATTTTGTTATCACCACGTGGAACTCCAGGAAAAGCCTTTCCAAACACGTTCTAATGCGAAGTTTCAGGGTAAGGTAAATGGGATGAGGGAACAGCACTTGCACAAACTGCTCCCACATCAAAGGGGAATCACCGGAGATGGCTTGAAAGGGCTCCATCCATGTCCTCACTAATGCAGAGAGCACAACAAAGCCTCAGTTCAGCCTGGCCACTGAATGAACAGGGAAAGAGGAGATTGAGGGGCCTTTGAAAGCTGATTTGCATAAAATAGCCACTCCAGAGGGAGGGAAATGCTGCAGAGCACTAATGAAGATAAAGCGGCTCCATTAGAATGAGGCTTTTGAAGTGAATCCCCCATGCCCCCCTGCCCGGGCAGCTCCTGCTCACAGCCCTGGCTGGGTGGGCACAGAAAGGCTCCTCGGAGTGGAAAAACCTGGGAGATTTGTGCCAGGCAGGCTCTGAGCGCTCTGGAGAACATCAGCGACCAAATCCCAGCCCTGGATGTGTTCAGCCATCCCAAGGCCAGGCTGGACAGTGGTTTTGCTGGAGGAGAGGATGAACTTTATAATGGTTATGACCATGAAACATAGGGTTTTCTTTTAGACACTTAAATGTAGAAATTTTAGATAGAAGTTAGTTCTGTTAAAATTAACTAGAATAGGAAAAGACGCAGAACTCAGCTAGAAAGAAATTAATGATTAAATGCAGAGTAGCCGTTTGATTATTTGGTATTTACTCAGCTGTGCTTACAATAGACAATTAATAATCTTAAGAAAAGAAGTTCAAAGGAGAGCCTCGACAGTTACAAATTTTGCCCAGATGCAGCCTATTTAAAAGCAATAGAAGAGAGCATTGGGAGTTTTCCAGGGTCAAATGTATTGTCAAAAATCAGCGAGGTAAGAAGGTCACACTGAGGAAGACTCATATTACTTCATCAAAAGCAGCCCTCAGACCCAATTAATGACCACCGACCCAATTAACTGCACACGCTTAATGACTTTTTGCTAATTTCCATCCGAAGCGGGGAATGGGAGGTGCTTCTGCTATGAATNCTGCAGCTCAAATAAACACACACTTTCTAACCTTAACAAGTTAGAGAGTCTCTGTCCTTCTCAGGTGAATATCGATATTAGATCTACATCCGCATTTTAATAATTCAACCAGCCTTGGAGAAGTGGTGAGGATATGGCCCAAAACATCTACAGGCCGAGAAAAAATGTAGATAAGGACATGTATGGTGACGATCTAGAGGCTCGAATAAAGACCAACAGCTTTGTTCCTGACAAAGAGTTTTCTAACTTGGATCGTAACATCAGAGTTCAATTTGAGGAGGATCCATTTGGTTTGGACAAGTTTCTGGAAGAAGCCAAGCAACATGGGGCTCTAAATGGCCATCAGACAGCAGCCGCCCTAAAGAACACGAGCGTGAGAGCAAAAAGAGGAGGAAGTGTAGTTGCACTGTTCTAGAAATGCTTCTCTTCTTTCTTACGGAGAATAAAGATAAGTTGCATTTCTGTACTTTTCTAATCTCATTGTTTTTGGTGCTGGATGTTGTAGGATTGTAACCTATCGTTTCAGGGGGTGGAAAACTCTCGACCAATAGTTGCTAGATTATTCGTGCTTATATAAAGAAAGTTTTGTAAATAAAGATCTCTCAATCGCCATCTTGAGTGCTGCCTGCCTGACTTCCCTGCGAGCTTCTGTGAATCTCCACAAATATCAGAAAATTAGAACCAACAAGGAAGGACTGAATGCCTTTGCTTCTGGAGAGGTAGGGAAATGGACTGCGAGCTTGGACTTCATGCAAAAGGATTTTTAATATTGGCTTGGAGCAGCCTGGGATGGTGGAAGGTGTCCCTGCCTATGGCTGGGGAATGGAATTGGATCATCTTTAAGGTTCCATCCAACCCAAAACATTCCAGGAATCACTGCTTGGTCCTTCAGGCACCCACGGAGCCAAACCTCGTGGCAGGAAGGTTTAAAACAAAGTCCAACCTCCCAAAACCAAGCTCAGAGCACATGGGGTCAGCAGCAAGGGCCTCACCACCAAATGATTTGATCTCCTGATTAATCCAAATCAAGATTAATTCCTTGTGGGAACTGAATCTCAGACAGAAAAGCAAAAGGAACAACAGAATTCTGCTGTTAAGATCTTCAATGACAGCTCAAAATACAATCTCATTTTATTTTCATGCGCTGAGAGAAAATTTTCACTGTTAGCACAAAAGCTGACGCTGCCTTTTCTTTTTTTTTTCAGTTTTAAATGCAACAAATGGAAATCAGTCTTGGCATCAACACTGAGCAAAAAGTGACTTTTAGAGAGAAGGACCTTTAAACTCAGGCCTTAAGTCAACAGCAAACAAAGATGATCCTAAAGGGAGCTGGGAGGAACTTTTAGGATCTTGACATCAGTGGCCACAATACCACAAAAATATTGACCCTGTATTTCTTTGTGCGACTCACCTGAACCACCAACAGCCAAATATTTGTCAACTTTTGTCTCAAAATAAACACAGAATTAAACTTTCAGGAGAGGGAGAAGGGCCCATCTCTCTCCCTTCATCCAAGCAGCTACAGACACTGAGGTCTGGCTGATTATTAAGGTTTTCAGCCTAAGAGGAGAAAATTGAGGGCTGCAATTATGTGCCAATCTCGCAGATCACAGGGAGAAGCTGTCACACCTTGGATCCCACCTTTGAAGGGTTCAGTCTGCTAATGGTCTGTGCCTCGGCAGAGCAGGGGAGGGAGGGAGGGAGGGGCAGAGTCATTAAAATTCCACGATTCCACCTCGTTCCCCCACGAAGCCGCGGTGTAACAAGACTGACACCAAGCAGGGACACCTGGGTCAGCACCATATGGCAGCACAGCAGGAGCACAGCACCAGAACGTGGCAAATTGAGATTTTTTTTAAAAGCTGCCTCGGATCTTGAGAAATGACAAAAAGCTTCTGCACATTTGGGAAAAAAAAAATTTAAAAAAATAAACTAGATTTTAGATTTCTCCAGCGAGAGCCAAGCTGTGACAGCTCTTTGGGGGCTTTTGCAGGTCCTGGTGCTTTTACAGCTGTGTCTACCAGGACTCCTCAGCAACACTTCCAAATTAATTCCGACACTTCCCACGTGAAAAGCAGAACTTTTGGAAACAGGGGTAAAAGAAAAGTGTGATAGATTCAACTATTAAAAAAACCCAACCCAAACCAAGAAACCATCCTGCTCCTTACTCCGTTTTTTCTGGGAAAATCTCTGGTGGGCAGAATGTGCTGCTCAGGGCAGGATTGTGTGGGAGCTGTTCCGGATGCAGGAACAGCACAGAGGGGACACAGCTCCGTATCCATGATTTGGAAAGGATGGAGAGAAGGGCTAGGAAGGACTCTGAGCCCCTCTGGAATGAGCTCAGGTCAGGCTGCTCCTCTCCAGGTTTGGAACATGACATTTGAGGGCAAAAGGCCTTTTACTGAACCCTTGAGTGGCGTGAAGTTATGGGGAAGGGAGGGGAGGGGAGGTTTGGGAAGGGAAGGTTTGGGAAGGGAAGGTTTGGGAAGGGAAGGTTTGGGAAGGTTTGGGAAGAGAAGAGAAGAGAAGAGAAGAGAAGAGAAGAGAAGAGAAGAGAAGAGAAGAGAAGAGAAGAGAAGAGAAGAGAAGAGAAGAGAAGAGAAGAGAAG
>VZRL01005595.1:162950-275408 GCA_013397895.1 Origma solitaria
AGAGGAGAGGAGAGGAGGGGAGAGGAGGGGAGGGGGGAGGAGAGGAGGGGAGAGGAGAGGAGGGGAGAGGAGTGCAGGATAATGGAACAGATTTAGTGCAGGGTAATGGAACAGATTTTTCCCTGTTACAGAGCTGTGTTTGAGGCAGAAAGTCTTCCTCAGCCTTGCTGGGGAAGGACCATGGAAGTGCATCACAGAGCAGAGCTGAGGAGCAGCTGTGGCCCCTCCATCCCTGGCAGTGTCCCAGGCCAGGCTGGAGCACCCTGGGACAGTGGGAGGTGTCCCTGCCCACAGTTTAGGGTGGAATGAGATGATTTTTAAAATCCCTTCCAGCCCAGCCCATGCTGGGACTTTTCTCCCCTCTAATTATGAGTTCAGCATGACCTTGGCAGGGTCAGGAAGATCTCACACCTCATCCATCTCGTGGATTCCAGCCTGGCTGAGCAAGGGAGGGATCAGAAAATGCCATGGAACATTTTTCTGGATCATTCAGCACTGAAGTACAAGGGTTTATGGGTTTTTCCCTACCATCCACAGCAATTCTATCCCCAAAAAGACAGACAAGCCATTGGCTCTCCCTTCCCCTCTGGATCTCAGACCGTGCAGGAAATAAATGGCCTCAAAAATCCATGGATGTGACAAAGCCAAGGAGAAACAAGCAACACATCCCTGAAAACTTCCTGTCTTTTGTTCATTTCCCCAGAGATCTCCCCGACACCCGAGCCCTGGGCTGCTGCCAGGGAAGCTGATTTTTGGGGCAGGTAAAGAGGGCATGGCACAGCTGCTCCTTGGCACCACGGCAAAATCAGTGCCATTCCTCCCCCGCTCCCTGGGAAGGTCCTTCATGGGCTGAAACAAAAAGCGCTGATTTGACTTCCCGCCTGGTTTTATGGAATTCTGACATGTCCTCAGTCAAGCAAGATCCCCTCCTTCAATCAGCCCCCATTTTCTGGAGATGCTGGAGAAGGAGGAAGCTGAAGTAATTATTGAAAAATCATAAACAGCAGCCTGGGCTTAATTAGTCCTTTGTCATTTTTTTAAATTGATTGCCTCCCGTGAATGCACAAGTATTGACTGAACTCCCCAAGTCTTGTGCTGCTGTGATAAGAAGAGCAGCCAGCGAGAAACAAAATGCAATTCAGTGACCCAAAATGCTGCTGAATGTTTGTGATTCAGGAAAAAAAAGAAGGAAGGGAAGAAGAATGACACCTCGCACTGTCCCAGGCTGCTCCCAGCCCTGTCCAGCCTGGCCTGGGACACTGCAGGGATCCAGGGGCAGCCACAGCTGCTCTGGCAATTCCAGCCCAGCCAGGAATTCCTTCCCAAGATCCCACCCAAATCTCCCTTTTTCCATTTTGAAGCCATTCCCTGCCTCCTGTCCCTGCAGGCCTTGTCCCCAGTCCCTCTGCAGCTCTCCTGGAGCCCTTCAGGCCCTGCCAGGGGCTCGCAGCTCTCCCTGGGTCCTTCCCTTCTCCAGGGGAACATTCCCAGCTCTCCCAGCCTGGCTCCAGGGCCTCCTCTGGACTCTCTGCAGCAATTCTGACCAAATGAATTTTTGTGGCTTTGTTTTTGTTTTGTTTCTTCTGTTGGTTTTTTCTTTCCCCCTGGATCAAATTGATTTTTTTGTCTGCCTCAACTCCAAGCACTAAACCAAAACGAAACCTCTCTCATTTCCAGGTGTTCAATGCCCATCTCACTGAGCCCTGCCCTTATCACCAAAAAATTTGATAAAAAGCTGCTTTGACTGGAACAATTTAATGAGCAATTTTTATCAACCTTCTTCTGTGGGAAAAAAACCCTTCATTCCACAGCAGCATCGGCAATGTAACAGAAGAAAGGAATTGTATCCCAATCCTCAGATCCATCTGCTTTCGAACAGACAAGAACACGTTGCAGGAGGCTCCTGTTGATAAGTGTGGTTTGACGTGGGGAGGGATTGCAGGAATTGATTTCTTAGGTTGTTTCAGATATGATAAGGAGCATAAATAGTGCAGAAGAACCCCTGAGTTTGCAGATATCACTCTCTTCATCACTGCTCTGTTCCAGCTAATAATGATTTTTTTAAAGAAAAAACCACATATGAATTCTTAGCGTTTAAAAATAATGTTATTTTTTGAGCTAAAGTGCTCAGGGAGAGCAGGTACGGTGCAGGTCAACTAAACCACTCCACTTTTCGTGATGAACAAACATTAATGAGATAAAGAGAATGGAAAATAGAATATCAAAATACTTTCACTGCGTTATTCTCAACTGTTTGACCAGGAGGAGAAACCAGCAGGTGTAGTGCGCTGGTTAAATGATGTCTGTCAAGGTAATTACCAGGGGCAATCATCGATCCAGGGTTATTCAGAGATACTAAACACAGGGGATGGGATGGGATCCAGGGATGGGATGGGATGGGATGGGATCCAGGGACGGGATGGGATCCAGGGATGGGATGGAATAGAATAGAATAGAATAGAATAGAATAGAATAGAATAGAATAGAATAGAATAGAATAGAACAGAACGGAATGGGATGGAATGGAATGGAATGGAATGGAATGGAATAGAATAGAATAGAATAGAATAGAATAGAATAGAATAGAATAGAATAGAATAGAATTGGAATGGAACAGAATTAGAATGGAATGGAACGGAATGGAATGGAATGGAATGGAATGGAATGGAATGGAATGGAATAGAATGGAATGGAATAAAATAGAACAGAACGGAATGGAACAGAACAGAATAGGATAGAATAGAACACAATATAATACAATACAATACAATACAATGAGCTGAGGTGTCAGCACTTAGAACTTTTCACTGAATTCAGCTCTAAGTAATAAAGTTTTACAATAAACCACATTTCGAAGGTGAAGAAAATTCTTCCTAGAAGAGTTTTCCCCTCTGTTTCACAAAATATCGACCTGCTCTTTCTGGTTATGAAGCCAAACTAAAACTTAATTTAACTCTGGCTTGTTTCTTGCTTTTTTACTGGAACCGGACATGGGAAGTGGATAGCCAATTTAAGGCTTTTTGCCTGCAAAAAATCCCCAGCATTTAAACCCCAGCTCAATACAAACAGTTTCACCTTCTGCAACGTGCTGTGAAATGAAGTTCTAAGGTTGTTCCATAATTCCCTGCAAAATGTTATAAATTGTGCCAGCTGGGAAAACACAGGGTGACAAAACCACAGCCACAGCTCCAGGAAAGAGCACCGAGAGCAGAACTCAGGCACTGCTCCCACACTGGCCTTGCTCTAACGCTGTTTTAGTTTTAAAAAGTGAATTTTCATACAAATTTTCATACAAATTTTCCAAAAAAGGGAATTTTCATGGAATGAATCCCAGCCTGGTTTGGTTGGAAGGGACCTCGACGATCATCTCGTTCCAGACCCCTGCCACGAGCAGGGACACCTTCCACTGTCCCAGGCTGCTCCAATTGCGCCAGCGTTTCTAATTGCAGGAGAGAATCATTAATATCCAACCACTGCCAAATTTCAGAGGCACAGATGTAGGGTTGGTGCAGAGGGAGTGATTTTCCGTAACAGAGAGGGGTTTAAGCCATGCCCCAAGGGATGTCACCCTTGGGAGAAGGCCCCAGGATGGATGAGGACCTTGGCTGCAGCACATCTCCAAACTGCTCTTCCCATCCCAAATCCAGCTGTGGGATGGAGCTTGTGGCATTATTTGAGGTTGTTGTGACCCAAGGCACAGCCCAGCACTCGGTCCTGCTGTCCCTCACCCTGCTGGCCTCACCCCATGGATCCAGCCTGTCCTGATCCCTCTGCTGAGCCTTCCTACCCATCTACACTCCCACCCAGCCTGGTGTGAGCCCAGAAGTGACCAAGGGTGCCCTCGATCCACTTGTCCAGGTCACGGATAAAGACCTCAGACGGGACTGGCCCCACTGGACACCCCTGGTGTGGATCCACTGCTCACCACCACTGCTGGAGAAGCCCTCCAGGACCATGGAGCCCAAGTTGTGCCCAATCCCCACCCTGTCCCCAGCCCAGAGCTCTGAGTGCCACCTCCAGAAATTCCTTGGACACCTCCAGGGATGGGCACTGTGGGAGCAGCAGGCATGTAGTGAGAACTACTTTCCCAAGAGAGAGGCCTGTTTGGCCAGTTCACACGATTCCTCTCTAGCTCAAAACAAGTAGGAATCCATGAACAACGATAATAAGAGAACCACAGGTGGTGTTATTGCAAGATGTTGTCCTAACTGTAGGTAACCAATGACATTGTGGGGTGGTGAACTGAAAGTCAATGGATGTGTGACATGAATGTTAGAAATAGGAAGGCTTTGGAAAATAAAGAGTTACTTCTTCCTTTTCTCTGACCAAGAAGCTGTTGTGGTGAACTTTTTACTTGTTGTGACTGTCTGGACAGAGACAGGAACTCCAAACCTCCTCGGGCAATTCCAAGGCCTAAGCCCCATTCCATGAGGAAATTGCTGCTGCTGTCCACCCCGAGCCTCCCCAGCCCAGCCTGAGGCCGTTCCCTCTCCTCCTGTCCCTGTTCCCTGGAGCACAGCCCAATCCCCACCCAGACCCAACCTCCTGTCAGGAAGAGCACATCCATCCAGACCATGGATTATTCATCACGAGATAAGCATCTATCACGAAAATGCTTCTTCACTTGCCCAGCAGCAAATTCTTCCCCTCCCACATGGAATTTCCTTTCCTCAGGCTACACCTGCAGCACTCGTGGCTATTAAATACCAGCTCCACAATAAAAATGCAGCTTCAGTCCCTTTCCTCCTTTTCCAAAACCCACAAGGCACAATGAGAGCATCTCAGGTCTTCTCACCTGCCCTGGTTCTTGGAAATTAATTGGGAAGAAATCTTTAAACCAGGGGAAAAGATAAAGGGAATGGATTTCTCGTGCTCCATGCTCTCGCATGTGAGCGCAAGTTCCATATCCCTGAGGGAACAAACCCGGGGCCAACAATTTTCCTGCAAAAAGGATGGAATTGCTTCTCCTGGCACTCAGGGCTGTAAACTGTTATCTAAAGATTTCCTGAAGCTGTGCCCCCCTTCTGGAATCTCAAACAATCCATTTCTAATGGAATGTTGAAAGGTTTGAAGGAGAAGTGATAAGTATTGACTTTTGCTCCGGCTCATTCCTGCTCCGCTGATGAACACGGAATGTGGAATTTCACAGGACTTCAGCAAGGGCAGTTTGGAGACCTCCTAAAACCACGGCAATGAGGAACAGGAGATCTCCATGAGCAGCGGGAGGTGCCAGCTGAGGGAGGAGCCTCCATTTCCAGCTCTGGTATTTCCAAATCTATTTCCATTTCCAGTCCTGCTGTGCGCTGCAATTTCCTTTCCCCTTTTGCAATCCTACAGCTAAAGGAGCAGCAGAGTGACCAAGGCCAGGGGTTTGGATGGAATCAGTAAATGCAAAGAGAAGAAACAACCTGTTCCCATAAATAATAGAATCACGGAATGGTTTGGGTTGGAAAGGACATTAAAGTTCATCCCATTCCATGGCGGGGCCACCTGCCACTGTCCCAGGCTGCTCCTGACCCCATCCAAGGACACTTCCAGGGATCCAGGGGCAGCCACAGCTGCTCTGGCAATTCCAGCCCAGCCCCTCCCCACCCTCCCAGGCAGCAATTCCCAATTCCCAAGATCCCATCTGGCCCTGCCCTCTGCCACTGGGAAGCCATTCCCTGCCTCCTGTCCCTGCACGCCTTGTCCCCAGTCCCTCTGCAGCTCTCCTGGAGCCCTTCAGGCCCTGCCAGGGGCTCGCAGCTCTCCCTGGGTCCTTCCCTTCTCCAGGGAACATTCCCAGCTCTCCCAGCCTGGCTCCAGAGGGGCTCCATGGACTCTCTGCAGCTCCTGTGCTGTGTCCCCAGGGCTGGGGTAGCTCTGCAGGTGGGGTCTCAGGAGAGTCGAAGGGGAGAATGGCAACACAGGCATTGATAAATATCTTAATTATTAATTACTATGAACATCATCACTAAAATAACATTTGCTTTAAAGCTGCTGCTGGAGAAGAAAGTAACCTTCAACTTTGAGAAATATTAAAAATAGAGCAATCTGCAAGGAAATGATGATTGACAGAGGGAGAGGTAAAGAGCAATGCTTAAATAATATATGGAAACCTGTAATTCAGCCTGACACAAATTCATTTTTCTTGCTCTGCCACTCCAAAGTATCCAATCAATGAGACAAATCTCCATGGCAAAGCCATTATTTAAACAAAGCTGGCTTGGCTTAAAAATGCAACAATTTGGGCCAATTTAGGACTGTGATATTATGCACCATTTTGCATTGTGACGCGCTGAGAGATCCTTCATTGATCTGGAAATGAAAAGCCAACAACATTTTGATAGTTCATAGATTTCCCCCTTTCTCTTCGCCTCCCCATTCCCAGATGTTGAATAGCCTGGCAGCCACCACCTCTGCTCCCAACTCCGAGTTTGTTATCCCTGAAAGCCAAATTGGAGACACTTCTGAAAGGAAGAAGTAGCAGCAATAAGAACAGAAAATGACTTAAATGTAGCTTCAACAATGGGGCTTTCTTCCCTTTTGAAATTCTTTTTTTCCAAAATATGTTCAATTGCTGCCTCCAAACACATCAGCAAAGCTGCTCAGGATGGCAGAGAAATGAGAGGAAAACTATTCCTTGAGTTGGTGGATTGGGATCAGACTTTAGGACACAACAGGAACTTTGGTTTAGCTCTGCTTCCATCCCTAGAACTCCAAGGAATTAGAGATCCGAAGCTGCTCCAGCTGTTTGTTGGATCAAGGGCAGGGGAATGCAGAGCTGTCCAGGACTGAACAGCCCAAAGGGCTTGGCACAGCTGCCCAGGGAAGGGATGGAATTGTGTTCAGAAAACCTCTGGATGTGGCACCTGAGCTTTAGTGATGAACAAACAGAGGTGTTGGAAAATACATCAGTTTAAAAATTTTGTATAACTTTAGTCAACGGATTTGTTTGTCTGTACCCAGGAAACGGAATTTTAAGTTTCTTTCCAGGACATTGCTCTGCCAGGTGAGGTCTGATGAACTCAACACACACCAGAGTGGAGCAGCCCAAAGATCCCCAGAGAGATCAAGGCCATCCCCGGAACACCAAGGGAACTTCGGTGGCCATCTCCAAACATCCACCCCAGAGCACCTCTGGCACAGCTGGAGACATCTCCCCGCAAAGGACTGAGGAGAACATTGAAAAATGAAGATCTAATTCACATCGGAGGGGAGGGGATTGGGATCCAATGGGAACTGAACACTGAGGGTTGCTCAGCTCTGCACCAATGAACTTTGAAACAATGCATCTCTATGGGTTTGAATGTATAAAATTTGGGGGAAAATCCTGTAAAATCGGTGTGTCATGGAATGATTCTCTCTGTGTGTGGATGAGATGATTTCTGTGGCACAGCCTGGCCAGAACAACATCCTGGCCAGATAATAAAGTAATGCCTTGACTCTCTAACATTAAAAAATGTTGTTGGAGGGTTTTTGTTTTTCCCACAGTTTAGGTGGCACAGGGATGATCTCTGACACCTTTCCCAACCGTAAGGATTCTTTGATCAATCCCTTGATCTTCCTGGGTGTTCATTCCCCATCCATAAATTGGGAGTAATTATCCTTCCATCCCCCCGCCCCTTTTTGCCCACTTCAGCCACATTTCATCCTTTTTTTCATCTGCCTGTGCCCTGCTGGGCCCCCACTGAGGCTGAAGGGCTGATTCATCACCATAATGCTCAGAACAAACACAGATATTGCAGCAGGATAATCGAAAATGGTTTTTCACCTCTGGCTTTTGTAGTTTTGCTCATCAGCAAACATTGAATTATCTCAATTTAGCAGCTGTCACCGTGCCACCCACCACTGGTTAAAGTGGCTCAGCACCACGGCGACGACGGTGCAATGAGCACACAGCGTTCCAAGAGAGCTCTAAAAAGGTGATCTGATGCAAAAACTCCGACTTAAATGAGAATATCCCCTTTTTTTATTGCCTCACAATGGGTTTTCAGCACAGCAGTTACAAGGGAAAGGGAGATGAATTGTCTCCACAGACTCTAAATGCCCCCAAAAGGCGATGGGTGCTTGCCAAGAGCTCCTCGTGGCAAGGTGAAATCCATTCCTTGTGTGCTGCTTTGTTTTCTGAGATTCCAATCCAAACTCCTGAGGGTTTATTGCTCTGTGAATCAGCAATTGCAGAGGCACTGCAAAACCACGGCAGCCCAAAATATGACAGCTCTGAGGCAACTCTAATCCAGGAGGGATTTGGGAATTTACACTGGAAAGCACTGAAAGAGAGTTCCAAAGCGAGAAGTTTTTTGAGGACGTTTGTGTTCAGAAATTCTGCCTCTTTTGAAGTGTCACTGCTGGCTCATGTCAAATAATCACAGGAAAGAGCCCAAATCGGGGTTTTTACTGTCGTGATGCAACCAGGATTCCCTGGGCTGGTTTTGTGAGAGCTGAGCACCAGAACAGACACTCAGGAACAAATGGAGAAGATACAGAGAGGGAACTCAACAGGAGTTTGGTCCTTGCTGCTCCTGCCAATCCTTGGTGGGTTTGGCACTGCTCAAAATGGGATAAAATGGGATAAATTTCCTGAGGTCAGGGCACTGTTCCCTCAGGGAAGTGGCTCTCCAAGACTTACAGGAATAACAATAATTAATAAATAAAAATCACCGATTTCAAACCAACCCTACAGACAAGCCTGGAGCAGGAACTGGCAGTGATAGGGACCTTAAAAAAGGCTGGATTTTAATACCATTTCACACTTCTCCTGAGGGAGCCGAAGAGCTTTTTCATGATCAGGAAGAAAGTTAATAGGCAAACACTGTTTTTATTAAACTTGATTAAACTTGGAACCACCACCCTTGACAAGGAGCCCTTCAAGGTGTAATTTGAGAATCGAAGCAGGTGAAAATTGAAAGGAATAAGGGAGTGTCTTTACAAACAAACTGCTGGGAAGATAAAACCCATACTGAGAGATGGAAGAAACAATGGGAAAGATTTCCATAGGAATTCCACCGATTGACTCCCCCAAGACTGTGGTAATAAACTACAGGGACAGAGACATAAGGAAAAGAAGGGAGGGGGGATTTTTATTGAGGGTTTCGACATTTAGGAGAAATATATATTATGTCTGCATTAGGTGTTCCAGGAAAATTCTGCACCTCTCCAGTACCTCAGCCAATGGGGAAAGAGAGAGGGAACTGCAGCTGGGAAATTCGGATAAAAAGAGGCTGTGTCCTCTAGCAATGCGAGAGACCCCATGGGAAATGCCCATGAGCTCTCCCTTTATTCATGAATAAAGTTACAGGACTGTTCTGTCTCCTTTTTGGACACAAACCTCTGGTGTTTGTGGATCCAGTTTCCTGACAAAATGAAAATAAAAATAAAAAGCCTGGCCCTGGTGATATTGTAAAAGTGGGTTGTAACAAGCAGACTGAAAGAGCAAATTGCGAGGTGATCCAGCAGCTGATCATGGCTCCAGGTGAGGATGTCTCTCCTCAGCAGACAACAGCCCGGCTGTGTCCAACACAGGAATGAGATCTTTGGGAGGAAGAAGCACAACTCTTGAGAAATGTCTGGTCAGTAGGTAACTCAGTTGACTATTGAGAGACAGAATATGTGAATTCTAAACCCAGAAAAACAGGATTGCCTTTATCTTGTCAAGGGAAGAGGGACAAGAATCTGTCTGAGGCCAGCACAGAAACCCTGAATCACCCACCAAGGACTGCCCATGCTCCAGAGAGAAAGGTGAAAAGTGCACTGTGATGAAGACTCCAGATCTTCATCACGAGCAGACCCCCAAAGACCACCAGGACACACAGCGCATGCGTGGCACACAGCTAATGATATCAATGATTGCCCAGAAATGATTTGTGTAACCACTGCCATCCCGGGGAATGTGATGAATATTCCTGAGTGTTACCCATAATATTGTGAGTTGGCAGTGCCGGGTGTGTGTGTTTGGAGGAGTGAATCCCCACAGCCGGCGCCGAATAAAGCAAATCCCCCCTGCTCTGACTGTGCCTCTGAAGGGGCTCTGCGCCTGCTTGGGGTGAATCAATCTCCTGATCCTTAGGAATGACAGGATGTGAGCCATCCCCCATCTTTCACAGCGATGGTACTTTAGAAAAAAACAACACCCAAAACATTTAATTCTGTCATCTAATATAACAAAATGTTCTTCAGCACTCAGAGCCATCACTGAATTCCAGATCATCACCCCAATTCCACAGATCCTGCCCTGCAACTCCAGACAGGCACAGCCTGGGCCGTTCTGCCTCTCTGATGTTTTATCACTGCCTTTTCTTTTCCCCCCAAAATGCAGAATCTGGGACTGTACAACATCGAGCTCCTCACCTAACAAGACAAATGGATTTTATTGACTTAATCAAGGGGAGTAACAACTGCACAGCTCATTTCTTCAGAGCTGGCTGGAACAAACTCTGGGGGCACGGGAGGAGTGTAAAACACAGCCTATAAATTATGAGTTTATTAAAGAAATGCCAATAGAAACAGCTCCAGAACGGAACATCCATGTTCTGTGAGGCTTCCACGGCAAGTGGGCAAAATATTGACTCCCAAATGAGGCAGGAGATCTCTGCATAATAGATCATAGAAAACTCTGTAATTTTTCTCCTTCAGTTGATGAGATTGTCCTACTGCACTGTGACTGATGGGATAGGGAACCAGAGGTGCTCCCATTTTTTGCTGCTGGTGTTGGAAAATATACCAGTTGAAAAATTTTGTATAATGTTTAACTTTTTATTTTTGTCTCTCTAGTTAGGCTTGACTTGACTTTGCTTTGGGGAAGGGAATTTTCTTTAGTTTCTTTAGGAGGCACAGCATCACTGTGAGGGATGGGCTCAGCACAGGGACAGAGTGGAGCAGCCCAAAGATCCCCAGAGAGATCAAGGCCATCCCCGGAACACCAAGGGAACATCGGTGGCCATCTCCAAACATCCACCCCAGAGCACCTCTGGCACAGCTGGAGACATCTCCCCGCAAAGGACTGAGGAGAACATTGAAAAATGAAGATCTGATTCACATCGGAGGGGAGGGGATTGGGATCCAATGGGAACTGAACACTGAGGGTTGCTCAGCTCTGCACCAATGAACTTTGAAACAATGCATCTCTGTGGGTTTGACTGTATAAAATTTGGGGGGAAAATCCTGTAAAAGCCTGTGTTTTTGGAATACTTTCCTTGGCACATCCTGGCCAGGAAATAATGTAATGCCTGATTCTCTGTCACTTCAAATACAGTGCTAGAGGGTTTTTTATTTCTCCCGATTTTCGGTGACACTGGTGTTCAGATGACAGCTTGGCTTTGTCTTTTCCATGTAATTGTTGTGTCTCTGCTTCCCAAAATTCGCTGTGCAAGGAGCAATGTGGGCTCAGATTTGCCAAATTTGGGCCCTAATGTTGATGGATTATTGCTCTGAGACCTACAGGCAGGGCCAGGAGTTGGACTCAAGGATTCTCACGGGTCCTTTCCAACACGGGATATTATTCCCCTATGGGGCAAAGCCTCACTTTTCACCCTGGATGACAGAAAATCTCGGGAGAGAGGCTTTGCACAGAATTATTGAGGTGCACAAAGCCACAGGGAGAGGCATGGAGTGAGATCAGTGAAAAGAGGATAAAGCAACCAAGGATAAATTGCCCAAATTGCTAAATATTAACAACAAGCCTCCAAATTACCCAGAACGAAGCAGCTTCTCAGAGATAACTCAATTCCTGCATTCAGAGCTGAGAAAATGTTAAATCGGAACCAAAGAGTGATTATATCGATTTGTACACAGTGAACCACAGCAATACGAAATAAATGAGAGAAAAAAGCCCCGCACACAAAAAAGGAGAAAATGTTTCTAACAATTTAATCTATTCCTCTCAGGGGTCCACAGCCATCAAGGCAGAAGAAACTTCTCTTCCGAGAGGGAATGATCAGTTCTTATTTCCAGACAAACATGTGACTTTTAGGATTTTTTTTTTTAAAACTAATTGGCAAAATTTCAAACCAGAAGTGAAGCCTGAAGGGGGCTGCACACCCTGACTCGATATTCACTGTTCCTAATGGGCCAAATGGGGCTGCTGGTGATTAAGACTCGAGCCTCGAATAATGAATGGGCTCTTCACACCCCAAGCCTTTAGTCTCCAGGGCTTTGGGCTGGATCCAACTGCAAGTGAAAGCTGCTGGGGTCAGGATGTGGCCACTGGGAGCTGATCACCTTGAGGTGATTTTAGCCCATTTTAGGATGGGCTGGGCTGAAATGTGGCCCCACACCCCTGAAATACCTGGGACAGCTGTGTCACCACAGCTTCTACTCTAGTGACACAGATTTCTGCTTTAAAGAGTATCTTCTGGAGGCAGGCAGAGCTTCTGCCTGATGAGCAGAGCAGAAGCAAAGGAGAAAAAGTGTTTTTCCAACAGAAAGATGATGTCAAAGCTGAAAGGAATAAGGGAGTGTCTTTACAAACAAACTGCTGGGAAGGTAATGCCTATACTGAGAGATGGAAGAAACAATGGGAAGGATTTCCATAGGAATTCCAGTGACTGACTTGCCCAAGACTGTGGTAATAAACTACAGGAACAGAGACATAAGAAAAAGAAGGAAGGGAGGATTTGTATTAAGGGTTTCGAAATTTAGGAGAAATGTATATTACTGTGTCTGCATTAAGCATTCTGGGAAGTCTGTACCTCTCGAGTACCTCAGCCAACGGGGAAAGAGAGAGGGAACTGAGGCTGGGAAATTCGGATAAAAAGAGGCTCCATCCTCTAGCAATCTGAGAGACCCCATGGGAAATGCCCATGAGCTCTCCCTTTATTCATGAATAAAGTTACAGCACCCCTCTATCTCCTTTTTGGACATAAACCTCTGGTGTCTGTGGATTCCTTTTTTCCTGACAAGGCTATCCTCACTCATTTTTTCCCTCTTACTGCTGCCCTCAGAGCAACGTCCTGCCTTGAGGACTTTGGACATCAATGCATGGTCAGAAGGCAAAGCAGGCCCAGTCCATTCCAATCCCCACATCAAATAGTGACATTCCAAAGGAAAACTTATTTCTGGGCTCCTACAACTCCATCAGAAATAAGAGGCAAAGCCCAGAGAGCAGAGAATGGTTTTGGTGGTGCATTTACCTTCGAAGTTAGATAAAGGTCACCGCCGGGACAGTGTTCCCACTATAAACCAACAAATGATCTCCCTTCTTGCTCTGATTGTTTTCTGAGGCTAGAGAACCCTTCAGGGCCACAGCAGTGGGGGAGCTCTGCAGAGGTCCCAAGGAGGCAGTGGGGACAGGGCCATGGGAGTTTCACTCTCTCTGGGTCAGGATGTTCATGGCTTCTCCTACACCTTTGCTTTTCCATCCCTAAAGAACAGGACAATGAGCCCTTCCAAACACAGCCTGCCAGGACTGCTCCATCCTCTGGCAGGAGCCACCTCAGGAATCAGCTGTGCCCATTCCAGAGCCAGCAACTCAGCAGCTGAGATGCAAACGCTCAGAACTGGAAGGACCCAGGGAGAGCTGCGAGCCCCTGGCAGGGCCTGAAGGGCTCCAGGAGAGCTGCAGAGGGACTGGGGACAAGGCGTGCAGGGACAGGAGGCAGGGAATGGCTTCCCAGTGGCAGAGGGCAGGGCCAGATGGGATCTTGGGAATTGGGAATTGCTGGCTGGGAGGGTGGGCAGGGGCTGGGCTGGAATTGCCAGAGCAGCTGTGGCTGCCCCTGGATCCCTGCAGTGTCCCAGGCCAGGCTGGACAGGGCTTGGAGCAGCCTGGGACAGTGGCAGGTGTCCCTGACATGGCAGGGGATGAGCTTTAATATCCTTTCCAAGCCAAACCACTCCAGATTTCTGGGATTATTAGAAGTGATGATGAGGACGCTCAGTGCACTTCCAGCTTTGGGATGAACCACAGGAACACGAGTGACAGGCCCTGAATGAACAGCTCACACCAAGCCCAAAAATGAAGCTCTGCCAAGCACAGAAGGCGAGAAGTCAAACCCTACAATGAAAGGGAACTTAAGTGAACACAGACTGAGACATCCTGCTGCCTTAGGATTTTGGTTTCCGTATTTTTCAAGTATAAGCTCCTGTTCCCATAATTTTTAGACAAAATAATTGCCCTCGAAGCTCAAACCTCAAGGACACCTCACTGTCTCAGGCCCCAAGATATGTAAACAACAGTGAATTAATTGGGGGGAGCAAACTTGGAGTAATTGACTTCATCACCTGAAGCTGTAATTGGAGGATTAACCCCCAATATGCAAACGGACAGAATTTATAAAGTATGAAAAACTAGCGACCTGCAGTCCATTTTTGGTGTAGCCCCTGGGTTGGCTGTGCCTGCCCTAAATGCACCTGAAGGCCTTCAATAAATTTCACTGCTTTTTACTCTCTTCACTTTGTCCAGCCCCTGTTTTAGGTATACCCATCAATGCATCAATCCACACAATGCCAAAGCGCTTATCAGTACCCACAGGGAATATTCCACTTCCAAATCCCATCCTCTGGTTTTGTGTCCCTCACGAGGAGACGTGTGTCAGTGGGAGTGTCACCAAAACTGTGGGAAAACCAAAAAACCCTCCAACAACATTTTAATGTTTGAGAGTCAAGGCATTACTTTATTTTCTGGCCAGGATGGTGTTCTGGCCAGGCTGTGCCACAGAAATCATCTCATCCACACACAGCCCGGCTGTGCAGAGAGAATCATTCCATGACACACCGATTTTACAGGATTTTCCCCCAATTTTATAGAGTCAAACCCATAGAGATGCATTGTTTCAAAGTTCATTGGTGCAGAGCTGAGCAACCCTCAGTGTTCAGTTCCCATTGGATCCCAATCCCCTCCCCTCCGATGTGAATTAGATCTTCATTTTTCAATGTTCTCCTCAGTCCTTTCCAGGAAAGATGTCTCCAGCTGTGCCAGAGGTGCTCTGGGGTGGATGTTTGGAGATGGCCACCGATGTTCCCTTGGTGTTCCGGGGATGGCCTTGATCTCTCTGGGGATCTTTGGGCTGCTCCACTCTGGTGTGTGTTGAGTTCATCACACCTCACCTGGCACAACAATGTCCTGGAAAGAAACTTAAAATTCCTTTTCCTGGGGTACAGACAAACAAATCCTTTGACTAAAGCTACACAAAATTTTTAAACTGGTGTAGTTTCCAACAGGAGCAGGGCCTGCTGGAGGATCTGTGAGAAAACCTCTGCGCTCAGCCTCACCCTGAAACTCAGGCCTTTCAATCCCCCTCCACAGGCAGCAAATTGGGATGCTCAGGGCTCCATTGCCGGAGATTGGATGTGAAAGGCAAGTGCAGCAATCAGGACGAGCCAGGCACTCACCCAAGCTCGGGCTGACGACAGCCCTGATGTCAAATGAATGATTTAGCACTTGTTAAACTTCTCCCATTGTGAAAGCAACCTATGATTTTCGTGGTTGTGCTCTGCAATGTCTCAATCACTGACAGAACGACGGAGTGACAAATCATACAGTTCATTTTCGATTGCTGTCACTCAATAGAGCCCTTCTGTGTACCCCATCTGCCATTGTTTCATCAACAACAGAGCTGATGGCTTTTTCTCAGCCCCTTTTCTGATCCCACTGATGACTCCTCCGTGTTTAATAGCTCCCAATAACATCCTGGAACATCACACCGTGCTCCATCAAGGTGTTTTTGTAAAGAAAAGCACGAGCCTACAGCACTCAGGGAGGGGTACATGTGTCAGGTACAGCAGGGCAGCTTCCAAACCTGAAGTTTCAATTCCTGTCGTGGCAGTTACTGATTACTGCTTTGGGTCCTGTCAGATGGAGAAGTGAATTTGATGGAGTTCATCGAGAGGAAGTGCAAGGGGGTGAAGCGGATCAGGGTTTCACTAAAGCAGGGATGGAGAGCAGTCCTGAGCAGAGGGCCTGGGGGTGATGCTGGAAGTGAAAGGAATAAGGGAGTGTCTTTACAAAGTGCTGGGAAGGTAAAACCCATACTGAAGACAGAAGGAACAGTGGGAAGGATTTCCATAGGAATTCCACTGATTGACTCCCCCAAGACTGTGGTAATAAACTACAGGAACAGAGACATAAGAAAAAGAAGAAAGGGAAGGTTTGTATTGAGGGTGTCTGCATTTAGGAAAAATATATATTACTTTTGTCTGCATTAGGCATTCTGGAAATTCTGTACCTCTCAAGTACCTCAGCCAATGGGGAAAGAGAGAGGGAACTGCGGCTGGGAAATTCGGATAAAAAGAGGCTGCGTCCTCTGGCAATCTGAGAGACCCCATGGGAAATGCCCATGAGCTCTCCCTGTATTCATGAATAAAGTTACAGGATTGCTCTGGCTCCTTTTTGGACATAAACCTCTGGGGTTTGTGGATTCATTTTTCCTGAGAGCTGCTCCTTGTGTGTCCCTGCCATCACCAAAATCCCAGCCTCCAACAGTGGGGCAGCAACAACAGTCACACGAGGAGGAGAACTGGGTCTGGTGGAAAATACACCAGTTTAAAAATTTTATATAACTTTAGTCAAAGACTTTGTTTGTCTGTACCCCAGGAACAAGCAATTTTCAGTTTCTTTCCAGGGCATTGCTCTGCCAGGTGAGGTCTGATGAACTCAACACACACCAGAGTGGAGCAGCCCAAAGATCCCCAGAGAGATCAAGGCCATCCCCGGAACACCAAGGGAACATCGGTGGCCATCTCCAAACATCCACCCCAGAGCACCTCTGGCACAGCTGGAGACATCTCCCCGCAAAGGACTGAGGAGAACATTGAAAAATGAAGATCTAATTCACATCGGAGGGGAGGGGATTGGGATCCAATGGGAACTGAACACTGAGGGTTGCTCAGCTCTGCACCAATGAACTTTGAAACAATGCATCTCTCTGGGTTTGACTGTATAAAATTTGGGGGGAAATCCTGTAAAATCGGTGTGTCATGGAATGATTCTCTCTGCACAGCCGGGCTGTGTGTGGATGAGATGATTTCTGTGGCACAGCCTGGCCAGAACAACATCCTGGCCAGGAAATAAAGTAATGGCTGATTCTCTATCACTTCAAATACAGTGCTAGAGGGTTTTTTATTTCTCCCCATTTTCGGTGACAGTGGTCTCATTGCAAAGATTCCCTCGAGACCCGTGATTCCTTTTGGGGGCTCACATTAACTCCGGTGCCAGACCCTGAATCTCTCCCATCCGAAGGTGCCTGTGATCCCGGCAGGAGGATCCGTATGTCCCACTCCTACCTCTCACACGGAGCCATGGCCCTGTCTGCCTTGTGGGAACACACTTTCCCCCAAAAGGCAGAGGGCTGCCTTTCCAAGAATAAAAACACATGCTGGAATATTAAAATGAAGATTTTTTCGAGTCAGCCCACTCCAGACAGAAAAATCCATCTAAATATAGCCTGGTATCATCTCCCAGCCCTTCACCAGGAGGTTTCCTGGGAGCAGAGCAATTCAAACTCCCCATTAATGTATAAAAACAGTTGTAAGGAGCTGGGGGTTTCCACGATTCCAGACTAAAAAGCCATAAACTGGAGCACATTAGGAAAATAACTGCTGTGCTGGTCTTATTTTATTTTTTTTTTTACTTCTAATAGCGTGTTTTGTCTCCATCAGCAAAGAACTGCTCTCAAATAATTGCTCTAAATGACTCTTTGAAGGCACATCTCTATTTGCAAAGCCCATCAAGCTCCGTGCTAGACAAGTCCCAAATCTTCCCTTCTTAATTTACTGTAAGGATGAACAAACAGAGGGAACTTAACGCAGTAATTACTGCCGGCACAGCTCCGAGAGAGGTGAGTTAGCCGCGTTCCGAGGGAGCTGCGAATCTCCCCCAGCTCTGCTTTCAGACAGGATTTAAGGAATCCAGACAGGGAATTTACATTAATGGCAGCCAGCAACTCTTCCGAGGGCATCTCTCATCAAACAGCATCAATTTGAGAGAGCCAAAATCTCACAGTTCCTTCTCAAGTTATTAAAGTCAATAATGACCACACTGCAGCAGTGCCCAGGACAAACATTTTATGGACTTTAAAACAACTCTCCTGTTTATTTGGGATGCTGGGGAAGCTGCTACAGGTTGTAAAGTGTAAAGCCAAGTCCCTGATCCTGTGATTCCCGGGGAAGACTGAATCATCCCGGGCCATGAATAAAGATGAGAGCATTTAACAGCACAACAGACTCTTTACCATGTAAACTGTGCCACAGATCAGAGCTGGATCAGAAGTGTTTATTCCTCCGTGCTGCACGTTATAAAACCCAAGAGAAATATTTTAACACCACCGTACATTCAGTTACCTGCAGCAAGGAATAAACTGGGAGAGTTGAAAGATTTAAGGAAGTAATAATTCCCCTTAAGTACACGGCAGGGCAGAAAATAAAACACAGGGTGCTCATTCTAACCTCAGTCACTGTCTAATACAAACTGAAATTACATTTCAGAGTTAGATGCTGCAGATTATTATTTTAAAAAGGTGGCAGAGAGAATCTGTAAGGTTTTCCCATTTTTTGTTTTAACATGAACATTTGAACTTTATCCAAGTTCATAAATAAAGCCAGGCTGTTTTCCAGAGGCCCTACCCCAGTGACACCCCCGGGACGTGGCAGGATTGAAGGGTTTTTGAAAAACCTGCACCATTTGGGTCCCTACAAACACATCACCACGCTGGGTTTCTGCTGGGGCCTGGGCAGTGGAGGAACTGTAAAAGGTATGAAAGAACAATTGAAAAGTATGAAAGAACAATGAAGGAACTTTAGAAGGTATAAATGAACAATGAAGGGACAGTTGCAAACCGCTGAAGCAATAAGAAAAATCCACTGAAGTGACAAGAGAATGTGGAATCAAGTAAGGAGAATGTGGAAGCAAGCAACAAAATTTTGGGATATTGTAGCAAGTAGTAATGTTGCTTACAAACGACTTATGAACAGCTTACGAACAATAATTATACAATCATTAGAGAAAATTATCTGTGTGAACAAAGCAGCGCAGCCAATCATAGGTATGATGATCATGGTACGATTACATATATGGAACAAATGATGTTATAAAATATAAGCTTTTATAATAATAAATCAGCTATCAGAACATCACACTGTGCGCTGTAGTCCGCTGTAGTCGCTTGGATCCCAACAGGTTTCCTCCTTTATAGATGTGAGCCCCAAATTGTTCTCATGGAGTAAATATTTCTGCTCAGGGATTTGTAAACTGACCTCATGTGCTCAGTGAGATCTGGCAGAGAAGGTCTTCAAAAACCAGAATTCATGGTGGAAACACCAATGTACAGGTGTGCCCAGGTACACACAGAGCGATTCCAAAGGCTCCAGGTGTGCCCAGGTACATCAGGAGTGATTCCAAAGGCTCCAGGTGTGCCCAGGTACACTCAGAGCTATTCCAAAGGCTCCAGGTGTGTCCAGGCACACCCAGAGCGATTCCAAAGGCTCCAGGTGTGTCCAGGTACACCCAAAGCTATTCCAAAGGCTCCAGGTGTGTCCAGGTACACCNTGGCCAGAGCGATTTGAAAGGCTCCAGGTGTGCCCAGGTACACTCAGAGCTATTCCAAAGGCTCCAGGTGTGTCCAGGCACACCCAGAGCGATTCCAAAGGCTCCAGGTGTGTCCAGGTACACCCAAAGCTATTCCAAAGGCTCCAGGTGTGTCCAGGTACACCCAAAGCTATTCCAAAGGCTCCGAATCCGCGCTGAGATGGAGCTGGCACGAGCCTGGCAGCTCCCTGCGAGCTGTCGGCAGCTCGTCCCCCAATTTGGGGCAAAGGGACCTGGCAGAGCTCCAACGAGCTCCTTTCACAGCTTTTTGATTGATGGTTGATGCCACGGACCTGAGGAGACCCAGAAAAACAACCAACTGCAGCCCCTTCCTCGGGCTGACAGGATTGGGAATCCGGCCATGGACACCGCAGGTGATAATGGATCACATAAGCAGGGAGGGTTGGGAGATTTGTGAAGAGCAACAGAGCCCCTCTGCTCTGAATACTCTGAAATTCTTGAGTGAATATTCATGAATTCTGAAGCACAGAAAAACAAATTCCTTCCACTTTGGAGGGATAGAGAGCTCGGTGTTAAGGGAGGGGGGGGGGACATTTTAGAGAGTGGGAAAAAACACATTAATTCCAGAATCTGAAGGGATGTTCTCAGCCTTTCATGCAAGGCCAAGGGACGTTCATTCAAATATCTGCAGTGAAGGTACCCAGAAAGATACCCCGAATGTCAGAGGAGGGAAATGCAGCAGCTGTTCAAAATAACCAGGTGGGAACAGCCCAGGGGTGGATCCATCTCCCAGCCCTGGGGTGGATCCGTGATGGACTGACAGAGGTACTTGGAAGAGTTAGAATGAATCACAAGCCAAGCCTCACAAAATTTCAATTATCTCCCTTGAGCATCCTCATGATTTTCTTACCGTTTTGCCCAGAAAGACCATTTATTAAAAACCCAAGAGATGTAAAGTTTGGGGGGAAAGAGTTAAAAACTCAACCACCAATTCTTCTCCCTCCTCTCCTCCAAATCACTGTTTCCCTCAAAAAACCCCACAAAACCTCCGCTGGTTAAACCCCCTCTTTCAAACCCGGACTTGGCCACAAATTTGGCACAGATCAATGAGATCTCGTCCTGAGAAATCAAAGGATCATCAGGAAACAAACTGTTGACCCAGAAGAATTTGTACCAGCTCCCCCTAATCTGAGTCCTCTAATCTGTGTGACAACGCTGCCAAAAGTGTCAGCCCCAGTGAGGAGGAGGAGGAGGAGGGAAGGCTCACAAAGGAACAAAGGCCAGCTCAGAAGAGAGGAGATGCACAAGGGAAAGGAGCGGAGAGGGAAAGGCTTTAGAGCTTTGAGATGATGACATTCAAGAGGGTCACGGAGTAGGGAAAATGAGCCGGGAGATTGAAAGGTTTGGGGGGGAAGTGCTGACTTTGAAAACATCCCTTGATCTCTTCCCTTCATTGAAATGTTTCCTTCACAAGGCCCAAACAACAAAAACATGAAGGGAAAGCTGCTGAAATGAAGGAATGTTCATTCCAAAGTTGTATTGACTAATTCTCCTCCTGGAGCCTCAAATTTGATGGCACACCCATTTGTTTCCACTCCAGTTCAATGGCACAATCATTTGTTTCCACTCCCAGTAGGAAAACGAGGCTCGAGGTAAAAACCAGCCTGGTATAAACCTCTCCCCCTTCAATCCCACACGTATTCCGCATTTCCTGCTCATTAGAATGCAACTCAGAACCTGATCCAACACGCAGCCTCTTAAATTCCCCCCGGGCGAAATCGTCCGCTGGTTGAAATTTGTTTAAAACCACAGAAGTACATTTATTTTAACTAAACGAGGATCTGACTCCAAGTTCATTCTCCGAGTTAGCAAATACGAGGCAATGCTGGAATCTCAATTCATTCCAACAGTAGCCAAAGGCAACTCTGGACATCAAAACTCGTTTTGGATTAGGACGAAACGGCCCTGGGTTAATTCCCAGCGTTATGGGGTTTTGCCACCACACGGACAGAGCCACCGAAGATGTGGCTTTGGGTGGCACACAGGGCTCCCAGCGAGGGATGGAAATAAGATGGAATATTTGGAAAGATGGAATATTTGGGTTTCCCAGGCTGAAGAGCAACACTCCTATTGGAAAAATCTGTGAGAGCAGCCAAACACCGCCTCCCCCCAGGTATTCTCCTGCTGGATCAGAAACTGGGATTTCTCCCCAGCACAGAATTCCACCTGCACTTCAGGCCTGCATTTCCCTCTTCACTATTCCTCCTATCCCCTCCTTCTGTTTTTTGAGTGTTTTGGAAAAGCACGGCCATGCTCCATTCCCAATCCTGCATATTCAGAATGGTTTGGGTGGGAAGGGACCTCAGAGGCCATCCAGTGCCACTCCTGCCCTGGCAGGGACACCTGCCACTGTCCCAGGCTGCTCCAAGCCCTGTCCAGCCTGGCCTGGGACACTGCAGGGATCCAGGGGCAGCCACAGCTGCTCTGGCAATTCCAGCCCAGCCCCTCCCCACCCTCCCAGGCAGCAATTCCCAATTCCCAAGATCCCATCTGGCCCTGCCCTCTGCCACTGGGAAGCTATTCCCTGCCTTCTGTCCCTGCAGGCCTTGTCCCCAGTCCCTCTGCAGCTCTCCTGGAGCCCTTCAGGCCCTGCCAGGAGCTCGCAGCTCTCCCTGTGGAGCATTTAAACACCTCGTGTTGGTAAAGCAGTTCTTGACTGAGGCCAGAGCTGCCCCCAGGATTGCAGGTGGGAATTCCTGTCTCCAGCAGGAACAGTCCCTGCCCTGGGGCTGGGACAAGGCAGGATGTTGTTGATTCCCTATTTCTCAAACTAAAACCAGTAAGTAAAATTCCTCCAAAGCCAAGTCTGCCAGAAACACGAGCTCTAGTTCCAACACTCTCCATACTGGATTTTTTAAACCATACCAGGGCACCAAAGCAGAACACCCACTTCTCTCCACTGGATTCCTGCCCCTGTATCCTGCTGTCCCCCCTATGACACCACAGCAATGCAGTTCTGTGCTCCACAAATGAGAGCGGGGCAGGTGCAGACACACAAACCAACCTGGCTCACCCAGAGCAATTAGAGTTGGCTCATTCCCACTCCTCCCAAAACATCCAGCATCCATAAAAGCTCCATTAGGGAAGCCTGCCATGTCTCTGAGCTAATTTACTTAGTCCAGCAGTAATTTCTACTCGCTCCTCCTCTCCAGACACAATTCCTGGAGCTTCCTGCAGAGAAATGAGAGCGGATTTTGCCCAGGAAGGTGAAAATCTTGGTAAAAGTCTGTGCCAGGCTTCCAATTCCTCTTTTCTTTAGGCAGCAAGCGGCTTCTTTCATTCCAGGATGTGTATCCAGAGGCAGCAGAGATGTCTCTAGTGGTTTCCTGATGCCATCCTCCCCCTCCTAAAAACAACCAATGGAGGCCATTCCTGCATGATTCCTTTCAAGTGCTGCGTGAATTGCTGATGGGAAGGAGCTCCTGCATACCAAAGCACGTGGAAAGCTTTATTCTCCTGCACGGGAAAGGATTTATTTAACCAGGATGAAAAAGAGACGGAACGCAAGACACGTAGCCTCCCGTCCAACTGGGAATTCCGACCGTCTCAATGATATGGAAATGATATTCGGATTTAATGTGGGCCTGGTTGGAAGAGGGCCGAGATTGAAGGGCCCATTCTGCCCTGGGTGTGCCTGCAGAGCCAACGAGCTGCCATGGCTAAAAGTGGGCACAAATCATCCCTGCAGCTTTCCCCTGGAATTAATTATCTATTAAATGTTTTTGTTCTCATTAAAAGAATCCATTTGCTCCATGAAAAGCTGATGTTTTGCTGAAAATAAAAGGTAGCACCTGAAAATAGAAGGGTTTCATCCAGCTGGAAATTGAGGCGACCTTATGGGTTTTCCTATTTCTAATTGTGTGGAAGGCTCCAGACAAGCAACAGCTTCCATGATGTGACCACTTCTGGGATCCTCAGGAGACAAGAGAGCCCTGGAGGGGCTGGAATGGAGAAGGGAACGGATCTGGGGAGGGTCTGGAGCCCCAGGAGAGGCTGAGGGAGCTGGGGAAGGGCTCAGCCTGGAGCAAAGGGGATCAGGGGCACCTTGTGGCTCTGCACAGCTCCTGACAGGAGGGGACAGCCAGGGGGGTCGGGCTGTGCTCGCAGGGAACAGCGACAGGAGGAGAGGGAACGGCCTCAGGCTGGGCTGGGGAGGCTCAGGGTGGACATCAGCAGCAATTTCCCCATGGAAACGATGCCTGGAAGCAAAGGCCAAAACAAATTAGGAGTATAAAATGCAGACAAATTTATTCGAGGCCTTTGAGGTACCTTTGGGCAAGCCAAAGTCCCCCTCAGGGACACCCAAAATGGACAACCGGTCATGAGCCCTTCACCTTTTATGAAGGCACAGGGGCTCCCAGGGAGGTTTGGAGTGCCCATCCCTGGAGGTGTCCAAGGAAGGCCTGGACAGAGCAGAAAGCTTCTCCTGGGGTGGATTTTCCAGGCAGTAAAGAGCAATCCCAGGTATCCACCAGGCAGCAGGTCCCACACTGATGGGACAGCAGATCCTCCGAACTCCTGCTGTCCCCAGCACTGATGGAACACAGATTTTGGTGATCAGCTGCACATCCTTCCCTGCTGGTCTCATTCCACACCAATCCCTGTGCTGAGCACGTCGTTAACACTGTAATTCCTCCTTTATGAGAGCCAGGTATATAAACGGCGTCCCTGGGAGCCCTGTGAATTTCCATCGTTATTCCTTTACTGGAGCTGTGTTCCCCGACCTGCTGAGATGTTGATCACCACCTTACCCCACGCCCCTGTGGGACCCATTATTTATCCTATTCCATTTTACAGCGTGGAGTAAATAAATAGCATTAAAGTGCTAAATTTATTCATGGAAATGGGGCTGCGTTTGCATCCCGGAGCCATTCCTTAAATCAAGGAAATGCTGTTAATAGGCTGCAATGAAGATGTAAAACACTCATTTTAATATGGCTGTAATAAAGGCAGATTGCAGGAGCTGATGATGACATTTCACACGTGGGGACAAGGACGGTGACACTTTAATATCTCCACTTCCTGGAATCAATTCCATCCCATGCAGCCCAAGAGGGCTGTATTAATTATTACGGTGTCATTTCGGAGAAATTAATTCCGGTCGTTATCAGAGGATGCACATTAAGCAACAATTGCTTGGCTGCTTGAGCAAATCCCACAGCCTGGGAGGGGACAGGAGTACGGTGACAACCTGGTGGTGACACAGCCATTTCCATCCCCAAAGATTTGTGACGGCTTTGCACTCAGGGATGGCAGAGTTGGGTAGGACACAAGATCTCCACCAGGCAGAGGAGCAAAGGAGGAGCAGCTGACATCAGTGGGAGAGTTGGGATCAGGATCTTTGAGGAGTAGGATCCCATTTTTTTCACCCTCTATTCAACTATCAAAGCTTTTTGATAAAGGTCTGATTGTTTTATTCAAAATGCTGCTCCATCCCTGAAGAGTCCAAGGCCAGGTTGGATGAGGTTTGGAGGAATCTGGGATGGTGGAAGGTGTCCCTGCCCATGGCAGGTCTTTAACATCCCTTCAAAGCAAATCCCTCCATGATTCTGGGATTTATATCAAGTGTGCACCTTCTTTAAAATCTCTTCTTATGAATTAAAAATAAATTAAATTTCCCCAAACTGATCCTGAGCAAAAACACAGAGAGAGGAACATCTTGGTCCTTCTGCTGCACCAGACCTTCTGCAAAGCAAAACTGAGGTCTCCTTTAACCCCTCCTAAACCCCACAAGTCACCAGGGCAAAATTTTACCTGAAATGGACTATTTAAAGCTCCATGTCCTGTGCATGAAGACATTATTAAGTTATTCTCCTCTAAAGAAAGTATTACTTCAAGAAATGTTGTCCTTCCAAGAATTAGGCACTAGAACCTTGGAAACACAGACTGCTTTGGGTTGGGAGGGACCTCAAAAATCATTCCCACCATGGACACCTTCCCCGAGGGTGCCTCCTGCTCTTCCCCATCCACCAAATTCCGAGCATACAACTGACATTGCATTTTTCAACCAAATTTAATTTTTAACCTCTAAAGGTTCAGCCCTGAAACCAATGCACAAACACCCCCCGCCCAGCTGTATTCCAGACGTGTCCTTTGGAGCACGTTGATGCTTTGTCTCTTATTATCTTTTCATTAATTTGTATTATTAAAGCGAATTTGAAACAAAAAATTAATACACGAGTGCCAGGAGTGTGAGCACAGACATCTGAATTCACAGCGAGGAAAAGAGCAGGACAAGAAACTGTGTCTTACCAAAGGATGGAAAGGGAGAATTACATCCATTTATTCCTTAGCCAAATTGCTACTTGCATTTATTCATGGGATATAAGTTTGGATAGCAACCACATTGACCCTTCAGACTCAGTTTTGGTTCAAAATTAAATTCAGGAGAGGCAACAAATTGGAATTTAAAGATGGGCACTACTGAGCCAAACGCAAAGAGAGTGAGCTCTAATTCTGTGTTTCTCTTGTGGGAGAGAACTTCAGCTTTGAGCCAAAGCACAGCCAGGATTTTCCAAAATTCGCTCAAAAATGGGGAGGACCATCCTAAGCTCCACCAGGCACCTCCATCAGAAATTGGATTGAAACAACCAAGAAAACTCCCCTTTCCCCAAAACCAACCCCACTCTGCAGAAGGTTTGCCTTTGATCTGTGCTAATATCATAAAAAGCAGATTATTAAAGCCAAAGACCAGCAGGCACAGAACAAACAAACATGGAAGAATGGATGGGATGAGGACAGCTCCGGGCGGGAAAGGGATGAGTCGGGAATGTGCTGTGACAGAAGGATCCCTCCTGCCCATGGAACCACTTCTCTCCACGTGCCATGGGAAAATAAAATTTATAAATGTTAATATGTGTTTGGAAAGGTCAGGTCAGTATTTGCTGTGACACGAGTCACGCGAAGCAAATCTCTCTCAGCATCAGGTCACCGTGGGACAGCAGTGACATTCGAGAGAGGACGATCTGAACCCTTCTGTGAGTGAATTCCCGACTGGAATAAGGTTTGACCTCCTTCCCTTCTGCTCTGGTCACTGTGAGGTGGCAGCAAATGATAGAAGGGTGAGAAAAATGAATCCTCAGTGCAATCCTGATGCTGGGTCAGAAATGGTCAGAAAAGCTGAAGAATCCTTAAAAAAGAAAAGCAAGATGAAAGTGGGGTGAAATGTCTGATTTTCCAGGATGGGCCACGGCAGTGAAGGAAGGAGTTCCTATCCAAGCAGGTTTAAAGGTCATGAGGGGAGGGGGAGCAGAGCTCGTGCTGCCACTTAGCTGATTTTGACACCAGGCTCATCTTGTCGAAGGGAATTACAGAATCGTGGAATTGTTAAGGTTGGAAAAGACCTTTGAGATCATCAACTCCAACCATCAGCCCAGCACCACCATCGTGTTCACCACTAAACCATGGCCGCAATCCACACGTTCACTGAACATTTCCAGGGATGGGATTCTATCAGTTCAGCTGACTTTGACACCAAGTTCATCTTGTCAAAGGGAATTACAGAATCGTGGAATTGTTAAGGTTGGAAAAGACCTTTGAGATAAAGTCCAACCATCAGCTGCAATCCACACGTTTGTTGAACATTTCCAGGGATGGGACTCCACCACTTCAGCTGACTTTGACACCAGGTTCATCTTGTCAAAGGGAATTACAGAATCATGGAATTGTTAAGGTTGGAAAAGACCTTTGAGATCATCAACTCCAGCCATCAGCTGCAATCCACACGTTTATTGAACATTTCCAGGGATGGGACTCCACCACTTCCCAGGGCCGTCAGTTCCCAACCCTTTCCATGGAGAAATTTCCCCTAATAACCAACCTGAACGTCCTCTGGCACAACTCAAAGTTATTTCCTCAAATGCCCAACCAACCTTGGTCTCGAACCTGAAACCCTTTGCTTCCCCCACCTCATCTTTTTCCAGAGCTTTCCAGTGGGAGATTCAAACCGATGGGAAAAGGGAAAACAGGGATCTGATGCATCCAGATTTTGAACACCAGAAGAGGTGTCTCAACCCCACAGGGCTCTTCAGTACCTTCTTCCCAGAAGTTTCCTTGTTTTAATTAAATGTTGTGAAATGCAGCCAAGAGGAATGGAAATCATCCACCCTCACAGTAATATGTGGCTTAAAAGATAAAGCATTAAAATAAAGATAATAATTATTCTAAGAATAAATTATCCCAATAATTCAAGGAAATGAGGTCACTTTGGATGTTTGACTGGAGAGGACTAAGGAATAGCTGTGAACTCAGCAAAACCAAAAGTCATGAGACTTAGAACAAGGAAAATCATTACCCTGAGACTGCCATAGGCTGAGTTTAACCAAAGGGGTGTTCTTCAAGTTTTATCAGTATCAGAATCCTCGGTTCTTCACCTTGAAGACATCATTTGCATGTCATCACATAATTAGAACATACACATGGACCCCATCACCTTCCTGGGTGAATACTGAAATTATGGAAATTCCAGGATCAATGGCAAAAATCAGTGGTTTTGAACAACACCCACAGAGCTGCCAGAGTTCGTGAGGATGGAAAAGGGGAAGCAGGATAATTAAGCCATGTCCTTTCTGACACTGATTCCAGGGAGAACAGAACTGCATCGTGCTCTCCCCTTCAGATGCGACTCCGAAGGTGAAAAAGTCTGCTCACACTGTCCTCACCCCTGGACGGAATTTGTGTCTGGGAATTCATATTCCCACCTATTTGACATGCAGAGCAAGAGCAAATTTCTCACCACGGTTATAAATACCCTGAAGGAAAATGTGCAGCTTCGTCCTTGAGTGTGAGATGAGTCCGAGGAGCCCTTGGAAGGTTTGGACCACCAAGGACCACCAAACATCAGGAGGATGTGGAGCTGCTGGAGAGAGTCCAGAGGAGACCCTGGAGCTGCTCTGGAGCCAGGCTGGGAGAGCTGGGAATGTTCCCTGGAGAAGGGAAGGCCACAGGGAGAGCTGCGAGCCCCTGGCAGGGCCTGAAGGGCTCCAGGAGAGCTGCAGAGGGACTGGGGACAAGGCGTGCAGGGACAGGAGGCAGGGAATGGCTTCCCAGTGGCAGAGGGCAGGGCCAGATGGGATCTTGGGAATTGGGAATTGCTGGCTGGGAGGGTGGGGAGGGGCTGGGCTGGAATTGCCAGAGCAGCTGTGGCTGCCCCTGGATCCCTGCAGTGTCCCAGGCCAGGCTGGACAGGGCTGGGAGCAGCCTGGGACAGTGGCAGGTGTCCCTGCCATGTAGTTTGGAATTAGATGAGTTTTAAGTCCCTTCCAACTCAGCCATTCTGGGATTCTCTGACTGCAGGATAAAGTTGGTTTTCCTCTCATACTAACCAAGCTCAGCACCTCCCAGTAACCCATGAATATCCAACTTTTTAATCCATCCCGCTCTGGATTCCATGGAACCAGACCAGACTGCACGAGGGTCGAGATACTGCAGGGACTGAAAAGCGCCTGATAATCCTCATGTTGTGCTCCAAACCCTTCACAGTGTCCCTGCTGCAGGAGAGAGAATTTTGTACAGAAATACTCCCAAAAAAGGGTCAGTAATGCATGAAAAGAGGGGGCACCATTTTCCTGTGGAAGGTAGGGATTTTCCAGCTGGGGATTTTCCTTCACAGTGTCCCTGGTGCAAGAGAGAGAATTTTTACAGAAATACTCCCAAAAAAGGACCAGTAACACATGAAAAGAGTGGCACCATTTTGCTGTGCTATTTGGAACACAGGAAAGAGCTGGACAGAGGGAAAAACCCCAAAGCACAGAAGCTGAAGCACAGGAACAGTGGAAGGCAGGGATTTTCCCACTAGGGATTTTGCAGCTGCCCATCTCTGAGGATGCCATGCCCATATCTCCATCCCTGGGCGCACTCCAGCATGAGCCAACCCCAATTCCAGACCTGCCTGTGTTGGAAAACATGCCACTTTAAAATTTTTGTATAACTTTTAACTTTTAATTTTTGTCTCTCTAGTTAGGCTTGACTTGACTTTGCTTTGGGGAAGGGAATTTTCTTTAGTTTCTTTAGGAGGCACAGCATCACTGTGAGGGATGGGCTCAGCACAGGGACAGAGTGGAGCAGCCCAAAGATCCCCAGAGAGATCAAGGCCATCCCCGGAACACCAAGGGAACATCGGTGGCCATCTCCAAACATCCACCCCAGAGCACCTCTGGCACAGCTGGAGACATCTCCCCGCAAAGGACTGAGGAGAACATTGAAAAATGAAGATCTAATTCACATCGGAGGGGAGGGGATTGGGATCCAATGGGAACTGAACACTGAGGGTTGCTCAGCTCTGCACCAATGAACTTTGAAACAATGCATCTCTCTGGGTTTGACTGTATAAAATTGGGGGAAATCCTGTAAAATCGGTGTGTCATGGAATGATTCTCTCTGTGTGTGGATGAGATGATTTCTGTGGCACAGCCTGGCCAGAACACCATCCTGGCCTGATAATAAAGTAATGCCTTGACTTTTGAACATTAAAAATGTTGTTGGAGGGTTTTTGTTTTTCCCAGTTTTGGTGACACCAGGAGCACCCAGACTTCATCTCCCCTCTAAACCAACACTCCCTGCTAAACCCAAAGTGACACTGCGGTCACCACCCGTGCCAACCCCTGGGCACAAAGCCCTCCCGGGCCAGCAGTGTTTTCCAGATGCTGCACCACACAGACAACCCTTGAGGCTGAAATTCGCTCCTTCCAGCCCTCCTGGCCACCTCTGGGCACCAGGGACGGAGCTGAACGAAGGGAAAGCCCCGCTGAGCTTTGGGATGATGAACACTAATGGCCTGCGACACCGCTGCTCTCGCTGGGGTCACTTGTCACACGAGGTGGGAATTTTCCCCCCGAACTTGGTCATGGCACAGATATCAAAAATGTCAAAAGATTTACTGCAAAAAGCCTCTCCAGGCCGGGTTTAAGGTGACTTCTGTGCTCTTGTTTTGCTTTTATTTTTGTCCCCTTGATAAATTTTTCTCCTAAAAGGGGATGTTTCACGCACCACTGTAAAAATGCATCTAAAACTCCTTTTTACACCTCCCCAACTACTCTGCCCACCTTCAGCACCACAGTTCCCTATTCCACTTCCTTGAGAGAATACCTGTATCTCCTGTGGCTTAAAAAAAAATAAATTAATTAACACTGGAGTTGTTATTGTGCAATTATTTTGCAAAAGTTACATATCAGTGCTGAAAAAGGAGCAACGAAATGACAAGGCACAGGAGATGGAAGAATTCAAACATATGTTTGAAATGTCACAAACAGCAAAGATCGGCGCAGCAGAAGCCACCAGAAAGCGGCAAAAACCCTAGAACTGCTAAATATAATTAGGTATTTAATTAGGAACCCAAAACATTACTAATGTATGCTTTAAAATTTGGGAATTCAAAGCATATAAACAAATGCAAAACCTTTCTATTTCGGGATGACTTTGTGCAGAAAATTAAACTACAAAAATAACTCCCCACGGAGCACCAGACTCAACACCCTTGGGCAGCAGCACCACGCTGTATCTGAGAATCTGGGAAAAAAGAAGTGTAAATAAAGCTCCCAAAATCCACTTCTCACAGTCTGAGGAAGAGAAAAGGGATTTATTTAAAGAATCTCCCTCTCAGACTTCAGTGGTTCCTCAGAGCAGGGAGGTCCTGGAGGAGTTGGGATCAGAGGTTTATTGTGGCAAAGCTCCAATGTGGACCTTGAGCAGAAGCACTGGGGAATTTGAGTCTAAAAAGAATTATTAGAAGGAGAAAAGCTCCTGGCAGAGCACGGAACTGAGCCTCAAACTCCTAAATTCACCACTGTTTCACAGCCACAACCAAAAAGCCAAGAATGGGTTAAATTCCAGCAGTTTTGTCCAACATTGTCCTACTTCCTTGACGTGGAGACAAAATAAAATAAAATCTCTCCAGTGAAATTCCAAAGGGGGAACTCCAGTGTGAAGGTCCATGAAGTGACAGCCACTAATGACTTCTGACAATTTGACTTTTGTTCCGTGTGGGACTCGCCAGCAAAGGCAGGGAAGTCTCCGGCAGTGCCCGTGAGGGACACGGACACACGGCCGTGGATCATCTCCCCGAGCTGGGCTCGTCATTCCCGAGGCTGATTCCAGCCAGAGAGAGATTTCTGCCTGTTAAACTCCATCAAAACACACTGTCAGTCCCAGTTAGCCCAGTTGGATTTGTGTGAAAACGAGAGGAAAACAACTTATTTTAAATTGTCTTTAAAATTCAACTGAACACCCCAAGAGAAGTCTCCAACAGGATCTACCTGAGCTGCAGGAACTGGAAAGAATCCTAAGGAAGATTTGATTTCATCTTCTTTTGAAGGAAGAAAAATGTCACCATTGTCACAGCACTGGACTTTTCATCTCTGTGTTTTGCTAAAATCTATTAAATTACAGGAAGAAGGTATTTTTAAATGCCTGAGTTGATCATGACCATTTGGGTGATGGTTTTAGAAGGTTTGCATGAGATTACACACGGACATGAACTTCCCTGGAGACAAATAAAAATACACAATCAATTTCCACCTCCTCGTCAACAAATCTAGGCTACAAATACAGAATATCCACATGATGGCTTCATTCATCTTTCATTTGATGCTTTGTTACCCAAATAAATTTCATTTCTGAGTGGGTGTGGAGTTTCACATCCCAGTTGCTGGGTTATTGATTATGGAATCATTATGGAATTGGGGTGGGAGGGACCTTTCCCAGGTCATGTATTTACCTCCCACCGTCCCAGGCTGCTCCAAGCCCTGTCCAGCCTTGCCTTGGACACTTCCAGGGGCAGCCACAGCTTCTCTGGGAATTCTATCCCAGGCTCCAGCTCTCATTTTTTCCATCCTAAATGAATCTTTAGAACGCCAGGGCTGGAAGGATTGTGAAAAGGTGACAGTTCACTGGTGTTAATCCTTACAAAGCCAGAATATTGCTATGAATCCTAATTAATTCCCGCAGCAGTAATAGGACTGTGACATGTGGTTTCATCAAAATTCAACTCTGCTGATTAAACATCTCCAGGAATTTGGTTGTTCTACATCAAAATTATCACAGTAGGTAAAGGTCACTGGGAGCCCACACTTCTATCCATGAGTCTCTGGGTTTTTTTCGCTCCCTCTCCCTGTCTTTGCCAGACGAGGCTCAGGCCCGGAGCCAGGAGAATACAAATTTGGGAGTTCAGCCTCCCCTGCCTCATTTGCATCTGCTGATTCATTGGGGTGCGGAGAGGAGGGCAATGCAAATCGAAACCTCTGCCTTCCCACAAAGCTGTGCCCCATTTCCCATTTCTCACCAGCCTTTCTCGCGCAGAATTAGGGGCAACGCCACCTAAGAGAGATTTTTCTCTCCTGCTGCAGCAGAGCCAGAATGAATAATGATCCCTGGGGGATTGACACGAGGGGGTTTTTCTGGCTAACACTTTATTCGAGGCACACAATGCTTTTCAAACCCTGTGTGCTTTGAGGAACTCGGCAAAAGCTTTGATTTACCAGCACTCCAGGCATGTTGCTTGCTCTGCCAAGATTTTGGGAAGGTTTGGGGCACTGGAAGAATTTATGGAACAGCCCAGCACCTTTGTTTTGTTTACCTGAGCTGATTGACACCTATAAATGATATTGTGCTCTCAATAGCTGTTGCCTTCCATTCAAAGGCCTCAGCTACATTTCTTCAAAGATTGCATTTTGAGCATTGTAAAGCGCCTGATGGTGGGTAATTACACCCAATTATCTGAATAATTCTAATACTGCATCTACTCCATTACAAATGACAACCAGCAATTAAACCCAATGCAGCCTTTCATCAAACTAACCACAAAAAACCACTTCACTCTTGACCTGGGCGTGTCTCAAACTGGTAATAAGCACCCGTTCTGCTCACTCCAACAATAGTTCTCCATCCTTGACAACTTCTATTTGTTTTTTTAACAGGGAAGAGGTGCCAAAATTTTCTCTAGGCGGCTCCCATGGGATGCAGGTGGCAGATCTGGTCCCATTAGACAATGGGGAAAGTGGTTTGTGCATGGTGGAGTGGAAGAACCACACACGTGACAGGGTCAGCAGTGGGGGCTTGGGTGAGCTCAGGGTGAACTTTTCCGGCATAAAAAAAAATTGAAAAGGTGAAAAATTTGGCACCTCTTTCATGCCTTAGCCAGGCTTACCTGAAACAGAGGCCAGACAAAGTGAGGAGAATAAAAAGCAGATTAATTTATTAAAGGCCTTTAGGTACATTCAGGGCACACAGAGCCCACTCGAGAGGCCACACCCAAAATGGACAGCGAGTCACGAGTTCTTCACATTTTAGAAGTTCTGTCCATTCACATGTTGGGCCTCAATTCTCCAATTACACCTCCAGGTGATGATGTCAACCACCCCAAATTCGCTCCCCCAATTCACTGTTGGTTCCATATTTTGGGGCTCTGAAGCAGCGAAGCATCCTTGGATTTCCAACTGAGGAACTGTTTTGTCTAAAATGCTGGGAACGGAGGTTTTTAGTACTTTATGTGGAGCCTGAAGCTACACACCAAACTACAGACACATGAGAAATAGAAGCTAAAAATCCTTAAGGCATCATTTACTCAGAGGAAAGATTGACCTGGAAGCAAAAATCACTGAGAGGCTATGGCTGCCCCTGGATCCCTGCAGTGTCCCAGGCCAGGCTGGACAGGGCTCGGAGCAGCCTGGGACAGTGGCAGGTGTCCCTGCCAGGGCAGGGGTGGCACTGGATGAGCTTTAAAGTCCTTCCAGCCCCAAGCTTTCCATGATTCTATAATTTTATTCTATTCCGAACACCCAGCGCCATAGAGAAGTTGGAATCCCTGCCTGGGAAGGAGATGAACGACTCTTTAGGAGCCAGGCAAGGGAGAGAGAGCAAAATCACAACGTTATGATAAAACAGCAACCAGCAATCGAGAGATCCCCTGCAATCCATCAACTTTGATTGAGCTTTATCCACAATCTGCTTTCAGTTCGGATTAATGACGGCGATGCAGGCCCAGCCTGGCTCTCAGGGTGAACCACAAGAGCAATTTTCCCTCCCATCCCTCAGCCTGGCTGTACCAAGAGGAACCTCAATGATGGTTTGCAGTGACAAACTGCACAACCCAAGGGATAAAATGAGGAATTATTCCACACTCAAGACTTGTCTCCACCTTTTGCAAAGATGTAGCAGGAGGGGATGGTTTTATTTCCTCTCTGTGAGATTATAAAGCTTCAGAGTACATAAATTTTCCTACTCTGTGCAGCAGTTCTGAGTTTCTGGCCATCCACCAGACCAGGCTGACACTCATCCTCCTCCAAAATCCGCCAGGAGCTCTGGAGAGCTCCTAGGAAAGAAGCAAATCTGACACTTGGCCAATATTTCCCCCTTTTTGTTGTAATTATTGTTATTTATAGAAAGACTCCAGTTTTTCTTTGTAAGGAGGAACAAGTCTGTCTTGTGTCCCCTGAATGCGTTACATGGCTCAGGTAAGAAACCTCAAACTTGGGTATCCCAAAACCAAAGAACAGACAACTTTTGAGGGCTCTGTGCTTATTTCGCAGCATTATTTCACCTCGAAGTGGATAAAGCTTTAATTAATTTTTTTTCACTTTGAAAGAACTCTCTCACTGTTGCAGCACAGATGAGTTTGCTAAAAGTCACCCAAAATTATTAAAGCCACGAAGAACCTGATGATGATGATGATGAAGATCATCATCACCATCACATTTTCCAGCATGCACAGCACTGCTGGCACACATCCTTCTCTCCAGCCTTTTTATCCTGTAATAAATCAGCCAAAATAAGCCCCAAATAAACAAAGTGGATTTGTGTTCCCAAGTATCCTGAGCTCATTTGGCATCCCAGGCACCGCCACTCCATCATTTGGAAGTATTACCGCAAGGATTGGTTCATAAAACGCAATAAAGATTGGGAGAAAGAGATGCTGTCCCTGCAGGCCTTGTCCCCAGTCCCTCTGCAGCTCTCCTGGAGCCCTTCAGGCCCTGCCAGGGGCTCGCAGCTCTCCCTGGGTCCTTCCCTTCTCCAGGGAACATTCCCAGCTCTCCCAGCCTGGCTCCAGAGCAGCTCCAGGGAATTTGATTGAACTATCTCAGTAGGAGCAGGAGCAGGGTTGTCACTCTCAGGCTGAGAAAGGGTTGGTCAATAGGTAACTCAACTACTGAGAGACAGAATATGTGAATTCTAAACCCAGAAAAACAGGATTGCCTTTATCTTGTCAAGGGAAGAGGGACAAGAATCTGTCTGAGGCCAGCACAGAAACCCTGAATCACCCACCAAGGACTGCCCATGCTCCAGAGAGAAAGGTGAAAAGTGCACTGTGATGAAGACTCCAGATCTTCATCACGAGCAGAGCCCCAGAGACCACCAGGACACACAGCGCATGCGTGGCGCACAGCTAATGATATCAATGATTGCCCAGAAATGATTTGTGTAACCACTGCCATCCCGGGGAATGTGATGAATATTCCTGAGTGTTACCCATAATATTGTGAGTTGGCAGTGCCGGGTGTGTGTGTTTGGAGGAGTGAATCCCCACAGCCGGCGCCGAATAAAGCAAATCCCCCCTGCTCTGACTGTGTCTCTGAAGGGGCTCTGCGCCTGCTTGGAGCCAATCGGGGCTCCAAAAGGACTCTTGGGGCTGTCCCAGTCCTGCTGCACCCCCAGAGCAAATCTATTTGTAAAAATACAACCTGGAGAGACAAAATTGCAATAAAATGGAAAATACGGAGCTTGATTAATAACAGCGGGAATTGATGACTCTCAGTTTTTTTCCATTTATTCTAAATCTGCACGGAATTCAGGACCATCAAACTCCGCACTTCATCCACAACTTCATCTCTGGCACTTCCAGCACCAGCATTTCCATTTCCATTTCACACTTAGGTGGTACTGAACTTTATCTCGGAGAAGTCTGGGAGTTACCAGAGGAAGGGGCCTATGGAAATGTTATCAGTGACGTTCCCCGAAGTGCAATTCCTGCTGAGCTATCCGAAATTCAAGATTCCCAGGACCCAAAATAACCAAACTAAAGGCCAACTTCTGGCCTGCGAAATGTACTTATGCCTATTCTGCAGATCTCTAAAAGTCAATAGAAGTTAAAGTCAAATTCCTCGGGAAAATTCCACCAAAACTTATTTCATGTCATGACTTGGGGATTGAAAAACCTGTTTTTCCATGGGCTCACATCCCTAGAAGGCTTTTCCTGTGGTTCTGTCAGGACTTTCCTTTTGCCTTGTGCTTGTGAAAACCCTGCAAGCGTTTGGACAGCCACATTTGATGTGTCTGGACCCAATAATCTCCCTATAAAACAGGACTAAAGGAGGGTCCTGAGCTGAAATATTCAGGAATTCAGCAGAATGGAAAAATGCAGCTCAGTGGTGAAGTAACTTCACACCCATTTCTTGGAGCTCAGCTCAGGAAACTGAAAAGAGGGGAATAGCTGAAATAAACAGTTCCGATTATCATAAATGAAAATGAAATACTTTGAAAATCTCCTTTCTTTCCCTTTTTGCATCCCTGGAAGAGACAGAAATTCACCTCCATGCTCTGAGGGAACAGCTCTAGCTTCCCCAAATTCCAACATTTGAACTGTCCATGAGGTTTGAGAGAGCTTTGCAAAAGCCCTGTCGGAATAATCCAAGTGAAACACAGAGACTTCCCACACGAAGTGCCCAACTCCAAGGGAACTCCAGTTCCTTTTCCCAGAAAACCCTTGAGCTAAACACCATCACATTGATGTAAAAATACAACAATGATAAAAAATTAAATTATTCATCTTCCCTTTCATGCGCCTGTTGCTCTGATGGCTCCATGGGGGATGTGGGGTCCAAAAAGCACCATCATTCCCGGCTTTAGATCTTTGCTTTTAACAGCAATTCCTAAATACAGGAATCACCTTTTTTGTTCTCATCAAGCACCAGCTCTCCTGTCTTCAATCAAAAATTCATAAAGCTTGATGAAAGCAACCACAGGCATTGTGTAAAAAATGTTAAGGTAATAATACCATAACGTGGACTTAAACCACACTGTGTTTTCATCCTTGGACTTCCCCCATTCAGGGAAAACCCTCAGTGAAGTATTTTTCGAACAGCTTCCACAGATAGATTACAAATTTAGAATTTGTCAAGTTTTTTTCCCCTTTCCTTCCGCCACAAAAATGAAAGCTGCTTTTCTGGTTCTGCCATGGGAGCTCTTCTGTTGCTCTGCAGATCTTTTTAGCAACGTCAGAGTAATATTTCCTGTATTTGAAATGAAAACCGCAGTTATTAAAGCAAGTTTTAGCTATTTGTGGAAGTTCATTCCTCAGTACCAAAGACGCTGCTTGAAAGGCATGGGAAGGAATCTCACCTTGTGATTGAGACTGATTGTGTTTGATAATTACTGTGCCACTCAGGGACACGTGGAGGCCTTGGCCATGCTGGTGAATGGTTGGACTTGCTGATCTTTTCCAGCCTCAGCGATTCCTGAATGTGGATCTCGGTGTGGAACTCAGGTTCCTGAGGGAGACTTTTGATTTCATACCTGAGATGGTTAAATTGAATCAGTGGATCTGCTCTGCCCTTCCACCTTTGCTCAGAACTTCGCTGCCCCGAGCTGCTCAGGGGATTGGGTTAAGGCCTCATTTCAGGTCCCTCCTGACTGAACTGCTCTGTTCCCAAGGAATAAATACATTTATTTTATAGGAATAAATCATTGATTCCCAAGGAATAAATAAATCATTGAAAACTCCCATGAAATAAATACATCACTGAAAACTCCCATGAAATCATCGATCCCTCTCGCAAGATAACAGCAGGAACAGCACTCGGCAATACGGGGAAGCTCAATCCTCCTCCATGAGAGCACCACTGAAATGCTGGAAGGAAATTTAAGGTTTCCCAGAGAAGCTGTGGCTGCCCCTGAACCCCTGGAAGAGTCCAAGGCCATGGGATGGGGCTTGGAGCCCCCTGGGATGGTGGGAGGTGTCCCTGGGGCTGGAATTGGATGATCTGATCCTTTCCAACCCAAACCGTTCTGTAATTCCATGAGGGAATGAGCTAATCCTGCTCTGTTGGCTCAATGAACACGAGCCTGGTTCAAAGTACCTCATTACCATGGAATTACATTAACACTGTTTTCAGCTATTCAGCCCAAGCTCTTGCAAATGTCAAAATTTCTCTGTTCCTTCAGCTTGTATTTCATCCAAAGGGAAGGAGGAGCTGGAGACATGTGAAATTTCTGACAGGCTGTTGATTTTCCCTTTGGATGAAGCATGTTTGAAAACTCCAAACTTGACTGATCTGCTGAAGCACATTCTCTGACAGACAATATAAAATCAATGCCACATATTAAGAGGGGTTTTTTTGTTGGGTTTTTTTTTGGTGTGTGAGAGTTTTTGTTTGTGTGGGAGGTGGCGGCGGGGGGGGATCGCTTTATTTTCTGTCATGGAAAATGAACAGCCTCACCTTAAGGTTTTTATAAACTGTCATCTTTAATCAGACACACAGAGCAAGACTGTCAGTTCTCATAAAGCATCGGGGGGGGAAAAAAAAAGGCACAAAATGCGAAGCTGTTCCCCATCCCTTCCCCGTGCGAGTCCCCCATCCCTGAGATGGCCCCAGTCAGGAGGAAACCTTTTCTTAGCGGTGTCACAACAAGAGGCTCTGCTGAGATGTGTCTTTATTATTCAGCAACGCCGACTTGGTGAGGGCTTGTCAGGGAGAAAAAGGGTTGGGATTCGCCTGCGAGGAACATCCATCCCTGCTGTTGACAGATAGGAAGGACCCAACGTCAACAGCCAGAACTAAAAGCCTCCTAAACACTCATGAAAGAGGGGAGGGAAAAACATTCCGGAGGTGGGTGGCAAGTTGCTCCCTTAAGATTCCCGTTGAGGTCGGTGGAAGGAAGCAGCGAGAGGATGGGAAGTTGCACTGAGCATCTGTCGTTCCCAGAGGAGGATTGGCATTTCCAAAATAAACCTGCGAGTATCCAGGGAAAGGTGCTTCTGCTGGAAGGTTCCCTGCCCGTGGTGGGGATTGGAGATAAATGATCTTTAAGGTCCCTTCTGTGTTTCCAGTGTTTAATTCCATGTTTTTGTAATGAGGATTTGAGATCTCTCTGTGCTGGCACTGCTGAGGGATCACCTCGAGGGCTGTGCCCAGGTCTGGAGGGACATGGAGGGGCTGGAGGTGTCCAGGGTAGGGACAGAGCTGGGGAGAGTCTGAGCCCCAGGAGAGGCTGAGGGAGCTGGGGAAGGGCTCAGCCTGGAGCAAAGGGGACCAGGGGCACCTTGTGGCTCTGCACAGCTCCTGCCAGGAGGGGACAGCCGGGGGGGTCGGGCTGTGCTCCAGGGAACAGCGACAGGAGGAGAGGGAACGGCCTCAGGCTGGGCTGGGGAGGCTCAGGGTGGATTTTGGGGAATTTCCTCATGGAATGGGGGTCAGGCCTTGGAATTGCCCAGGGAGGTTTGAATGCCCATCCCTGGAGGTGTCCAAGGAATTCCTGGAGGTGGCACTTGGGGACAAGGTGGGGATTGGGCACAGCTTGGGCTCCATGGTCCTGCAGGGCTTTTCCAGCCTCAGGGATCCTCAGGGATTCCGTGATCTCCCAATCCGAGCCTCATCTGTCTCACCACAGAGGCCCCACCGCCCCAGAGCCTCCTCTCCAAGCCTTGCTCTCCCTACCTGGCAGAAGCAAAATTTAGACAAACTAAGCACTATCTTCCCACCCTTTGAAGGGAATCTGTAGGAATGTAAGAATTCATGAAATCGGGAGGGCTCTGTTTTTAAGGAGTCGCTGCCTTTAAAAGTTTCCAAATCCCATTTCCTCTGCACTTAACAGCGCCTCAGGTTTTTTTTTACCTAACCCCTGATCCTCTGCACATTGCTCAGACTCAAACACAAACTTTAAGCTGTCAATATTACAAGTTCCCTCTCCCAGCTCGAGTCAGCCTATTGATTTCTCTGAAATCAAGTATTTCAGGTTTGATTCAAAAAGCTAAAGGCACCAGCTCTCATTATTTAGCACTATTTGCGCCACAGGAGGACTTGACATTTTCTATCTACTTCACTAATAATAAATAACCCTTAGACTTTAAAATACCACATATTTTTCTTAACCTATTTGGTGTGATTTAGCACAGTTTAAATGTAACAAACCGATCTGATTTTCACACTCTTTTGCTTCCCAAAACCCACACTCCCTATATTATCAAATACTGATTTTATAGTGTGCAACTACAAAATATTACAGCATATTTTAAAATAAAATTAGATTATTATTATTATTACTATTATCATAACTGTCCAGATATACTAAAAGGGGTTATTGGTGAGATAGTCAGGGGTTCTGAGTTATACACGGAGTTTTAAATCAATGCAGCGATGTTGTTTTGAACACCAGCAGCAGTTGATGCTCAAAAACCAAAAGACTCTAAGTTGATGCTCAAAAACCAAAGGACTTTGATGCCCCATGACAACTCTGCTGTCCCCTCCCAACATCTGCAAAAGAAACAGGATTTAAATTCTACACCCAGTACTTTTTACCCTGACATATCCTGAATTCAAGAGATGTTTGGCAGGATTATTCCCATGAAACATCCCTGCTGGACTTGTGCCCCTGGCACATTGTCCTGCACCTTGTGCCCTTCCTTCCCAAGCACAGGGAATCCCTGGGGTGTGGAACTTGGCCATCACCAGCTCAGAGCCACCAAAGAGAGGAACATTCTGATCTCAACAGGCAGCAAAAGTCCATCGCCACCCTCCCTGAGTAGTCGCTACAGCGTTTTTTAATTTAGCAACAGAGCAATCCCTCTTCTATTTGCATTAAAATAAGTGGAAGAAACAGTTAATTCCAAATTTGCCATCAAGTCTACTGCTTGTAATGGTGGAGACTGTAGATATAAACAGAGGCATTTAATTTTACATGAAAATGTCAAATTACTGCTGCTCTCTTCCCCCCACTCCCATCAACCCCAAATAACAGAGGCAGCAAACTTTGCAGTGCCCCAGACACCCCTCAGAGCACTAAACTTTAGTCTCTGCATCCCAAACAACATGAGCAGAGGCAAATCACCAATTTTGCTTTTCCTTCTCCCCTTTTTCTCCCCCCACTCTTTGTTTTTCACTTTCACTCCAGAGCCTGAAACCCAAGGACATCAGTGGCACATTAGATCCCCAAACAGACCCAAATGTGGAGACCCAAAGGTAATTCCTCCTCCCCACCCTCCTTCCCAAGGTCACGTCCTGTTGGGAAGTGACTCTCCCTTCCGAATCAATGAGCACTTGGCTTTCTCCTCCTCCCTCCAACCCTTTTAATTGCTGCTTGATCCTAATGAAGTGTGGCTGATGGTAATAAATGGAAACCCTCCCGGCCTCGATATCCAACATCCAGCGACGTTCAGCCGCGTTTGCCTCAGCACCGCCGTTCCCTCCATCTCCCACCCTCGCCATTCCTCCCCCTCCAGCCTCGAGACTGCAGACATCTGTTCCTCAATTGTCTGGTAATAAACACACTCTATAAAGCATATGTAAAATGATTATTACCCCCGAGGAGCCAAGTGCCTTTCAAATGCCAGCTGAAACAAATAAACATTTTTTTAAAAATGAAAAAAAAAAAAAAAAAAAACATCAGAAAATCCCCACCAAACAAATGGCACGACAGACATCGCTCAGGCTGTTCGACATTCCAGAAGGAAGGGCTTCAGGATTGCTCCTGTGATTCCTTCTTCCAGTGGGAGATGTCATTCCTCACACCAGTAACACCAGTGCCTCCACAGCCGGTTGCCAGTGAAGGATGAAGGATCCAACTGGACTCCTCTGGTGGCTTTTATACTTTGGCACCTCCCATGAAATGTAATTAAGGGAAATCAGAGGTGGATTCTGCCTCACTCGGTAAGTGCAATTAGTTTCCAGATGGAGTTAGGAAAATCTATTCCCAGGAATCATCTCCTCTAGAACAGCCACTTGCCTCTCAAAAATTCACTCTCCGTTTATTCCGTGGGTAGCGGTGTCATTAAGTGCTGGTAATTAATCTGGGCCTCGGTGTGTCTCAGTTGTCCTTGTGGAAATTAGGGACCCACAACATCTCACTTCCCAACTCTGGCTCCTTGCTCTAAAGGAATTTAAAGGCAAGGAAAGCTCTGAAAATAATTTTTAGCTATTTTTCCTCACACTGCCCATGGTTTTGATTTAGAGTTTCCTCTAAACTTCGGTTATTGGGAAGGGGCTCATTTGCAGCCCCCCCCCCAAAGTCTGCTGACCTGGTGTTCTTCAAGAGAATCTGGAGCCAAGCTCCACCTCAGTTTGCAAATAAAAAAGGATTAAAAAATGGCTTTATAAGCAGCAAATTTGTCCCTGTGCTGGTGCACCTCTGATGTGATCAGCACTGACACTTCTCATATCAGGAGTACAAAAGAGAGAAATTCACACTGATGAATATGAATGCTCTGCTTCCAACTCTCCCCTCAACATTTCAGGGCTGAATTATATTTTAAAGCCATCACTTTATGTGATGCTCAGGCTTTAAATCAGCACACCAGGGTCTGGTTTCTCACTGATCCAGTTTGTTTAATACTTTCAGAAGCACTCAGCTGCCTAATCAAATCAGCAAGTCCATGCAGTGCTGAAGCTCCTCCAGTGACAGATTTATGGGACTTTGATAAAAACAAGGGGGAAAAAACCCCTTGTAAATAAAATATTGATCATTGGAATTCAAAGCAGATATGTTTAGAGCATGGATGGGGTGAAAGATGAGGGAGGCAGCGCATAAAGAACCTCAAGAGCAAATGGAAAACAGAACCAGTGAGAACTTCACACCTCCAAGAGAGCTGGACATTTAAAACAGGAATATCTGGGAAAGGGCAACAAGGATCCAACCAAGAGATGATGATTCTATGAGTCCATGTGCTAGAAATTACTGAAAACATCAATATTTTACCAAATTCAGCATTTCAGCTGCTGGTAGGAGAGGCCATTGCTATTCCATCAGGAACAGGATTCCCTGTGGGGGTTTATGGTCAGCCAAAGAAATCCTGTGATCATCCCAAATCCACTGCAGCCCATTCATCCCTAATGATGGATCACGGTTTAAATCTCTCAGCACATTCCCCTGCCCATCATTAAAGGGAATAAAATCACATTTAAATGGTTTTTCGAGCCCTCCCCTACCCCCAAACTCCCCCATCCTGCAGGGAGAAAAGGGCAAACTGGGTCATTTTGTGTTTTCCTTCCCTTCCTGCAGTTATTGACGAAATCCTCAACGCAAGGGAGTGAAGATGCTGCAGATGGTTGGCATGAAAAATACACCGTACACAGATACCTTCATCTTGATGCAATTATTTTTTATGAGGCAAATGATTTCTCCTGCCTGTCTTGCAAAGTGAAGTGTTTGGGAGAAGTGCTATTTAAAGCGGAGCACTCGTGTTTCACTCAGATGGAAGAAAAAGAGGGGGGAAAATTAAGCAGGGAGGCAAAGAGAAAGAACTTCAATCAATGGGAAATATCTCATCAATAAAATCTGGAGCATCACCACCCTCTGTGCTTGCTGGATGTCTGTAAACTCATTCATGATTAAGAAACCGAAGTCTGTATCATAATAGTCACACCTTGATCGCACCTTGTATTCAACCATTGCTCATTTTTTCTCCAAATAAAATACCTGAAAACTATAAATTATCCTGTAGCAAATTTGATTTTTAGCACCTTTCTTTGGTTTAAAATAGACAAAGGTAGAAATGAAATGTCCTTATGGACTTCTCCACTTTGTTGTGGGCACATTGCAATAAACAAACCCTTTCTTCAAGGCAAGATCTTGCACACCACAACACATTTTACGATTTTCTCAAGATTATTCCAATATTTGCCGTTACGAGATCAGAAATTTAAATTTGGAGGAATTAATGTCCTTTCCATTAGTGTTTTTAAGTCCTGAGAAGTCACAAATAACCACAGCTCTCAGCCACGGAGGTGTCAGGAGGATATTCCTTCCCCTGGGGATCAGATTCCAATTATTTTTTATTACTATTTTATTACTGCTTCGGTTTAGCATTTGAGAGAAGCCTCCGTTGGTAAGTGACTCGTGACAGGGAGTTCATACAAACACAGGGAAATGCTCTCTGAAGGTGCTGGGAAAGGCCAAGTCTGGCGAGAAAAGAAAACCCTCCCAGGAAAAAGGAGGTGGAAGGTTGGCACGAGCCAAGACAAGCATTGTGTGATTTAATTTCCACAAAAATAACAGGAAACTGTTAGAAAAGGAGCAAAATTCAACGATCAGAGGTGGATGATGCAGTGAGAAGAGGTTTATTAAAGACTGAGAAAGGGTTGGTCAATAGGTAACTCAACTACTGAGAGACAGAATATGTGAATTCTAACCCTAGAAAAACAGGATTGCCTTTATCTTGTCAAGGGAAGAGGGACAAGAATCTGTCTGAGGCCAGCACAGAAACCCTGAATCACCCACCAAGGACTGCCCATGCTCCAGAGAGAAAGGTGAAAAGTGCACTGTGATGAAGACTCCAGATCTTCATCACGAGCAGACCCCCAGAGACCACCAGGACACACAGCGCATGCGTGGCACACAGCTAATGATATCAATGATTGCCCAGAAATGATTTGTGTAACCACTGCCATCCCGGGGAATGTGATGAATATTCCTGAGTGTTACCCATAATATTGTGAGTTGGCAGTGCCGGGTGTGTGTGTTTGGAGGAGTGAATCCCCACAGCCGGCGATGTTGGGGAGGATGAAATAGGAAAGTCATATAAATATGATTACCTGGCAAAAGATGCTGAGAATATGGAAACTAGAAGCGAGATTGAAATGAAGACAAGCTTGGAGATACCAAACCCCAGGTACTGAACAACTGGAAAACAATGGTGTGGCCACTGAAGGGAATCCCCTTTGGATTAAACAATCCCCTCTGCTTGCAGACAGCTCCAAGGGGCAGAGCAGACCCTGCCAACTTGGCAGAGGGTCCAAAAAGCAGTTTTTAGAGTTTAAAATATAACGCCGTATGGTAATGCAATGACTCTCATAGGCTGTATGTAAATGTTGTAGGATTTGTAGCTTGTTCTAGATTGGTTAGTGAAAATTAGAATATTCAGCACACAAGATGATTTACTGTATTGTAAACGGCAACCACGGGATTCATTTCTGTATTCTGTATTCTTCTTTTTTCTTCTCTCTCTCTCTCTCCCCTCTCTGCCCTGCTCTGAGCTGTGTCTGGCAGCTCCCAGCAGCTCCCCTACACCCACACCTTTCACAATAAACCTCATGCTCTAAGACCAAACTCCAGAGATCTCTCGTCTCAGTCCTGACCGTCCGAAACAAACCCGACCCAAACACCGCAGACAGCAATCCTACAGGCGCCGAATAAAGCAAATCCCCACTGCTCTGACTGTGTCTCTGAAAGGGCTCTGTGCCTGCTCGGGGAGAATCAAGACTTGCTCTGTTGAAAGTTCCAGCTGTGACAATCTGGGTGATCACTGTGTCACTCTGGATCAGGAATTCACTTGCAGTCCCCAGCCCACAGTTGTTTCATCCATGAACTCACCTTGCAGTTCATAAAATCCTCTGACATTTAAACGGTGTAAGGAACGGCAAGAAACAATTTGTGGCAGGTTGCAAATAAACTTCACCCAGCTTAATAAACTGACAAATAAACTGACCCAGGTCAATAAATGACACTGGGCAATGACACAGGGTCACCCAGGCAGGAAATCCCACCCAACATCACAGGTCAGTTTGCAAAAGATTAAAAAATATTGTCAAGTTGATTTTTTTTACACACAACAACTTTCCAATGGCATCCCTTTGCTCCGGGATGTATCTCAGAACTGGAAAGTGCCCAACATCTCCATAAATCAATGGTTTAATTCTACTTATTCTGAATTATTTACAGCCGTAGGGATGTGCAGAAAGGCAGATCCTACCTGAGGAGGGGGTGGAAGATGATGGTGATGTTCCTGGCTCCTGGTTTGCAGACAAACTTGGATCCGTCACCTTCAATTAAGTTATCATCTGGTCCTCCTGGAAAATAACACGGAGCAAGTTGTCTAACAGATCTCGACATCCCTTGATTTTCAGAGAGTAACTGATAATTAAACATTTAGCAAGTGATAATTAAACAGGAATTAAACGCTTCTTTCCTGGTGGAAGATCAGTAATTACCGTGAGGATTCGCTCCCTGTGCCCTCCTGCAGCTCCCAAAGCCCTTCCAGGGCAAAGGTGGAGTTTGGAGGTGACTTTGGGCTCCTCATTGCAGAATTAGGAACATTTTGGCCCAAAGAGCACAAATCCAGGTCCCTCCCCTCGGGTGACAAACACCCAACCCGCTGTCCCTGGGGCTCAGGGGTCTTTGAGGTGTCAATTCCCTGAATTTTCTGCCTCCCAGGGCTGCACCTCTGAGCGAGGATGGCACAATCCCAGCCCTGGAGGGCAGTTTGGTACATCCCACATACACCACATTTTATCTCATTTATTCTATTGCTCATTCCTGGCTCTCCCAGGAGTTCATTCCCAACACGGAGTCCTGTAATTCCTGAGTGGAATTTGTTCCCTGAGCTCTCCCTGGGCTGTAGAACCCACCTGAGAGCTACAGCCAAAAGGAATCGGCTGAGTTTGGCCAAGTTTCCCAGCAAAACACAACTCCGGGAACATTATTGACACCCCACAGGCTGAAGGGTTTGGAGCGGCATTGAAACACCGACCAGGGAAACCAGAAGTGGGAAAACCAGGGAAACCAGAAGTTTGCAGTCGCATTTCCAGTGCTGACTCAGCTCCTCAAATGCGTCCTGAGCACACGGAGCTCCTCCATAAATCCAACCCCAACAGATGGACTCAGGGAGCACAAAGCAATGGAAAGCAGAGTTTATTAAACTCTACCGATGGTATTTAGAAAGAGGCGGCTCTACAATAATCCGGGGATCTCAGCTGGCAGTTGGAAAAGTGAACTCGCGCGATGTGACAGTTTAATCGGGGAAGAAAAGTGGCGCGAGTTCAAGGAAAAGCGAATTATTCACTTCCCCTGTTAATGTCAGATCCTGCAATTTCCAGAGCACAGTTATTGAAGGATCCAGCCAAGCCTGAGCTGCTGAGGCAGGGACGAGGAGATGCAGGCGCCAATTAAGAGAGGGCTGTTATTCTCGTTACATCAAGTCACCCTGCACTAATCAATAGTATTGACTGGGATGAACTCCACAGCGAGGAATAAAACAATCTGTCTGATCTGCCGGGCCAGATGATGATGGATTTGAGGAGAACACAACCCTGGCACCCAGAGAAAAATGTGCTTTTACATCTCCTCGGCTCTCACCCTTCCATTTATAATCGTGGGTGCTCTGCAGGTAGGTGCAGGCTGCAGAGGGAAATAATTGTGTTTATATTTAAATATTTTAGCTGGGAAAAGATGCTGAGGTGTGAATCTTATTCCTGGTGATGCCTTGCACATCCCAACGACAATTGGATGTACTTGTTAATGCCATTGCTTCTCCTACCGTCACTGCTCTGAACGCTGGAGTTCTGTTGTGGAAGGCCTTGGAGAAAATCCCCAGCTGGGGAGTGAAGGATTCCTTTTCCCGTGTGTTGGATTATCTCCACTAGGGGCTATCCCTGGCTGTACTGAGGTCTGAAATGTGTTATTTACATTGACCAGCCATGATTCCTCCACTGCAGCCAATTCCCTGAGCTGGAGAGCCACCAGCATCTCCACAAAAACACCCCAGGGATATTCCTTCATCCTCACTGATCCTTCCAAGAGCATCTTGTGAAGGGTGATGGATCCTTCATTGAAAAACCCCAAAACCTGTCAGCTCTGCAGTAAACAGGGAACACAGAATCCCAGAATGGTTTGGGTGGGAAGGGACCTTAAAGACCATCCGGTTCCGTCCCCCACCATGGGAAGGAAGACTTTCCACTGTCCCAGGCTGCAGAGGAAGGACACAGCACCCCTGGGAATGAGTCCAGACACGGAGCTCCTCAGGGCTAGAGCCCCTCTGGAGCCCCTCTGGGAGAGCTGGGAATGTTCCCTGGAGAAGGGAAGGACCCAGGGAGAGCTGCGAGCCCCTGGCAGGGCCTGAAGGGCTCCAGGAGAGCTGCAGAGGGACTGGGGACAAGGCCTGCAGGGACAGGAGACAGGGAATGGCTTCCCAGTGGCAGAGGGCAGGGCCAGATGGGATCTTGGGAATTGGGAATTGCTGGCTGGGAGGGTGGGCAGGGGCTGGGCTGGAATTGCCAGAGCAGCTGTGGCTGCCCCTGGATCCCTGGAAATGCCCTTGGATGGGGTCAGGTGCAGCCTGGGACAGTGGCAGGTGTCCCTGTCAGGGCAGGGGTGGCACTGGATCATCCTCACGTCCCTTCCCACCCAAGCCATCCTCAGATTCTCTGCCGTTTTCTGTAAACATGAGATATCCATGCAAACATTTAAATTTTACCATGTCAAGCAGAATGGAAAAGTAAAGTTCTCCTAATGTTTGCTCTGCATTTAAATGCCTCAGCCATTCCTGTTTCCCTGCTAATCTCCTTTTTCATCCTGAAGCCTGACATTTTCGGCTCCATTTCAGACCCATCGAGCTCTGGCACTAATGGCCTCATCCCCGACTGCCACTTGCAGTGACATTCAGGTGGGCACACTTCATTGCCAGCACAGCAGGAGGGTATCATTAACTCTGTGACAAATTTCACTTCATCTCTAAGTTTTCCTTCGTTTTTCTTTTGTTCCTCATCATTTATTACTGGGCAGATTAAACCAGAAAACTTCGCTCCTCAGAGGCAACTGCTGCAGCAGTGCTCCTAACAGACAGATGGGAAAGTTTGGGATATTTTCCTGGATGCCCCAGCAGTGCAGAATTTGCCATCTGAGCTCTGCTTTGAGAGGCTCTGCACATTCTGTCTCTGGTGGTCGTTTGATAAGGAGAGGAAAAAAGGCATTATTTGCACTCCCCTTGGAATTGTGGAAAGGTTTCAGTGGGAAGGGACCTCAAACCCACGCAGTGCCACCCCTGCCCTGGCAGGGACACCTGCCACTGTCCCAGGCTGCTCCAAGCCCTGTCCAGCCTAGCCTGGGACACTGCAGGGATCCAGGGGCAGCCACAGCTGCTCTGGCAGTTCCAGCCCAGCCCCTGCCCACCCTCCCAGGCAGCAATTCCCAATTCCCAAGATCCCATCTGGCCCTGCCCTCTGCCACTGGGAAGCCATTCCCTGCCTCCTGTCCCTGCAGGCCTTGTCCCCAGTCCCTCTGCAGCTCTCCTGGAGCCCTTCAGGCCCTGCCAGGGGCTCGCATCTCTCCCTGGGTCCTTCCCTTCTCCAGGGAACATTCCCAGCTCTCCCAGCCTGGCTCCAGAGCAGAGGGGAGGGGTGCAATGAGATGATCTTTGAGGTCCTTTCCCACCCACACCATTTTGGGATCCTATTCTCGCTCTTCCAAGGAGTCTCAGGAGGAATCACACACTCCTTGCTGTCTTTACCTGTTCCTTGATAGACCTGAGGACATCTGAGAAGAGGCAGCTCAGCCCCTTGAAGGATTTGCTGCGCAGGTTTTAAATTCATTGTCAGTAATGAAGTAATTTCTTTTTCTTTTTAACAACATACTGAGAAAAGCTTTCTCTGTCTCTCAAACAAGAGCTAAAAGAGGGCGAGATTTTTTTATGCTGTCACTTCAGAAGCCATCAGACATTACCTCATTGTTTCAGAGTTTTATCTGTCTAACTGCATTTTATCGTCAGCCTTGCCACACTTCGAATCTTACCACTCACCAAAAGTTTTCAGACACAAAGATATTAGCGTAATAAGTAAATCCCTCTCCAAAACATTTAAAAAAAACATTTACAAAAAAATTTGGGCTCAATGGAAACAGCAACACCCACAAATCATGAGGAGGAACCTCAGCTCTTCTCCTCCCACCCCTGAGTTAGCACAGGACAGGTTCATTAATTCCCTGCAATAAGAACAATTCACCTAAACACGTTCCAGGCATGGAGTGGAGAATTCCTGGGCCCATCCCAGTGCTTTTCCTAGGGAGCCACTCCACATTAATCTATGCAGAGTGAAGAAATAAAGAAGAGTAAAGGATGAGGCTTTGAAGGCACAACAATTGGGCTATCAGGACATCCTGCAAATCCCTGCAACTCCTGCTCTCTGAGAGCAGAAAGGGAACAGTTCCCATGGCATGGGCCTTCCCAAGAGTTCTGCATGATGTGGGGACCAACAGCACAGTTATTGTCTCCATATCATCTTCAAGGTACGGAAACACAATTTGCTTTCAGTGTGAAGAGAGGAAAGCAAAAGATGTCCAAGGGGAACAAAGCAGGTGAGGACGGAAAAGTTCAGCAGAGAGAAGGGATTGATCTGCGCTGTCACAGAACAGAAGCTGGGGAGTTTTAGAATGGAAATCTCCAGCTTTTTCACATTTCTGCATGGTAGGCCCCCTAAAGAAACCTCAGAATGGTTTGGGTTGGATGTTCCAACCCCCCTGCCATGGCAGGGACACCTCGCACTGTGCCAGGCTGCTCCAAGCCCTGTCCAGCCTGGCCTGGGACACTGCAGGGATCCAGGGGCAGCCACAGCTGCTCTGGCAATTCCAGCCCAGCCCCTCCCCACCCTCCCAGCCAGCAATTCCCAATTCCCAAGATCCCATCTGGCCCTGCCCTCTGCCACTGGGAAGCCATTCCCTGCCTCCTGTCCCTGCAGCCCTTGTCCCCAGTCCCTCTGCAGCTCTCCTGGAGCCCTTCAGGCCCTGCCAGGAGCTCGCAGCTCTCCCTGGGTCCTTCCCTTCTCCAGGGAACATTCCCAGCTCTCCCAGCCTGGCTCCACAAATCCCCCAGGACATGAACATCGAGTCCTGTTTTTAATGCTCTGATTCACAGCAGTTGAATGAATTCACTGCACTGGCACTCACACATTTCAATTCTTTTCACAAGGAACCAAACACAATTTATCATCTCTCCAATTCTTTTGCATGTCTTGAATCCTCAAACTTCACTGCTTTCAGAGAATCCCACGATGGTTTGGGTTGGAAGGGACCTCAGAGCCCATCCAGTGCCACCCCTGCCATGGGCAGGGACACCTTCGGTGCTCAGAGCTCCTCCAACCTGGCCTTGGACACTTCTAGAGGCATTTAGTGGATTATTTCTGGCCGATTTTTCTGTCTGTCCTTCTGTAATGATGATGTTTGCAGCTCTGCCCTCTGCACCCACAGAGTGGCAGGGAGTGCCCTCCCTCTGACCCCAATGGGGATTCCATTCCCTCTCCTGGAGCAGGAATGAGCTGAGATGCACCAGATAAAAAAATCCACCTTATCAAGATAGACAAGAATAAGCTCCAGCCAATACTTGATTACATCCTTGCTTGAGGGGAGAAGCAATTTAGCAGAGGTTTGTGACAGAGGAAAGATTGCATTTCTTGTTTGCTTCTCGTAATCACCCGCTCTGCTTCTAATCATGACAAGTGTGAATTTATAGATCACACCATCAGGAATAAGGGCTTGGTGTTTAAAAACACACAGGCACCCACCTTCTCCCCAAATCAGCAGAGATTGGAGGGATGAGGGACCTCCAAAAGACCAGAAATCGATGGGAATTAGGTGATAACTACTCCCAAAGCACTGTCAGACCCGTGGGGAGGAATCTGCAGGGGCAGGGAGGGAGCTGGGGGATGATGGAGTGACTCCAAGAGCAGCTCCCAGCTCCCAGTCCCTGTCACCAGCCTGAGCAGGGCACAGGAGATCCCAAACTGTCCCAGCCAAGGGCAGGAGCACCCTAAAGCCACAGCTTGGAGCTCTTCAATTACTCCACAGCACTCCATGCTTGGAGCTCTTCAGTTACTTTGGGAATACTTGAAGCTCACCCTGGAGGTTGTAAAGTGCATCACATTCCATTTCAGGATTTCCTTCAGGGATAAACTCCCAGCAATTCCCCAGGAGCAGTGCTTGGGGTGATGGTCCCAACATGGGCTGCAGGTTCCGACCTAAAATTTTTCACTGAAACACTACAAATGTTGGGTAGAAATTAAGGGATGGTCAAATCGATTAAAGTCTGATGGCTGGACCTGCACAAATCCTTTACAGGTATAAAACTGGGAAAGAAGGACTGGAAAGGGATTGGGATGAGATGTTCTGAGGGCTGGAGCTGCTCTGGAGCCAGGCTGGGAGAGCTGGGAATGTTCCCTGGAGAAGGGAAGGACCCAGGGAGAGCTGCGAGCCCCTGGCAGGGCCTGAAGGGCTCCAGGAGAGCTGCAGAGGGACTGGGGACAAGGCCTGCAGGGACAGGAGGCAGGGAATGGCTTCAAAATGGAAAAAGGGAGATTTGGGTGGGATCTTGGGAAGGAATTCCTGGCTGGGCTGGAATTGCCAGAGCAGCTGTGGCTGCCCCTGGATCCCTGCAGTGTCCCAGGCCAGGCTGGACAGGGCTGGGAGCAGCCTGGGACAGTGCCAGGTGTCCCTGCCAGGGCAGGAGTGGCACTGGGTGGGCTCTGAGGTCTGTCCCACCCAAACCCCTCTGGGGTTCTGAGCAGAGCCGGAGGTTGTGTTCAGGTTTGTAAATCACACTCTGCTTCAAACCTGAGGGAAAAATGACTTCCAAAAGCAGGAGAGGCAGATCTGGATTCAAGCCCCGGGACTGATGTGGCCTCTCTGACCTTGATCAGGTTTCTGCATTTCAGTTTCCCAAAAGGGGAATTGAACCTGTGGCTCCAATTTTCCCCCGGCAAAGCTGTTTTGAGAAATGTCGGAAAAAAGGAGCCAACGTTTTATTCACCGCATTTTAAATTCACGCTTTGACTTCAGCTTTCCATTAAACACAGAATAATGTCCCAAACTGACCAACAGTGGTCAAAACTGACCAAAATTCCAGCTTCTCCATGTACCTTCCCGTGGCACATCCCAGGACTCGGTGCCTGATTTGGATGCACCACAGAGCCGTGCTCTGATATTGTTGTGTGATGTTCCCAATCCCTCCCCGCTCCCTATCCCGCCTTGTCTGAGCTCCAACACCATATGCATTTAAATAAGTTGCTCTTTAATGTTTCAAAACCTGATTTATTAGTTGCTCACACTCCATCTGCCTTGAAAAACTGCGCCGTGCCTCGGCTTTCACAGCCTGCACAAAAGGTTGGGGTTCAATTTGAGGCTCCTTTATCATTTGATCACCGTGTCAGCCACATATGTAAAGTCTCCTTACAGCTACAGAAATTGTTTAAAATGCATATTTCTCCTTTTTTTCTTGGATTTTTTTTTTCCTTCTCTCCCCCCAGGCCACACGACTGAGCAGCAGGCACTTTGATTAATGTATTTGTCAACTTGCATATTTAGGATTTTGTTGGTTTGCCTAAAATGCTAGGAGCTCTTCCAAAGCATGGCTGCAGCAGAATTCCTTATCCCGAGCTGGAGGAGCTGCTGGAGCTAATGAGCTGTGATTACTCACACCCTGCATTCACTTCTCCACTCTTCTCTGCTCCGAGCTTGCTTGCTTTATCTTATCTCCTGTAGCAGCAAATGGCTCCTACCTGAATTTTTTATATCCCTGACATGTTTTCTATTCAGTTTTAATGTCAGAAAGGGAAAAAAAACCCGCATGGTGAGCGAACAAAAAGCGAGTGAAATAAAGTAAGATATTTCCTGACATAGTGTCATTTGCTGGGTTATTTTCTTACAAACTGTTTAACTCTAAAATTGCCTTTTTTTTTTTTAACTATTTAGAAGGTCTAGGCCATTTTAGACAAAGGAATTGGCTGGAATTACAGAAGGACAAAATGATTTGGGTGGGAAGGGACCTCAAAGCTTTTCCAGTTCCAATGGGCAGGGACACCTCCCACTGTCCCAGGCTGCTCCAAGCCTGGCCTTGGTCACTCCAGGGATCCAGGGGCATCCATAATTTTTCTGGGAATTCCATCCCAGCTGGGAATTCCCAATTCCCAAGATCCCATCTGGCCCTGCCCTCTGGCACTGGGAAGCCATTCCCTGCCTCCTGTCCCTCCATGTCTTGTCCAAGTGACAAATAAAACATTGTGTGGTCTTCTAGAAGAAGCAGACGTGGAATTACAGAATAACTAAGGTTGGAAAAGACCTCTAAGATCACTGAGTCCAACCAAGAGTTCCAAAATAATTTCAGATTTTACCATGAGCCCACGGGATGGAAACAGAGATTTTGAGCTGGGATCCAACATCCATGAGGAAAACTGCTTGTTTTCCATGTATTAATGAAGGAGTCGGTTCTAATGAAGATAAATTCACCAATCTTTTGACAAATCTTGAGAACGTCCCCAAGCTGGCATGTAATACAAGGCAGGATAAATCCTCCTTGGTGGTTCAACCCCAGGATGCCTCCGTGAATTTCTAAGAACAAAAGACTGTCCTGACTCCTCATCTGCGCCTGCCCCAGTGTGAACAAATTCATTTTCCAGCAATATGCACAATGGTCCCCACTAATCACACAGCTCTTCCCCCAGGGAACGGCGAGGGATTGGCACAAAATGCACAAATTCCTCCCTGCTCGGGCAGGAACGCTCAGCTGGCTCCGAGGGGGACCTGTCAGGCTGCATCTCTCAACCTGTTCATCCATAATCTCCTTGCCATGGCTTTCCCCACCTCCTCAGCCCCCGTGCTTTGTTTGGCCTGGAATTCAATCAAAGATGAATTAAGACTTGAGGAAACGACCCCCACCGTGGCGCTGGAAATTCTAGAGCTCGGTGTTAATTTTGTTACAGTTTGATTTCTTGCATTTTCATGCAAAATTGCTCCCCCTGAGACTGTCACTGATATTGGCACCAAACCCCAGGGGTTGTAACCAAACTCAAATGCCAATAAAGAGGAGGGGACTCAACCCTCAGAGACACCAGAGATTGCAGGAAAACAGCCAGAACTTTAATCACGACTCTTTCAAACGCAGCCAGGGATTTAGAAATGCTGTTATTGTGGGATATGACCCTAATTCAGGGTTAATCAAAGCCACTGGTGGCACAGGAATAAGCTGGTGGTTAATAAAACGCCATTTCATAGCAGCAGCGTGTCAGGATCAGGATGTTTCCAATATCACAAACTCCAGGGAAAAGGCTGACCAGCCCTTTCCATACATTTCTGTCCATTTCCATCACCAGGAAATTTAACATTTCCCCTAAATAACAACCAAGAACTCTGCTTTACAGAAAAATATTAATTGAATTTTTTTTTCCTTTTTAATTATTACTCCTACTGCAAAGGTATCAAGCATAAGAAAATGGGAGGAGGCTGCCCAGAGAAGCTGTGGCTGCCCCTGGATCTCTGGAAGTGTCCAAGGATAAGCTGGAAAAGACCTGGGGCAGCCTGGGGTAGTGGGAGGTGTCCCTGCCCATGGCAGGGGTGGCACTGGATAGGTTTTAAGGTCCTTTTCCAACCCAAACCAATCCATGAAAAGCTCAAAAAGTACATGTGGAGAAAAACTGTTTGATTACTAATGATTTCCTTATTTTAATTTTACTTAAAAGCTTCAACAGTTAAAGGCTAAAGAAGCCATACTCAAATGTTGCAGCTTCACCAGCAAAAAAACCCTAAAAATTGTGCGTGGTTTCTGCTGACTCAGCAGTTCCAACAGCAGGAACTAAAGCAGATAGAAAAGTCTCAAAGTCTGGAATGTTGGTATTGTAATTTCATAATTAAAGGAAATCTGTGCTCTTCTGTCCAAATGTGAGCAGAATTCCAGGAGCACCCACAGGTACAGAGCAACCAGAAACGGCAAAAGAGAAAAGTCAAGCTGACATCAAGCAGGGACTGCGAATGAAGGGAGAGAAAAGGCACAATCCAAAATTATTCCGACCCCTTGGAGCACATTCCAGGCTGTCCAAGCTGAGTTGCACCTGAAAATCCAATGTTCCCACTTTACAAAGAGATGGCAGTCATTCCCCAGTGGAGCAAGAGCAGGGAGTTCAGATGTTGGAAAATATACCAGCTGAAAAATTTTGTATAACTTTTAAATTTTTGTCTCTCTAATTAGGCTTGACTCGACTTTGCTTTGGGGAAGGGAATTTTCTTTAGTTTCTTTAGGAGGCACAGCATCACTGTGAGGGATGGGCTCAGCACAGGGACAGAGTGGAGCAGCCCAAAGATCCCCAGAGAGATCAAGGCCATCCCCGGAACACCAAGGGAACATCGGTGGCCATCTCCAAACATCCACCCCAGAGCACCTCTGGCACAGCTGGAGACATCTCCCCGCAAAGGACTGAGGAGAACATTGAAAAATGAAGATCTAATTCACATCGGAGGGGAGGGGATTGGGATCCAATGGGAACTGAACACTGAGGGTTGCTCAGCTCTGGCCCAATGAACTTTGAAACAATGCATCTCTGTGGGTTTGACTGTATAAAATTTGGGGGAAAATCCTGTAAAATCGGTGTGTCATGGAATGATTCTCTCTGTGTGTGGATGAGATGATTTCTGTGGCACACCCTGGCCAGAACAACATCCTGGCCAGATAATAAAGTAATGCCTTGACTCTCTAACATGAAAAATGTTGTTGGAGGGTTTTTGTTTTTCCCACAGTTTTGGTGACACAGAGATCCCCCGTGCTCTGCTCTTCACCCTCCAGGTTCAACCAGCCACAAACTCACTGTGAAAACCTTGGCTTGGCAAGAAAACTCAGAAACAGAAAACACCAAATCTGAGGAAGGCAAGGAGGGAGGGAGGATTCCAAGAGCTCTTCTCCCTCCACTCTCCCCCCACAGGGGCCACTCACAGCTGGGGAAGGCAGAAAAACGTGACCCGGGGAAAGGGATGGGTTTCCCACCTCTTCCCAAATGTTGAGGTTTGTATCAATCTCCCCTGCAAGGTGGGCATTCAGGAATCAGAGAATCATTAATAATCACTCATGGGCATCGGGGAATCAGAGAATCATTGATAATCAGAATATCCTGAGTTGGAATGGACACAGGGATAGAGCAGCCACAGCTGCTCTGGCAATTCCAGCCCAGCCCCTCCCCACCCTCCCAGGCAGCAATTCCCAATTCCCAAGATCCCATCTGGCCCTGCCCTCTGCCACTGGGAAGCCATTCCCTGCCTCCTGTCCCTGCACGCCTTGTCCCCAGTCCCTCTGCAGCTCTCCTGGAGCCCTTCAGGCCCTGCCAGGGGCTTGCAGCTCTCCCTGGGTCCTTCCCTTCTCCAGGGAACATTCCCAGCTCTCCCAGCCTGGCTCCAGAGCAGCTCCAGGGCCTCCTCTGGGCCTCTCACCCCCAGCCAGTTGCTGAAGTGAAGATCTTTCTCCATTCCCATGAAAAAATCCGGATGAAATCTTAGGAGGAATCAAAATAAAGCTGTGACCAAGGTGGTGTCAGAGGAGGACTTAGGCTGACATAAAATAGCTTTACAGCATTAAAGTGAAGCTCTGCTCTGCACAGGAGCCACAGTCAGTGATGAATTCCTGGACTGGGATTACAGCTGGAATTTTGGCTGTAGAGGATAAAATCCCCAATATTCCCAATATTCCGCTGGCAGGGAGCTGAGAGCAGCAGGAAAGCTTTAAACTCTGCCAGGACACAGCTTCCATTCCCAGAGCACAACGGGACACCTCTCCCATGGAATCCCCAGGGATGGAGGGGGAAAACACCTCCCGTGTTCCCCTGCGAATGGAGGACAAACCTTCCAAGGCTCTTCCTGCGTTTGCTACCATTTAACTCAGACACTGCAGGGAAGAACACGGAAGGGCAGCAGCAGAAATCCGAAAAATCCATTGTCCAACACCCATTGTTCCTAAAATAATGGGCTCCAGGAGCAAACTGCCTCAGGTGCTGCTTTTGACACACTTAACACACCTCAAGCCAGAGCTCTGAGCAGCCCATTCCTATTTTTACATCTCTTTTTACCACATAACATCCTTCCCTAATGACAGTTTGAGACATATCCCTGTTCAAGGGACTCGTGCTTCATTTTTTTTTTTTTTGGCAATAGATCACATGTCCCAGTGCTCCACACTTCCACACAGGCTCCTTTCCCAACCATCTGCTTGTTGAACTAATTCAAACTATTATCAGCTTTACCTCCAAGAAAAGAGACACTCCAAGCTTCAAGGAGAGCTCCAGTTGCACCAGGAGAGGGAAAAAAAAAAAAAGCAGCATGAAGAAACCAGTCTAACAATGAGAGAAATGTCAAGAAATAGAAATGTCAAATCCCTTAGGGTGGGGGAAAAAAAACCTAAATTCCAACTCCAGCTCATCTCCCAAGCACTGTATTTTGCAATGAAATTACCACTCCATAGTCTTTCCTCAGGGAAAAGCTGCTCCAAGTAATCAGAGTGTTGTTTTTTTTAAAGTTCAAAACAAATGCAGGGTTGCCTATGCAGAATTCATGCCCTGGCTGGCAGTAGCTGCATTTAACTCTTTGCGAGCAAAACCCTCTGAGTCTTGTCACCAAAAACTGCAAAATGGCTCAAAATGGAAACACTTCCAAAGATCTCAGCCCTCACAGATTCCCAGACTGGTTTGGGTTGGAAAGGACCACAAGCTGCAAAATGGCTCAAAATGGAAACAATTCCAAAGATCTCAGCTCTCATGGATTCCCAGAATGGTTTGGGCGGGAAAGGACCAAAAGCTGCGAAATGGCTCAAAATGGGAACAATTCCAAAGATCTCAGCTCTCATGGATTCCCAGAATGGTTTGGGCGGGAAAGGACCAAAAGCTGCGAAATGGCTCAAAATGGGAACAATTCCAAAGATCTCAGCTCTCATGGATTCCCAGAACGGTTTGGGTTGGAAAGGATCAAAAGCTGTAAAAATGGCTCAAAATGGAAATGCTTCCAAAGATCTCAGCTCTCACAGATTCCCAGAACGGTTTGGGTTGGAAAGGATCAAAAGCTGTAAAAATGGCTCAAAATGGAAATGCTTCCAAAGATCTCAGCTCTCACGGATTCCCAGAACGGTTTGGGTTGGAAAGGATCAAAAGCTGTAAAAATGGCTCAAAATGGAAATGCTTCCAAAGATCTCAGCTCTCACGGATTCCCAGAACGGTTTGGGTTTGGGTTGGAAAGGACCTTAAGGACCATCTCATTCCAAGCCCTGGTGGAGCAGACACCATCCTTTACATGGATCTATAAAGACCTGGCTCTGTTTTCCATGTAAACCTTGGAGAAAAGGGATTTTAACAAAACCAGGAATATCCTTTTCAGACAGAAACCTAAAAGTTGTGCATTAAATAGGAAATAGGGTCTGTACAGAACTGGGACTGTGAAGCTTTTGGAGCTCAACTCCTTCAGCCATGACCTCCTCGTGTTAGCCAAGGGATCCTTCCTCCTTCCTCACCTTCTGCCTGGCAGTGCTGCCAAACAGCCAAATTCCGAGAGACTTTTGATTCCAGCAGCTTTGTCAGTGTCCATTTAGCAGCCAAGAAATGGAAAAATGCAACAGACAGAGATGGAAAAATGGACAATTATTTGTGCTGTATAAATGAAATGCATCTCCTCCTCCCTGCAGATAAAGCCGAAAGTGCTGCATCTCTTCTGACTGGTTTCTCTTAAGGAATCTCTTTTTATTAGCAAAATCACATTTAAGAGTGAGTAGAATTCTTTTGGAATATTCCCTCATTAGGTTTTACCACCTCAAGATCTCAATTCTCTTCTTTAAAACGATTTACAAACTGGAAATACTTTCTGCTTGCGATTGGGTACATTCAATTATTGATGAAACCTTCAACTTCCTTAATTGAAAGGCAGCAGGATGGTTTCATTCATTTCTGGGATGACACCAAACATGCTCACGGTCATGGCACTGAGGAAGTGAAATAGGTACAGCTGAAGATTCTTCCAGATGTGGGGGCAGAGCAGAGGAATCCATAAAATTCCTCTCCAAAACCATCCCAAAGCCAATGTGGCGCAAATCAAGAGCTGCCTTCAAGGAGAACAGGAGCCTCTGCACCCAGCCCTGAACAGGCAGCTCCTTTTTGACCTCCACTCCTCGTTGCATTTAAATAAATCTGTTTACGGCTGTTTGGAGACCTGAAAACCAAAGCCTCAGCCTGCCATTAATATTTTAATTGAAGCCATGAATATTCATGATCGTTTTGCTTCTTTAGAGGACAAGATCCGATAATTAAATAATTCTAATATGTAAATGTGTTCCTGTCATGACACCTTGCCTTCATCTACATTACAAAACTGAGGCAATTTTAGCTCTTTCATTATTTATGTCATTCTGGTTCTCTTGGCTGATTTTTTTCTTCTAGACTAACTCAGGCTCTTGACACAAAAGGCAAATCTCAGTCCCTGGTTCAGCAATTATGGACAATTTCAAAGTCATTTGCCTCCCTTGACTTTGGCATTTCGGGAGGAATTTTATTTATCATTATTTTGATACAATCCAGCTTCTGTTTCCGAGCTATTTCCAACTGTGAACACCTGATATTTTTCACAAACCCAGGAGAAAGCAGCAACCGCAAAGTCTTTTAGGATTTCAACGTTTTTTTAGGTTTCAAAAATGCTTCAGTACCAACAAAAAGTACCTGGGCCAGGCCGAATGGGGCTTGGAGTGGAAGGTGTCCCACTATGGGATGAGCTTTAGGGTCCCTTCCAGCCCAAACCATTCTGGGATTCTGTGAAAAATGTTTGGTTTCTGTGAAAAACAGAGTGGCAGCAGTTTCCTAAAATAAATCCATCTCTTCCCTTTGCAGCTCTAACCAACAACAGGAAACTCCAGATGATTCCAGCAAGTTTTCCCTGTAGCTGCTTTGAAATCCCTGCATTTCCATCCAAACTAAAACCTAAAGGATGTGAGATGAGGTCAAAAAGCTTGAAAGGGCTGCCAGGGTCATGAATTCACCCTTCAGCTCCTGCACACAACCTCCCACATCTCCCCATCACTCCCACCTCAACCTCAAACCACCTTCTTGCTTTGACTCTTCAGACCTCACTTCTCTCCTTGCTAGAAACTTTTTTTTTTCCAATTTCCAGATTGAATTTCCTTTTGGCTGCTTCACCCCTGTCTGTGGCAACTCCAGCTTTCAGTCTGGAGCTCTTTGCCAGCCCTTCAAGGTGCCTGACACCTTCTGTAGACAATGGAATCCAATTCCAGCACGAAAGAGTCCTTTATCCCCCCAATATAAACAGCCAGAAACTCCATCCAACATTTCAGAGGACTTGTACAGGGACAAGAAACCTTTCCAGTCTCTGCTGGGCAGCTTGGAGTCATTCTGTAACCAACAGGTTTTCCTCATCCCCCACCATTCCCAATGGATTAGCTCAAATCCATTCCCAGGAGCATTCAGGAATATGGAATTCCATCCCCTCTCCTTTGATTCCCAAGATCACACAGTTCCTGAAGGTCATTTCATCCTCACCAGCACTGGGGCCATCACTACAAGGACTGACAGCCACTAAAACACCTCCCAAAACAAACCTAATGAGAAAGCAGAGTCCTGAAGGACAGTGAGGGACATCGGGTGACAAAACACCAATTAAATACTGACATCATTGAAGAGCAATATCTGACACAACTTGTGCTCATTTTGCATGAGGTGACCTCTTGGAATTGGAGGCTCTGAAGGACAGAGCCAGGGGAGGACAATTCAGCACCTCAGGAGCAGCTCCTGAGGGAAGGAACCATTCCCAAAAACACACTGCCCCTACAAAAATCTCAACAACAGCTGAGAAATACATTTTCAAATCAACTAAGTTCGGCAAGAATAAATCCTGCAGTAAAAGCCAGCAGTGCTGTGGAAAGAGCTCCTGCTCCATCCCAGCTCCAAACTGGACACAGAAAACCAAATCCTTCGCACTCTGTGCTGCCCTTGGCTCACCTGGACGGGACCTTCCTGCTTGGAATATTTTCCATCTAAAGCCACTCCAGCAGCCCGATGCCACAGTCTGAGGTGGCTGCCACACAACTGAAGCACCTGGAATCGACTCTGGACTGGTGTCACTGGACTTTGTTGGGGGTGACAGTGTGGCCATGTTCCCGTCCTGCAAGGTGAACCACATTGGTTCATTCGTTCCTGCTCCTTGCCTTTATTTGGTCCCATTTCAATGGAGGAAAGAGAGGAAAGGGAGTTGGATAAGTAATGGATCTCTCTGATTCCCTTGGAAAATAAAGAGTCATGGGCTGGAACAGAGCAGCTGCTGGAATTCGATCCCAGGCTGACAGGAGGAAAGGGAGAAAAGGGAGTTGGATAAGTAATGGATCTCTCTGATTCCCTTGGAAAATAAAGAGCTATGGGCTGGAACAGAGCAGTTGTGGCTGGAATTCGATCCCAGACTGACTATCCCAAAGAGCTGAGAAAGGATCAGGAGCTGGGAAAGCAATCCCAGCAGTCAAAGGCAGTCAAACCACAGAGGCTTTCCCCAAAGAAACTCTGAGTTTCCCAGTGTCCTCCCACACAGAACCATGGAATGTTCTGAGCTGGGAGTGACCCACGAGGATCATCGAGTCCAGCTCTGGAAACTAAGGATGTTTAACATGGATCCCATGGAAACAGGCTGAGATCTGCTGCGTGTTTGTCTTTTTAAAATCAGAGAAAACCTTGAGCGGGAAGGGACCCACAAGGATCATCCAGTCCAACTCCTGGCCCCACAGGACCATCCCAACAATCCCACCCTGCACCTGAGCACTGCCCAAACGCTCCTGGCAGCCTTGGGAATGTCACCATTCCCTGTTCCAGAGCCCAGCCAATGTCCTGCCAATATCTACAATCGTTGCCACCACAATCAGGTGGTTCCTGGGGAGCTTCATCAGCTCTGGTTTGGTTCTCCAAACCCACCCTGGAACATCTATCAGGCATCAACCTGCCCAGGGTTTACACAAAATGAGTATTTTGATACGTCTTTCCTGCTTTCCCTGAGGGTGAAGAACATCCTTGACAATCCCAGCTCATCCACGAGCCTCGGGAAGCGATGAAAATTGTCCTTGGAGAGACTCAGCAAAGCAGGGTGTGGTGTGCCTGTACTCCTCAAATCAGCTGGAACACCAGGAAAACAAAAATATTCTCCATCTCCCAGCTGGGGATGTATTTCAGTGTGTTTAATTCCAGATTTCCTTCAGGTGATGAAATTGTTGCTGATTTAAGTCCCCAGTTCTGGGCTGAGGCACTTGCTCAGGACCACTTGGAAATCCAAGTCCTTCATTTCCAAAATACAGCTTCAAAGGAAAAAAAAACCAAAACAGCGGAGAGAAGCACCAAAGATCACTTCCACCTGCTCCAGGATTTTCCCACTGAGGAAAATAAATGCAAGGATTGAAAATGCCAAGCCAAAGATGAGGAGGAGCAGAGGATGAGGATTTCATCAATGAAAGAAGATGAGGATTTCATCAATGAAATTATGTGAGAAACACAGAAATGGAGCCATAGGAATCATTTAGGTTGGAAAAGACCTTTAAAATCATCAAGTCCAACTACTTATATATAAACACTACAGTAAGCAGGGAATCTTGAGAAGCTCATGGATTCTTCACATGAAATTTTAACGTAAAAGCATCATACCCACAAACAGGTAAAAAGCACCACACAAATCTTGGACTAAATCAACCAAATGCAAGCAAAAGCTGCCTAATACAAAGTAACCAAGGAAAAACTGAAATAACATGTCTGATATTGCATTTGTAGCCAGAGGTCTGTTCAAAACAGCAGAACCCCCGAAAATTCAGGGAGGAGAAGCAGTGAGAGGTGCAGGTGTGCTGCGGGCAGAGCCATCTCCAGCTCTGAAGCCACCTGCATCTCCCACTGCCAGATGGTGCAAAACTTACCCATCCTGTGGCCTGTTCCTCTCACAGATCCCAGGCAATCACACAGTCCACTCATATTGAACTGTTCCTCCAAATACACACACACACACACACACGTATATATATATGTATTTATATATATATTTACGCACACATCAGTTCCTTTTTGCCCTCATTAAATCCAGCACTCAACGCTGGATAACAAGATGTTGATTAATTTACTGATTTGATTCCAACACATCCTGGCTGCGTCAATCCCCTCCCTCCAGATCTCCAGAATAACCTTCACTCCTCGAAATGAGGCCGGGGGTGGCATCATTTCCTTCTCCTTCTCACATATGCAGATAGGACAATTATCCAGACATCCATCAGAGGAACTCATTTTCAGCTTGCTGCACACACCAGCTGAATACACAAACCTGATCCAATGGGATAAACCTGGCGAAGGTTATTCCAGCCCTCACTGCGAGCTGGGCAAAGCAAGGAAAAATTGGATATATCAGCAAAGATTTGACCGTTGTGGTCCATGGTGTGAAAATCCAGCTGTGCATGGACAGAAATGTGGCACAAATCATGGAATTAGAGAATATCCTGAGCTGGAAGGATCATTGAGTCCAATGGGTGGTCCTGCACAAGACAACCTAAATTTGAAAATAATCACAGAATAGTTTGGGTTGAAGGGACCTTAAAGCCCATCCAGTTCCACCCCTGCCTTGGGCAGGGTCACCTCCCTCTGTCCCCAGGGTGCTCCAAGTCCAACCTGGCCTTGAAAACAAAACCAAAAAATCACATTATCTATCAGAACATGAGGGGGCTGAAGGAATCTGTAGGAAACAAAACACTGTTTTGCTTTTAGAGTTTTAGATTTAAAACCTACCCAGAAAAAAAGACGTCAAACACTTAAAAAAAGGGTAAAAAATAAGAATTTAGGATATAAGACCTTATAATTTTTGTGGTCCTTATAATTTGCTTTTTACAAGTCTTATGAATAACGATGCAGGAGATAAAGTACCAGCCTCACACCCTGCAGGTCAGCCAACACACCCGAAACCATCAAAGGGGCCACATAAACCAACTTCCCTCGTTTGCAGCTACTCAGGTGCAATAAAGAGAGGCCATAAATAAATTGGCCACTTCCCCACCACCTCTTTTTGCAGCTCCGGAGCTGTCACAGGACTGGGAAATGATTGAAGACCACCAATTCAGAAAAAAACCCCAAAAAACCTGAGAAGTCCTTCCAGCAATAAAAATAAAAATGAAATTTATGACTGACCAAAATGCTATTTTTTTCCAAGACAATATCTGCCAGCCCTCACAAGGACTACAGACCCCTAATATTTCCGCTCTGGGCCATATGTGCCATTCTCAGGCAAAAATAAATTTGTTAACAAGTCTGCAACAGCAGTTGGCACTTGCTTCTGCCAGTCTGTACTAACATCTTGAGACTTTCTTTAATAGGGAAAAAAAATGGGAAAAGGGAACATTTTAAGAAAATACAAACCCAGCAAAACGTGCCTGAAACGTAAGGGGAAAAAACAGTAATTTGAGCAAACATTTTAAATTAATAGACAACAGAAATGCTGGCAAAGTTTGTTGTTCATAGCTTGGGGATCATGCAGAGGTCCTGAACATTTTAAACATTCAGTGTGACCATCTGTCACCAGCACAGGCACCGAACAGAACGAGCAATTACCAGAGCCCTTCTCAGACAGAATCTGTCAACCACAGCCAGCCCGGCTGCCAGCACAACTCACATGGATGAAATGGAGTTGATGAAAGCAGCTTGTCCTGATGGGAAATGGGACTGGCTCCACCTGAGGAGGTGAGCAGGGGCTGGGGGGGAACAGCAGCCAAAAATCCTGTGGGGGACTGTGGAGATCAGGGAAGGTTTGGGATGTTGTGGTCACAAGGACTTGGGGCAGAGCTGCCACGGTGCTGGTGTTGAAAAATACCAGTTTAAAAATTTTGTATAACTTCAGTCAAAGGATTTGTTTGTCTTTACCCCAGGAAAAGGAATTTTAAGTTTCTTTCCAGGACATTGTTGTGCCAGGTGAGGTGTGATGAACTCAACACACACCAGAGTGGAGCAGCCCAAAGATCCCCAGAGAGATCAAGGCCATCCCCGGAACACCAAGGGAACATCGGTGGCCATCTCCAAACATCCACCCCAGAGCACCTCTGGCACAGCTGGAGACATCTCCCCGCAAAGGACTGAGGAGAACATTGAAAAATGAAGATCTAATTCACATCGGAGGGGAGGGGATTGGGATCCAATGGGAACTGAACACTGAGGGTTGCTCAGCTCTGCACCAATGAACTTTGAAACAATGCATCTCTCTGGGTTTGACTGTATAAAATTTGGGGGGAAATCCTGTAAAATCGGTGTGTCATGGAATGATTCTCTCTGCACAGCCGGGCTGTGTGTGGATGAGATGATTTCTGTGCACAGCCTGGCCAGAACAACATCCTGGCCAGATAATAAAGGAATGCCTTGACTTTTGAACATTAAAAATGTTGTTGGAAGGTTTTTGTTTTTCCCACAGTTTTGGTGACACTGGGAGGGCCCCCAGGAGCAGAAAACTCAGAGATTTAGTGCTGAAATTGTCTGAAAGACTTCCAGAATATGATCCACCAGAATGATTTGGGATGGAAGGGACCTGAGAAATCACTCCATGCCCCTGCCATGGGCAGGGATACCTTCCACCATCCCAGGGTGCTCCAAACTCTGCCCAGCCTGGCCTTGGGCACTGCAGGGATCCAGGGCAGCCACAGCTGCTCCGGCATTCGAACCAAGTTTCTTCAATAATACATTCAATGACCTGAGAGGTGTAACAAAGGTACCCAGAGATAAAGGCAATACCAAGATGGAGAAGGGAGAAGAGGGAAGAGGAGTGTGCAGGGGTGAATGAACTTAAGGAATAAAAAAATAATTATTCATGCTGAAGGAACAACTTCTGCACTGCAAAAAAAGTTACTAATCAAAATCCACGAGCATGAGCCCAGAGATATTCCTACTTATTCCTGGATCTGAAGTGCACAGGAGTTAAAGTGCAAAAATCAGGTGCTGCTGAAGAGATGAAGTTATTACCAATGCACAGGAGAATTGGGTTCTCCACACCTTGGCCACTGGAGGAAGGGAACACAGTTTGACACTGCCTAGCTCAGTGCATTCTGGTACTGAGAATGTTTGCCAGGAGGTAAAGACTGCGTAACTTGGAATTTTAGAAGACAAATTCAGGTATTTCCATCAATCACAGAAGTCCTGGGGCCACACAGACCGTGGAGCCACAAAAGCAAACATGATCCAAGAGACAGGGGACTATTCCCAGTAAGGTCAGGAGAGGAATCCTATTAATATTTAAGGAACTCCTGAGATGCCAGGAGAGGCATTAGCAGCTCGTACAAGACAAAAGAAATTAAAAGATCAGGAGAGCAAACTTGAGAGAGGAGTAGAAATTATTTTGTTATAAATTTGTTATAAAACATGCAATGTAACGTGACCATGATGAAATCCAGATGGGATTATCAAAGTAACATCTATAAATGTCAAAGCACTGAACTTCTGGGCTGTTTTTTCAGTAGAAGATCAAAGAAAAGCCAAGTCCTGATAAAAGTGTTCCTCTACTTGAGTGATTTGTTGTCTCAATGACTGAGTGACTCAAGCAATGCTGTCATGTTGTATTTAGAGATGATTAATGGAAATACAATCTCTATTCAACCTCATTCCTGCAGAACTTTCCTACATCCCTCCAAGCCAATATTCTTTGACAACTCTTACACCACATCAGCTCCATCAGGATGAAATATTGACAGGAGCCTGGCAAACGCTACACGAGAAACAATGTTTTATTTAATGAAGTAATTAAAACCTGCAGTATCAATACCTGGGAATGGAGATGTTGATCAGAACACGAGGCTGCTTTTCCTAATCACAAAACCTGTGTGATCCTGTGGAGTTCAGGAAGGAAAAGGGATTTAAGGCAGAACAAGGAGAAAGGATGAACAAGGGAACTCAACTGCTTGGATTGATAGGTGTGGTGCTCACAACAACACAGATCCAGCAATTTCCAGTGACTTTTTTTTTTTTTTTGTGGCACCTGATACATCTCCTCAATTGGCTCCTTTATCACAGAATCGACTTTAAAACAACTTTCAAACTCTTTTTATTTTTTCTCCCCCCAAAGAGACTTGCATTTTCTCACTGCTAATCTGCCTTATGGAACCTGGATTTTAACAGAAAAGTACATCAGTAAATTGGCATCCCCTACTGAGACAGATAAGAGCTTCGAGTCACTGAATAAAGATGCCGAAACTGTGGCAGGTATCTCTGAAAGCTCTTTTGAAAATTCCTTTATAAATAGTATTTATTTGGCTAAAATACCTGATCAGTGCAGCACTTCTGTAATCTGACTGTTTGCAAAGTGCTTTAGTTCTTGAGATAAAAGCTGCTACAGAACTCTGAGGATCATCTGGAGGAGCAGTTTCCACGTATGTGTCAAAAGCTTTTGTCCCCAGCCAGGTTTAATTTCATGGCAATTGGGCTCATTTTGAAATCTTTATTTTTGAGCTGGAAAGCACATGTGAAAAGTGCATTAGGCTGGGAGAAGTCTCCAAAGCAGCGGAAAATCCTTGTAAGAGAGAAGGAAAAAAAAAATAAAAATCAAGCCATTAACTGCATTTGCAGGGACCTGTTGACCATGAGAGAGAGATTTTATCAGGATAAAGGCACAGGGACACAAAGAATTCCCTTTCCTTCATGTGCCATCCTCTGCCTGCTCTTTGTCCCCGGGGTATTTACAGCATCCTCCTTGTGCAGAGCTGCTCCCAGCGGATTGTTTTCCCTACATTTCAACTCTCAAAGAGTTAACGAGTCTTTCCCAAATGAGATCTCTGCAGGTGTCAACTCCTTGGAAGCAGATAGGTCCAAAGGGCACGCACATCCTTATAATGAGAGCAAGATTAAGAGGGGGAGAGAAAAGGAGCCAGCGTGAGGTGTAAGAAGTGCTTTGATGAATGATGGAGCCTGGCATTAATGAGATCTGGTAATTTTACATTTCCAGAAAGCCGTGGTCGTTAGGACTGGGAGGATCACTGCTTTATTCAGCTGGAACAGAGGGAAGTTTAGGACAAAAGGCGGCTCATCAAGGAATCCTGTCCTGCTTTGAGGGAGGCAGCTGGGATTTGAACATTCCCCATCGCTGCCCTGCCATGTTTGTTTGGTTGCTCTTCTCAAAACCCTGAAAACCCTTCTCAAAAGTGCTGCCACCCTCGGCAGACCTGGCACACCTTGGCCAACAACAGCCGAGGAAACTGTGCTCTCTGGGAAAAAAAAAAAAAAATTGTTGTGACCTCGCCTGGCTGGAAAATTCTCTCTCAGCACATTCCCCATCAGCCAAACTCTGCAGGCTCTTGCTTATTCTGCACAAGCTCATCTCTATTCCTAAATTCTGAATCCTCAGCTAATTCAAGGTATGAGGGGTAAGAGCTCAACAATAGTTTGTTTCCTCTACACTCTTGGTGCAATTTGATTTTTAGCTCTGTAGCTTAAAGCAGTAAAACCTGTAAAAACCTGCTGCAAACCACAGTGGAGTGGCACACCAAGGGTCAAGCTGCACAAATCCACAGAAATATGTATTTATTGAGAGCAACCACGAGGAGAAGGACTTGGGGGTGTCCCCCCGAAGTGGGCAGCAGGGAGGGGAGGATTCTGTCCCTCTCAGGTGAGAGCCCACCTGCAGAGCTGCCCCAGCCCTGGGGACACAGCACAGGAGCTGCAGAGAGTCCAGAGGAGGCCCTGGAGCCCCTCTGGAGCCAGGCTGGGAGAGCTGGGAATGTTCCCTGGAGAAGGGAAGGACCCAGGGAGAGCTGCGAGCCCCTGGCAGGGCCTGAAGGGCTCCAGGAGAGCTGCAGAGGGACTGGGGACAAGGCGTGCAGGGACAGGAGGCAGGGAATGGCTTCCCAGTGGCAGAGGGCAGGGCCAGATGGGATCTTGGGAATTGGGAATTGCTGGCTGGGAGGGTGGGCAGGGGCTGGGCTGGAATTGCCAGAGCAGCTGTGGCTGCCCCTGGATCCCTGCAGTGTCCCAGGCCAGGCTGGACAGGGCTTGGAGCAGCCTGGGACAGTGGCAGGTGGCCCTGCCCATTTTTGAGGCATCTTTTGAGTGTTCACGCCAAGCCCTGTGAAAGCTCTCGCATTCACATCCTTGAATTCTCTTTTATGCCTGGAACTGCCCCCCAAAAATGGAATTCTTTCTCTCCTCAGCCATGGCACTACACAACACAGCAGTCTGACCAATCTCCAGCCCATTTTCCTCCTTCCCTCCCCTGATCCGACACTCGGTGTGCCAGAGCCGTTCCCACCGCGTGTCCCTCACACCAGCGACGCCACAAAACTCAGCACTAAACCACAAAGAATCACCAAAAAACCCAAAAAAAGCCCTCTCCCAAATTTTGATGCTTTTACCCTACCCCCTCTCCCTTCAAATGGGAGATCCATTGGGAACGATCCACCTTTTGAGGGATTTCAATCATCTCCAGCCGATCTGGGTGTTTTGATTGACAGGAAGCCTCCCGAGATGGCTTTGCTCCCTCACCAGCACCATTCCTCCTCATAAATATTTATACACAATTTTCACTTTTTAACGAATTCCAGATATTCAGACTTCTTTCAGTGGAAGCTTCGTCGTATCTTTAGAAATCATTTTAACTGATTTTTTTTTTGCTTAACCTGTTGGTTTTGCCTGTGGATAATGATCAGCACTGAGAAGCAGTGAATAGGAGTTCTCACATCACCAGTGCCCTAACATGGATTTGTTCCTCTATTCCCATGAAATGCAGCTAAAAACCAAGCAGGATTTTAAAAAATTATAAAATGAAATACAGAAAAAGCAGATACTACAAAAAACTAAGTTACTCTTTTTTTTTTCTTTCTCAGTGTTTGACCACTCACAAGTTACAATATTTTCTTTGGCACCTCTTCCAACCCAAACCCCAGAAAATCTAATTATTACCAAAGGATTAAAGCAGTCTCTGTTTCTCCGAGGCTGGCTCAGCTCCCATCCCACATTTCACACTTCCCAATGTGGTCCTTTAGGAGTTCAGCCAGATTTCAGAAATTTGCCACATCTGATCACCTGTTCTGGTGTTTCCTTCCATTTCTCTAAGTTCTTATGGCTCCCTTGGGATTTTTTTCCCTCTGACATCTGTTCCTTCCACAACATTAAGCCAAATCACTTCTATGATGATTTGCTAAATATCAACCTCATTCTTATTGATATTTTACCTTCTCTCCCAAAACTTTCCACCTTCTCCTGATCGTGGGAGCGTGCTGGAAAAGCATCCATATCCATTAAAACATTTACAGCCTCTCTTCTCCAGGCTGCTCTTCTGCTTTGTTTTAATTCCCTCAGCTTCATCCCCAATCTTAAGCTGACGGAGGAAAGGTTTAGGTTGGGAATTAGGAAGGAATTCTTCCCTGGGAGAGTGTGGAGGGACTGGGATGGAATTCCCAGAGAAATTTGGGATACCCCTGGATCCCTGGAAGTGCCCAAGGCCAGGCTGGACAGGGCTTGGAACAGCCTGGGACAGTGGGAGGTGTCCCTGCCATGGCGGGGATGGGATGGGATGTGATGGGATACAGGGATGTGCTCTAAGGTCCCTTCCAACCCAAACCATCCTATGATTCCTCCGTTCCCTTTGGATTTATTCCACAGCCTGTCCCTCACCATTAACTGCTCTTGCCACTCCCATTTCCACATGGATTTTTTCTTGCTCTCTTTTCCTTTTAAAAGAGATGTGTGGTCCATCAAAAGGCCTAATATTATTTAAATCTCAACTTCTTTCACCTCCCTTCCCTTTTTAAAATTTTGTTTTATTTCTAACTCAGATAACTAACTTTATAGTTATTTTATAAAGATATAAACATCTGCTGGTCCATCCTAGCCTTTGAAGCAGAAGCTCTGTAGTCATTCCTGACTTACACCAGCTCCAAATGCCCCAAAATTAAGCCTGAGCCGCCTCCAGACAGGAATTCCTTTGGAAATCCCAAGCAGAGTGACCCAGCTGCTGCGGGGTCACTTCAGCCCCACCTCGGTGCGCGTGGCCCTAATTCCCTAATCCCGCGCCTTCCAAGCGCTTCCTCCACTGAAGCGACGCCAACTTCCTGTGACGGAGGTTCATCCACTCCGGCCCGTGCTGTATCCCACAGCTCCCAAAGAAAAAGCCCCAGCTGCTCCTCAGCCCTCCCACAAACAGCTTAATCCTTCCTGGCACAAGGACAAGTTGGTAGGGGAACGGGTCATTAATGGAATTAGAAACCGGCGTTGAGCAGCACAGGCCGGGATTAGCCTTCCCACCCAATCGGGAGGTCACACGTCCCGGCCACCGCTGCCACCACGGGGGCTGACAAGTTCCCGAGCAGGATTGAAGGATTTCCCTGCCTCCCTGGACTCAGTGATGCAGGCAGCGCTCCAAATGCCGGAATGCTAATTGGAAATATCCGTCTCCGGCAGGGAAGGCGGTTAACGGGATTTTATAAAATAATATATTCTGCTCTGGATGCAATTATATCCCAACCCCAGACACACAGAAGTTTGTTTTCATTTTGTAACAGCCAATGTTTTGGAACAACAATGGCACACACTTTGCCAGATGTTCCATCAAATGTTATTGAGTTTTTAACACGCATTTATTTAATATTAGATGTAAATACAGATTTGGCTCCCTCTCCGCACAGCTTTTCCAGTGATTCTGTGATTCCCTCCATCCACCCCCTCTAAAAATGTTGGGTTTTGTAATTATTGCTGCTCTTTTCTAAATTTGCTGATTCAAGTTTTGCAAAATCCGGGCAGGTTCTATGATTTAACAGTGCTGATAAATGTTAAACTACCAAGCTCTTTTCCAATATAAAGTGCATCTTCCTCTTGAACGGGAGAAAAAGGACACATTCTAAATCTGCAGAGTAAGTTTTAATGTTCTGTGTTCAACAAATGGTAAATTTGAATAATTAGTTACGTAGTAGGCAGGAAAAACAATCAGTTCCTCTAGGGAGAAAAGAATAATCCCAGGATTGACTGAATCCCAGAATGGTTTGGGCTGGAAGGGACCTTAAAATCACTCAGTGCCCCCCCTGCCATGTCAGGGACAGCTCCCACTGTCCCAGGCTGCTCCAAGCCCTGTCCAGCCTGGCCTGGGACACTGCAGGGATCCAGGGGTAGCCACAGCTGCTCTGGCAATTCCAGCCCAGCCAGGAATTCCTTCCAAGATCCCATCTGGCCCTGCCCTCTGGCACTGGGAAGCCATTCCCTGCCTCCTGTCCCTCCATATCCCCAGTCCTTCTCCAGCTCTCATTAATAACAATAATAAAAATAAATTGAAGGCCCCAGTTGCACTTTTGTAGCCTCCTGGTGTCACCTAATTCTCTTCCCTCTGCCAATGACAACTCTGATGCCCTAAGGAAACACTCAAACCAGTACTTTTTGTTATTTCCAAGGGACTCTGAGCAGAGGAGGAGCACCAAAACCGCACTTTTGTATTCACAGCTCGGCTGGACAGAAGTTTTTGTCCTTCCTGTTCTTGCCATTCCAAACCAACCTCCAACCCATGAACCAACCAGCACTGCCTGTTCACTTGTTAAACAAAAACAACCCCAAAAAGAGCCTAAAAATGGGAAAAATCCCAAACCAGAACATAAAGCCAACCAATCCAACAACCCAAGTTCCCCAAAACCTTTCACTCGCAGCCTCCTTCTCCTGGATGGGAGCAGCTGGAACCTATCGATGCTCCTCCTGCCAAGCCCTCTTCTCTTCAGCGCTCTTTGAAGGAGCTGTGTTTGTGTTATTATTTACTTTTTAACATGGGGAAAAAAAAAAACAAAGAAAAAAAAAAACCAACACCGGGAGAGCAGAGGGAAAAGGAAATGAGAGACTGAGTAAAAGGAAACTCAAACCCCCCCAAGCTCCAACCAGAGGCAGCTGCAGGGCAATTAAACTCAACAGTTTACAGATGTTCCCGGAGAACACTCAGTCACAATGGCCCCAAATTGATCTCCTTTCTTAAAAACTTGATACTTTTCTCGAAGGGCTCTCAAAATAAAGTTTACAGCCCTTTTGATTCCTATTTATGCCATCAAAATGCTCCCTGAAGAAGAGGAGACCAAACTTCATGTTTAACCCTTCCCTGCTGGAGCCTGTCTGGCTCCTCTTCCACAGTTTCAGGTCAGAGTTTTGGGAAGTTCATGTGAAATTCAAGATTTTTTTTTTTTTTTCTCATCAGCCTCAACCATCCTCTGTCCCAGCAGAACCACACACCTGCCTAACGATTCTTTCTGTTATTAAATTTAATTAGGAAGGTATTTGGTCAGGCCACGGGGGACCAGGGAGCAGAATAGAAAAACAAGGGGAAAAAAAAAAAAAAAGAAGGATGAGTCAAGGAATTAGAGTTAAACCTCCTATGAAGAATTGTACCAATTAATGGCATGCTAAGCTTTCATTTTCTTCCTGGAGTCCTTTAACACTTGGTGCCATAGCTGAACTACTTGGTGCAAACACAGCTCTTCTTTTCCAAGATTTTTCCTGACTCAGGATTGCTTCAGTTCAACTCAGGATCTGCCCTTAATTCTCTTTTTCTCCCTCTTAAGTCCTTTACAAAAATGCTACAAGTGTAACCTATGTTTTCCTTTACATAAGAAGGAGCCAAATAAATACTAAATAAATATTAAATAAATATTAAATAAATGTTAAATAAATATTTCTATGGAGCATTAAAGGAGCCAGGTGAGGGTCAGGCTCTGCTCCCAGGAAATAAGGGACAGGATGAGGGGAAGGACACCAGGAAGCTGTGCAGTTAAATCTCCCAAAATCAAGAAACTGAGGCAAAGTTACCAAGAAGCAGGAGTGAATTTTGATATGTCACTATAAACAATGAGGAATCATGGATCTGGGAGAAGGAACTGTGCTCGAGGGACTCAATCCCGACCTGAGTAAAATCAATTTCTGCTATTTCCAGACAGGAGGAACACTTGTAGCTCTTGTTTTCAGCCTGAGCACAGCAGAGGATGCTGAACACAAAAATCAAACCCAAAGCGTGGAATAAAGATGCCTGGGAATAACTAAATCCTATTTGAACTTCCAGCTCCCAAGAAACCTTTGAAGATCAACAGTTGGGGAAAGAGATGTGCTGCCTCTGTCCCCTCAGCTCCCCATAAATCTCCATATATTCGGACAGCATTTGCCCAGGAGACACCACAAACCAAACAGGGCTGGTTTGAAGCTCTGTCTCTCATCCCTGGCCAAATCTGACCTGTTTTTCCCTGGTTTTTCTCCTCTTGCAGCTGCTCACGTTCACAATTCCCTTCCCCCGGAATCTTTGCACCTTCTGCTCCTTTCAAATTTGGCTGATAGCGATCCAATTAGTGGGGAGGGACGGCCAGAACAAACCTAAAGGACTCATTTCCTTTAGGACGGGACTCATTTCCTAGAAAATCAAGCTAAAAGCGCAATAGAGCTGCTATCAAGTGAATTTTAAATCTACATTCACCTCGTGGTAAGATAACATTCATTCCACTCACTTCTGAGGAGACGGGGTTATTTTTTCCCCAAATCAAGAGGATATTGAAGAAATTATCACTGATTAAATACCTGGAAGCACAGCCAGGATCAAGATATCAATTTCTACCTCCTATCAGACATATTTCATGGAACAGAAAATGATTTCTTCAACACCACTCGGAGAGGGATGAGCAGTTCAGGAAGAGCACAAGTAAATGATGGATTTATAAAAGAATTGCATTCAAGAATACAAATAACAAAGGAAAAATGTTGTATTCCCTCAAGTCCCACACTAAAGGATTGTTCCTCTGCTTCCCTGCATGAGAGATTCAAGTCTCAGCACTTAAAACCTTCCTGGATATTCCCATTCTGTAGAGACAAGGATTATTTGGATAACAGAGTCAAAGAGGAAAAGAAACAAATCCCACAAGCACCAATCTGCACTGCTGGGCGAATGGTTTTCCTTTAAAGACTCCTTAATTCCATAAAATACTGAAGATTTGCATAATGCACCATGAATATGAAACAGTGATAGCTGGAAAAGACCTGTGAGATCATCAAGTCTGTGACCAATCCCCACCTTGTCCCCAAGTGCCACTGCCAGGAATTCCTTGGACACCTCCAGGGATGGGGACTCTTCCCTGGGCAATTCCAAGGCCTGACCCCCATTCAATGAAGAAATTGCTGCTGCTGTCCACTCTGAGACTCCCCAGCCCAGCCTGAGGCCGTTCCCTCTCCTCCTGTCGCTGTTCCCTGCGAGCACAGCCCGACCCCCCCGGCTGTCCCCTCCTGGCAGGAGCTGTGCAGAGCCACAAGGTGCCCCTGATCCCCTTTGCTCCAGGCTGAGCCCTTCCCCAGCTCCCTCAGGAATTCTCCAGACCCTTCCCAGATCCGTTCCCTACCCTGGACACCTCCAGCCCCTCCATGTCCCTCCAGACCTGGGCACAGCCCTCGAGGTGATCCCTCAGCAGTGCCAGCACAGGGACAGTCACCTCCTGACCCTGCTGAACCCAGGTGCCATCGCCTCCTGCCCACCTGGGCACACCTGGGGATGGCCAGCCGCTGTCACCAGCACCCCCAGGGCCTTCCCAGCCTTCAGCCCCTCTGCCCCAGCCTGGAGCATCCCATGGGGTTGTTGTGACCCAAGGACTCAGGACTTGGCCTTGGTGAACCTCGCCCAATTGCTCTGGTCCTGTTGGAAAATGCACCAGTTTAAAAATTTTGTATAACTTTGGTCAAAGACTTTGTTTGTCTGTACCCAGGAAAAGGAATTTTAAGTTTCTTTCCAGGACATTGTTGTGCCAGGTGAGGTGTGATGAACTCAACACACACCAGAGTGGAGCAGCCCAAAGATCCCCAGAGAGATCAAGGCCATCCCCGGAACACCAAGGGAACATCGGTGGCCATCTCCAAACATCCACCCCAGAGCACCTCTGGCACAGCTGGAGACATCTCCCCGCAAAGGACTGAGGAGAACATTGAAAAATGAAGATCTAATTCACATCGGAGGGGAGGGGATTGGGATCCAATGGGAACTGAACACTGAGGGTTGCTCAGCTCTGCACCAATGAACTGTGAAACAATGCATCTCTCTGGGTTTGACTGTATAAAATTTGGGGGAAAATCCTGTAAAATCGGTGTGTCATGGAATGATTCTCTCTGCACAGCCGGGCTGTGTGTGGATGAGATGATTTCTGTGGCACACCCTGGCCAGAGCAACATCCTGGCCAGAAAATAAAGTAATGCCTTGACTCTCTAACATTAAAAATGTTGTTGGAGGGTTTTTGTTTTTCCCACAGTTTTGGTGAGAATCCCATGGATCCAGCCTGTCCTGATCCCTCTGCTGAGCCTTCCTGCCCTCTGGCACATCCACACTCCCGCCCAGCCTTGTGACATCTGCAAAGTTCTGTTGACCTAAAGATGGAACCCCACAAAGGGGACGCCTTAGAGGGGCTTTGCACAAACCTAAAGAAGCTTCTGTGCCTCACCAAACTCATGAGCTTGGGTTCCTGGTGAAATGCCACCATAAAGAACCCAGAGAAAGGGGAAAATGAATGGATCTGGGATGAGGTGGAGTGACCTGTGCAGGCTGGGGAGAGGTTGTGCTCATTCTGCAACATCAGGGATTTTGGAGAAGCTTTTTTCCCAACAGATCTCGGGTGAATCCCCCTGCTCCCAGCCGCCCTCCATGGTGAACCCAATTTGGGGTCTGAAAAGATCCCCAGGATTGCAATTCAATTCAGGTTTCAATTTCTGAATTGAAAACAGAATCATCTCTTCAGGTATCAAATAAACACCCACAGCAAGAGTCTCCCCCCATTTCTCTAACACAAATCTCTACTAAATTCAATGTCTAAATGAATTCCTCAGACATGGCAGATACAACATCCCATTAGGACTAATGTGGGAAAAAACTAGCAGAGACTTGAGCAGATTTTTTGTCCTGCAAGCTGTGTAAATTACTTACTATAAATATGAAGTTTTTTTTAAAAAAAGAAGGAGAAATAAAGATTTTGAATTTATTTCCACATCAGCATTCGCAGGCCTTGATCCCACCAACAATTAGGCATACGGACATGTGATTAGTCAAAATCACTGCCATACATTTAGAGTATGAAATTATTTACATTTTTGCTGTATGTGGACATATGGCAACATTAAACGATTAAGATCTGTCAATATTTTAAATACAAGCTTGTCTCTGAGAAAAGGAGGGAGATAAAACCCTTGATTACTACAGGCAGAATAATGAAAATTAAAGATGTTTTTAGCCCTTTTGGATCCCAGTGCCATCTTATTCAGCCTTTATCCTCTTTAAGGGCACTTTAAAACTCCAAACCAACATCATGAGGATTTTGTGATGATGCTCAAATTCAATGTGATACCTCCAGATGAACACTGAGTGTGTTTTCCCAGGATCTATCATTTTCTTCCCTTTTTTCTGCAGTTTAACTTCAATACCCAACCAGAAGAGTCCCTGCCTATGGAACAACTGTTATTTTAGAGCTGATAAAAATGCACGAGGTGTAGGACAGCTCTGAGTACAACTGCACAGAGTGGAGAGATCAGACCCACAGACATTTGCTTCCAAGGAAAACACGGCTGCAGCAACTGCAAAATACATAAAATATAATCTACAACACATCCTCCTCCTCTTCCTGGGCGCAGGAGGAGAAAGCTCCTTTGGATGTCACAAGAATTAGCTCCAGACACATATGGAAATTCCATTTAGGATAAGAATCAGTGACAGGAAACAGCCAGGAGGGACTATTTGTACTGAAATACAAGCCATTAACTTGAGCCAAGCTAACAGCAAAAGACTGCTCAGGCAAGTGCCGGCTGCAGATAATTAGTTTAGAACCTATTGGAACATGAATATTTTATGGTGCAGCACAAAACTCGTTATGGAGAGGAATTAGAGAGCCAGGACGTCTGGAAGCGCGGCAGAGGTGATCTGTCAGGTCCCTGGGAAGAGCTTTTCCTGGAGAAAACAAGTTCAGGGTTTCATTAGAGCCACAGCAATCCATTAGGAACAGATCCAGTGGCACACCAGGAGTGCAGAACTGCCTGGATTGAATGGCTTTGCTCTGTGCTGCTGGACACACTTGGAATTAGGGAATCACCACAGCCTGAGCCTTCCTCAGGGACGTGGAGCTTGTTTTCATTCATTCACTTCTGAATTCTTCCCAGGAAATGGAACAATTTGCTGCCGTGCTGCAGTTCCATGGCCCAGCGTGTCAAAGGTGGATGTGCATTAAAACCTCCCCTCTCCATTCCTAACCTCCCCTCCTCTTCCTAAGGAAGGGGATATAATTCAGAGATTGTATTTCTGAATTCACAGAGCTCATAGAAATCTTAATTCTAGTTCACAGAATTCAGAGATTTCCATAATTCACAGATTGTATTTCTGAATTCACAGAGCTCAGAGAAGTCATAATTCTAGTTCACAGAATTCAGAGATGCTCATAATTCAGAGATTGTATTTCTGAATTCACAGAACTCATAGAAGCCCTAATTCTAGTTCACAGAATTCAGAGATTCCCATAATTCAGAGAATCCCAGAATGGTTTGGGTTGGAAGAGACCTTAAAGCTCATCCAGTTCCAGTGTATATTTGAGACAGTGGGTGGAAAGAGAACAAAAATGAGTTAATTTTATGGGACTTCTCTTTTTTCCCCCAACAGCCAGAAAATTAAATTGAGATGCCCAAGACCTGGAGGACATTGAGCTATAAAAAAAGTGTCGATTAGATAAAAATACTGAATTTTCCATACATAACTGAAACTGTTCTGACTGGAACTGAGCAGGAAAACTTTTAAATAAAATAGGAGGTAACAAAGTAAATGCACACATCTGAATCTTCCGATTCCACATGGAGTTACTGGGGAAGAAAGGCCCTCAGCAAAATCCTTGCATAGACAAAGTGAGTCTCTTCCGATTTGTCCACAAGTCATTACCTGTTACATCCAACTCCTTAAATCCATCATTCCCAGCCTGAACACCATCCAATATACATGAAAAGTGTCTCTGATGCACACACTGGCATGATTTAAATCCAGCCTCAAAAACTCCTGGAAAGAGCAGAACTTCAGATCTCTGATGCTGCTTCCCCTGGATTATAAAATATTGCACACCTCTCACTGCAATCCTGACCCCAGAACAAAGCCTAAGAAATAAAGAACAGTGCCCAAATGACAGATTATTGCAAAATCACACATGATGTTACTTTAAAAAGCCCCAAACTGTTAACAGTCTTATAATTTAAAAAAAAAAATCCCTACCAATACAGGATCCACCTTACACAGAATCAGAGTCATTACAACACCCAAAGCAGTAACAGAGCTGCTTGAAAAAGAGCAAAGAAATGTAAATTTATATATTGTATTTATGTTGTAAAAAAACCCCACCTTAACAGAATAAATCTATGGCAAATCATTCATAGGATGTATCTCCCCTTCTTTTTTATAATTCAAACCTGCTACTATTAATCATTAACTATTAATTGTTACATCATTATTTCTGGGAGATGAAGCCAGCTTTAAATCACTCAGCAGCAATACTTTTAATGACAATCAACTTGTTTAATTCCGTTTTCTCCCCAAAGCTGTATCAAAACAAATCATTTTGTATTTCTGGAGACAAGGACACGTAGAGCCCCTCTCACCCCAGTAATGAGGTGCTGGAAACACTTGTTCCTGGATTCCTGAAACGCTCATTAAATCCATTTGTTTATTTTTTTCGCTTGTTCCAGTAATTGCTGTAACAACAGCAAGCCCCATAAAACTGGAGCAGCTCCTGATTTCACTGCTGCACTCACTATGCCTCATCGCCGGGCCAAAGCCTGCCTGACTACAGGTGGCACAGCCCCAGGAGGCTCCAGATGGAGATCCATATGCTCTGGCAGCGCCGCCGGGAGTGGCACAGCGCTGGCACGGCACCGCGGAACGACCCCGGGACGGGCGGGGCCTCTCCGTCCGCCTGACCTCGCGGAGTTGGATTGTCCTCTCGAGGAGTTGGATTGTCCTCTCGTGCTGCAGAAGGCACTTGGAGTTCTGTGGGAGGCGCTGAGTTAGAGGAGGTGATGTTTAATCCTTCCTGAAATCTCCGGAGCCGGGCACAGGGGGATGGAGCCGAACCGAGGCGTGTTTGAAGGCCTTTGGCCTTCTTAATTTATAACATGGAGAACCCTGTTGTGAAGGACACTTACTAGGCTTCTTCCTATGTGATGATTTTCCACGTTGAAACAAAATAGTGTACCATTCAATTCACAGAATCAAGGAACCACAGAATCGTGGAATCACGGAATCACAGAATGGCTGGGGTTGGAAGGGACCTTTAGTGACCATCCAGCTCAATGCCCTGCTAAAGAAGGCTTACCTAGAGCCACTTTCACCAGGTGGGTTTTGAGTATCTCCAGAGAAGGATGATGCCTTCAGGTATTTTTAGTTTTTTACTCTTCATGTATCTGTAACTTGCTGCAGTTCTGTGCTTCTCACAAAGTGCTGAAATCCTCTGTTCAGCACCTTTGGCCGAACAAGGCTCTCTGAACACAGATTCAAGGACAGATTCATTGCCTTAGGGCCCGAAAATATGGAAACAGCTGTGAGCTGGGGGAGCAGGCCTGGGGTGGTGAACATCATCACCTGAGGTGCGATTGAGAATTAAGGGCCAATGTGCTAATGGACAGAACTTATCAAAGGTGAAGAGCTCGTGCCCCAGGGCCCATTTTGGGTGTAGTCCTTGAGGGGGACTTTGCATGCCCGAATGGACCTTGAAAGCCTCGAATAAATTGGTCCGCATTTTATACTCCTCATTTGTTTTGGCCTCTCTTTCAGGCATCAGGGAGACTCCACAGTCTTTCAGGGCAGCCTGTTCCAGTGCTCTGTCACCCTTGCATTCTGTTGGAAGATGCCTCATATCCTGCAAATCCAAGCCAACTCAAGAGCAACCACATGGCATAGACTTAGAATGATAAGCAAAGTGTAGTGAGCACTTACACAGTCCCTACTACACAGATACTACTCCGCAGAGCTGCTGAGAACAGCCACTACAAAGCCACCAGCATGCCCAAAATGGTCCAAGCTCAGCTCTTACGCAGCAGCTCCCAGGATAGGACCGCGCGGAGGAGCTGGGACAGTGCCCCTATAAAAATCCATGTCCACCTGCACTACAGCACACTGAAACTCCAAATAGGAACTCAGCTCGCTCAGGCTTAACACATCAATGGTTTTGATGCATCTGACTTTAATCTCAAATAGGCATTTAACAGGAGCCCTTCCCACAGCTAAAAAACTTCCAGACAAAGCCAGGCCTCAGATCCTGCCGCTTTCATCGGCAGCACGAGGCAGGATAAGAAAGCACCGAATGAAGCACAAGATTTATCCCTCTAATAACCTAAATCTGATCTCCACGTTCTTTCAGGCCACCGAACGCAGAGATAACTGAAACGTGCTCCTCCAGAAAAATAAACCGGGAAGAAAGATAACAGAGCAGCTCTTTTAAAGACTTCAACCCAGCGGATCAATATCCTGTTGCTTAAGAAACGGAATGTAAAAAAGACAGGGCTTTAATTTCCATTTCAAGACCAGGGTTCAGCATCACCCAGCACTCAGCAGCAGCTAAAGTGCTTTTTATTTTGTCCTCGTGCCAGAGCATTCAGGGAACAACAACCAAAAGGACAAAGCCAAAGTTCAAAGATTGAAGACACAAAGCCGAGCTGAGGCTCTTGTGCAGATGGGCCACCAAGCTGTAACCTCGTTTAATTTGTTGCAAGGAGATGTATTCAGAAATTCCTATTAATGGCAAAGAAAGAAAAGTGGGACAGGCACTCGGAAATGAAGATGTTGGAATGGGAGAATTTAGGGAAATGGGTTTCACACAGAAGGGTAATGAGTGTTTGGTGGGAATCACGGGGACAGGTCATGGTACCGTGAGAGTTTTGTAAGAAATCCATTTCTGCACATCCTGAAAGGATTAGAGAGACTGGGGGGGAAGAAGTAAGAAACAAAGAAATGCTCATTTTTCAGGTCACTTGAGCTTTAAGAAATTCTCACTGGCCCCAAAATGAATAGTTGGGATCATCCTATATTCTCATCCAACCACAGACGTGAGTTTACATTCAGCTTCTCCCTAAAAACCATATTTGGGACAGCAGAATAGGAATGAGGAAGAAAAGCACATCCAGGTGCTGACTCCCCCTCCACGGCTGCTTCTATAAAACAGCTCTGGAGTACTCATGGAGTGTAATTTGATTCTTTCAAGGCAGCAATAGCAAAAATAGGTCACAATCCTCCAGAATCCATTGGGAAAGGTTTCAAAGGGAATTGAAGAAATGGAGTGCTGAGCCAGGGGAGTCCATTGTTTGGCATTCACTCACTGCTGGTGGGATCAGGTGGATGCAGGGGTGTTCCTCCAGTAGTGCAAGGGGCGCTGAAGTGGACTGTCCCCCCCCTCCTTCCCAAAGTGGGGTCCACGCTAATCCTTAACTGGGAAATTGGGATTCCGGATGAGTGACAAAGTCAGAAGAAGAGGGGGGATCACTCCAAGGTAGGATGAAGTTCAATCCTCTGGCACTCTTCAGGCAAAAGGAAGACAGAGAAGGCAGGAACCTTCCCAAAGGAATTGCTGGCTGGGAGGGTGGGGAGGGGCTGGGCTGGAATTGCCAGAGCAGCTGTGGCTGCCCCTGGATCCCTGCAGTGTCCCAGGCCAGGCTGGACAGGGCTTGGAGCAGCCTGGGACAGTGGGAGGCACTGGATGATCCTTAAGGTCTCTTCCCACCCAAACCATTCCATGATATCCTTAAGGACCCTTCCCACCCAAACCATTCCATGATATCCTTAAGGTCCCTTCCCACCCAAACCATTCCATGATATCTGAGAAAAGCAAAGCAGTCAGGGTATAAGCTCCAGCCTTTGGTGCTACACATAAATGAGGTAAATCCCTCTCTGCTCCTTTTATTACTCTGAAAAATCAACATTAAGATATTTTAGACAAGGCTTACACTAATTAGGAATATTTCTATAACACTTCCAAGCCTTATACGAGGATGGTATTTAAGAACAAAGTCTTTTGTTAACTTTTAGTATTATTCACTTATAAAGCTGGAAATGGTCTGAGGAAAACAGGGATGGTTTCCATACATTATGGAATATATGGAGACTGAGTTTAAGAGATGAGAAAAACAGAGCATAACCAGGAGGATGAAAATACATAACTAAACCTAGCCTGAGTGAAGGAGATTGGACTGTTTGTAGAAAGCCTTGGGAATTTTCAGTAATAAACACAACTTCAGCTCAGCAATTAAAAGAAGTGTTTATAAAAATAAAGCTGTTCTCAAACTTACAATGTTCCTTCAGCAGTTTCCTTGGGGAGCAGAGATGTAATTGTGTATAAACAGCTGAAATTACTCTTGTTTGTAAATTGTGTCATTGCTTTTCATTTCCCCTGTGTGGCAGTTCCAGGAAAATCTCAGCATCAATTCATTGATAAATGATCCCAAAAAATGGGTGTTTTTTCCACCATAGGTGGATACCATTAGAAAAAGGCAAAATTATTTGGGTTTCAATCTATCAGCATGATGCAGCTTACCAAAATAAGGAAGTGAATCACAATGCCACTCACAAATGAGTTTGAAATCAGTTAGAAAGGATCCTGAGTTCAATCAAAGCCTTACAAAACCAGGTACCAAGCTAGAAATAATCCTATTATTTATCATACAGCTCTAACACCTCACAACATGAAAGATATAAAATACTGAGAAAGGAAAACACTTCACACCTGCCCACAGGTACACTCATTTTTCTGCCTTCCAGAGTCCACTACAGCCTTAAACTGCTGCTCAGCAGCAAAACCCCCAAACCTGAGCTGATTTTAGAGCCAGACGAACTTCATAACCTCCTTTTGCAGCTGCTGAGCTCCAGGATGACATTCCCACCTCAGATGCTGCTATGGCCATGTGGATGATACTCCTGATTTGAAAAGTCCATTTGGGTTTGCAAGCCAATGGACTTCTGTGATCATCTGAACTGTGATCTTGAGTCCAAAGGCTTTCCATGGCTCCAGAATCTTCAGGGGACAAACAGGCTCTGCCACCCAGCAGGTCTCCTTCCAACATCCCTTTTCTCACTCTCTTCCAGCTGCCCAGGGCTGCTAAAGCTGAGCTTGGATTCCTCTGCTGCTTCGGAGGGAACGATTCAGAGGCAGGAGATGCTGAACTCTGAGAAATCCCATCCCAGGGAACACAATATTTGAATTTATCCCACGAACAGATCCCAGAAGAGAAAAGTACAGGAGGAAACAAGAGGCTGAGCTTAGTCCCAAAAGTGATTCTTTGAGAAACGACTGTGTCAGGACTGGAAGTGACACCAGGGTAAAGTCCTTTTGCTTTAAGGACTCCAATTAAATCCAGGACTCACTCATGAAGAGCACACAAATGTCCATGGGTGTGTGGGCATTTAAGACTCAGTAGTGGAGTAAGAACTGAGGTGCTTTTGGTGTATTTTCTGCACTCCAGCCCAGGCTCTTTCTACCTGAAGCCACTTAAGTTGCTGAATTTCCAAGACATCTTGGAAGAGAATGTTGTTCCAAGACATTGGAAAGAGAATTCGCTCTTTCCAAAACACGTGGCTGTTTTTTCAGACGGAATTTAAGATGGAACCTGCATTTTCTTTATTTGATTTGCTTGCTGCTTGTCTTCTGAGGGCACAGCTTGGCAATCAGCCCCTGGGTCAGGTGGTCTCTTGGGAAAACAGTGCCCTGGTAGGACCCCAGTGCCAGGAGCAAGATTTAACCTTTACCCAGGCCTGATGCCAGCTGAAGAGGATGGAAGCACCTTTTAGCTGCCATCCAAACCAGTTAAAGGTTGACTGGAACTCCCTTTGACAGGGCAGTTCTGCCACTGACAAACACTCCAGGACAGGCATTTTTTTTCCCTCTAATGAGGCTGGCACTAATTAAGTCTAATACCAGTGAAGTCTGTGGCAGTATTGACTAAATTATGCACAAACTCTTGAGAAAGCACACAGAAACCAAGGCAGGAATTGGGGAAAAGATGTCTTGGAAATTCAGCAACTTAAGTGGCTTCAGGTAGAAAGAGCCTGGGCTGGAGTGCAGAAAATACACCAAAAGCCCCTCAATTCTGAGTCTTAAATGTCCACACATCCATGGACATTTGTAGGGAATTCTATCATAAATATACTGTGCTAAGTGTGGGGAAACTTAAGGGTACAGAGGAATTTAATTTGGTGTCTGAGCAGCTTCATTCCGTCACCTCTCCCGTTATGCTGTTGGGCACCACTGCTGATTAACTTGCAACTTCGGCTAATCACTCATGAATTACCAAAATGCTCCTTGCACTGGACTGGGACCTTTTGTGACAAGTGGTGAAAAGCAAATTATTCTTTAAAAGACACAGAATGGGCCCACAGGTAGGCAAGAGCGTCCTGTGAACTCAACAGAGTAGGGAATGATTTGAGGAATAACAGCAGCCACGAGATTTCTGGTGATATTTTGCACTTCTCATGGAATGGTTTGGGTTGGAAGGGTCCTTAAAGACCATCCAGTTCCAACCTGAGCATTCCAAAATCACATCCCACCATCGTTCCTGTCAAAACACCACGTTCTGCTCAAATGTGGAAGGTTTTGTCTGCCCACCGACAAAACAAAAAGACAAATGGAGCCCACAGAAATAACAAAGGTCAGGCTGGACTAGAAACCCCAAAGCTTTACCTTGGACCTTCAGAGCCAAGTGTGGATGACGCTGAAGAAATTCAGGCACAAGCGACAGTTTGCACCTGTAACCACACCAGCGTGGGTCAAAACTTGTGGGAAAGGGGCAAAGAGTGCAGGGAAAAGGGAAGAAATCAAGGCCATAATCAAACAAAACCCAGGTTAATGAAGCAGTGAAGATTTATCCCAGTGCTCTGCCACATGGTCCCCTGCACTAAACACACTTTAGTTTGTTCATCCTCTGTTGGGGCCTGGGCAGCGGAGGAACTGTAAAAGGTATGAAAGAATAATAGAGAGCACTGTGAAGAGTATGAAAGAGCAATGGAAGAATGGTAGAAGATACAGAAGAACAATGAAGGGACAGTTGCAAACCGCTGAAGCAATAAGAAAAATCCACTGAAGTGACAAGAGAATATGGGAGCAAGTAAGGAGAATGTGGGAGCAAGTAACAAAATTTTGGGATATTGTAGCAAGTAGTAGTGTTGCTTTCGAACAGCTTGCGAACAGCTTACGAACAATAATTATCCAATCATCTGAGAAATTATTTGTGAGAACAAAGCAACGCAGACAATCATAAGTACGCGTGATCACAGTGCGATCACATATACGGGACAAATGACGTTATAAAATATAAGCTTTTATAATAAATCGGCTATCAGAACATCACACTGTGTGCTGTAGTCCGTTCTTCGCTCGGATCCCAACAATCCTCCCTCCTTAACCATACCCCATCTCCCCAGTCTCCAACACCAATTCTTCACCACTCATTCTCATTACCACCAAGGGCTTGAGCTGTGAATTGAAGCAATGCTTCAGCTAAAAGGCAGGTTTCTGCTCCAGATGTGCGTGGAACAAAAATAGGGAGCACGTGCAGGTGTTAGTGCGACTCCGGAGCACGAGGACAAACCCAGCAGAACAGAGAGCCCTTGATTAAGGCCTGAATGAAACGATCAGGGCCCATCAAACACTCTGCTGATGAGCTGCTATTGGGCCACGCGTAGAGCTGTGATTTCCATCCACTTTAATAATCAGGGAGCTGGGATTTACTGTTAATGTGACATTGATGAAGAGAAATGACGCTAATGTGACATTGATGAACCGGAATGACAGATCAGGCTTGATTAAAATTAGCCACAGCTCTTCAGCACAGGACCAAGCGAAGGGCCTGACACAGAGCTTAGATGCTTCCAGAGCAGAGGGAGAGGGTGAAACAAAGGACAAGGTGAGGGGAAAGGAGCAGAGGGTGCTAAAGGAAGGCAGCAAATGTTGTTCTCTGATTAAATCCAGGATCCTGCATCTCAAAGCTTCCCCCACTGCTCAGTTCCCTGAATTCACACACAAAAGAGTCAAAGTGGAGAGCAGAAGGTGCCCACCTACCTTATCCTCACATTTACAGCTCCTGGGGATATCACTGGGCACCAACACTTTGCTTCAGCAGATTGACAGAATCCCAGGATGGTTTAGGTTGCAAGGGACCTTAAAGATCATCTTGTTCCACACCTTCCACAAGAGCAAAGCTCTCTAAGTCAAGGCTGAAAGTCCAAGGCATGGAGACTCCTCAGGAGCTCCAAAGGAAGCCAGCCCTGGATCTGGAATCAGCACAGAGCAGCTCTGCTTGAGAATTAGGAAAATTCACCTAAAACCTTAAATAAGCCAAGCCCAGCCCTTCAAAATCAGAGTCGTAACAGCAAATCCTGTTTCAATATGGAAACACACACTGGCTCAGCAAAACTGCCTGAAGGATGTTCAGAGGAATACCAAGGAAAAATTTAAGGAAAAATACCAAGACACAATTCCTCTGGTCTGAATTCTGTTCATCAGAACATTTCCATAAGGTTTAAACTTACCATGGCCCCTCACGTGCTTTCACCATAAAATTCACTTCTTAAACACCAACTCTCACCACAGGGAAGCTCCTGAATGCTGGAAATACTCACTGGATAAGAGCCTTGTTAAAACCCCACTACACCAGCTCAGAACACCCAGCACTTACACAGGAGTCAACAGCAATGGCCCAGATTTTCCTTCCAGCTGTGAATGAGTTGAAATGGCCTCAACCTTCTGTAGTTACTTTACTTGTTCCTTTTATAAACAAAATATTCTCTCATTCATGACATAATTTCCTAGATTATCCATTACTAAAATTCCCCCTCTCCAAAATGAATTTACATCTGAATTATCTCATTACTTCTGAACAAGCCAATTATTGCCTCTAGTGAACAAAATAATTAGACTTGTGCTCCCTGCATTCGGGAACTTCTCCAGCAGTCCCAGAACACAGGAGTACACAACGAAAAGATACAAACACACAGAACAAATCAATGGAGCAGCCTTTTTTTTCCTCCTGAACATTGTCTACCAACTGAATAGGCTCATTTTTTAATATATATACAGTCAAGTATTTAGTGCACGATATAAACCTGAAATTTAAACTCCAGCCATCAGTCAGGTCTGAAAGGGCAAAGAACTTCACTTGGTTTGTTTTTTCACCACTGGGGTCAGAAGCCTCCCCCCTCCTTTGACATCTGTGTTACCAAAAAAATTATAAAACACTACACAAAAAAGGGAAGCGTTTCCTAGAGGTTGGTGGTGGGATTCATGGAATCACAGAATGGTTTGGGTGGGAAGGGATCTTAAAGCTCATCCAGTGCCACCCCTGCCCTGGCAGGGACACCTCGCACTGTCCCAGGCTGCTCCCAGCCCTGTCCAGCCTGGCCTGGGACACTGCAGGGATCCAGGGGCAGCCACAGCTGCTCTGGCAATTCCAGCCCAGCCCCTCCCCACCCTCCCAGGCAGCAATTCCCAATTCCCAAGATCCCATCTGGCCCTGCCCTCTGCCACTGGGAAGCCATTCCCTGCCTCCTGTCCCTGCACGCCTTGTCCCCAGTCCCTCTGCAGCTCTCCTGGAGCCTCTTGTCTTAAGACAATTTAAAGAGATGGACACTTTAAAATGAGTTACCTCCATTTAGTTTCAACCAATCCCTTTCCACCAGTAAGGAATGAATATGAGTTGACAGCAGTGAAAAAATAACAGTTTACCAACAAGTGAAACCGCAACAGTCAAAAATGTAACAGTAAATAACCATTAGATACAAATTCACTAAATCTCACCAACCCCCCAGGAACAAAGAGGGCCCAAAATGGCGGAAATTCACTCACCAAGATGGCGCCCGCGCTGAGGGAGATGCTCCACAGGAACAAAGAGAGCACAATATAGTGGAAATTCGCTTCCCAAGATGGCGCCTGTGCTGAGGGAGACACTCCACAGGAACAAAGAGAGCACAAAATGGCAGAAATTCACTTCCCAAGATGGCGCCAACGCTGAGGGGGAGACTCCACAGGAACAAAGAGAGCCCAAAATGGTGGAAATGTGCTCCCCAAGATGGCGCCCGCGCTGAGGGAGACAAAGCGGAAATGGCGCCAGGGCCCATCCCCGAGATGGCGGCGTTGCCTGGCAACCGTGGGGCCTGAAGGACAAGGGGGAAATGGCGTCAGCGCTCTCCCTCAGGATGGCGCTCCCCAGCTGAGCAGGTCTGAGAGATAAAGTGAGAAAAGACGGCGGCAAAAAGAGCCCTCAGGGGAAGGCTGGGGCTGACAGAGAAGTTCCGGCGGCAGATAAATCTCACCAGCGAGTGTGGAGTCAGCGCCGCCGCCTCCTCAGGTTACCAGCACGAGATACATCCCCAAGGGGCAGGAACGCAAGGGGAAGAGATAAACATGGCGGGTTTGCCATAAAACACATCCACGGCTGATGTAAATCCTGGGAGAGAGGTATAAACATCTCCTGTCTGAAGGAGGGCTCTGTTTTTAGAAAAAGAACCGATTTTCACACCTCGCTGTCCTGCACGTGGCCCTGGAGGAGGGAGGCGAGAGATGCTGCAGCAGCCTGGCTCACAGTTCCATTAAGGACTCTGCCAGCTGTCAGGATGAATCCTCAGCCTTACCCTGGAGAGCTTCTGAAGCAAAAAGATTCATTTTTATCTTCTGTATATAGTTAACAAGCAGAGAAAATCAGATCCCTCACATCTGCTTCTGGGGCGTCTTGGATACTTCAGTGATTCCCTGCGTGAGCTCGAGCAGGAATTTCTCCTGCCACTGAGCATTAACAGCGCAGTAGACAACATATTGAGGGTAATAAAAACAATACAACCCTCATTTATCAGCTCCAGGAGAAGCTGTCAAGGCAACCGGCTGAGAACGACCCACCAGGAAAATCTGAGATGCACAAGATGAAGAGGTTTGGGGTTTTGCCCTTCGGGTGGAAACGATGCTCAACTCCAGCACAAAGTGTAGAGAACTGAGGGAAAGCTTTGCCTTCCCTTCCTTCCCTCCATGCTCAGCACTATTTATGTGCAGTGTTTGACAGGACTTCATGGTCTGATTTCGCTGCCAAGTGAGGTCTGAACTTCTCTCCTTGGCTTGTGCCCTCCCCTGTGCAATCCAAGATCATAATGCACAGCCTAGTGCATGATGTTTCCCTATATATATATATATTTTTAATGTATTATGTGCCTCAATATGTATATTTTTTTAATTAATGAGCTATTTCAAACAGAAGATGAAAAGCAAAAATCTCCTTTTCTTTTTGGAAGGGTGATCCAATCCCAGTGACAGTACCAGATGGCCTCCTCCTTAGAAAAGGCAGACAAAGCAAATGCATCCATAAATGTCCAGAATGTCAGAAGCAGGCATCAAATAGAAAAGGTCCAAGTAAATACACACAGCTCGCGCTTCTCACAAACCACGAACATTTGCTAGTCCTGTCAAAGAACAGATTTATATTTTTTTTTACCCTCTCCAAGACCCTGAAATTTCCGAGCAGAGCTGAAAGCACCAAGGTGCCTCAGTCTCACTGGGGAAATAATTCTGCACAGCTGATTTTATCTGTGAAAACATTGACCCAACAGCAGCGGCGGTGCTCAAAAAGCAGAGGAGTTCTCTGTAAAAACCCAGCACTGGCTGTCCTGTGAGCAAGCTCTGTTAGAAACCCTAAAAAACCCAAACACCATCAGTTTGGGGTGTGAGAAAGGCAAATATCGTGGTCAAGTAATGAATCCAAGTGTCACTTCAGGGGTATCGACTGGAGCACAAAACAGCTGCCTCCTCTTCTCCTCCCCTGCTCTAAAATACCCATTTCTTGCCCTGAAACATCTATTTCTTGCCCTAAAATACCAATTCATTGCCCTAAAATAACTTATTTCTTTGCTGTCTCCACCTTTTCCTTGTGAATGCTGACCAAAACTGACTAAAAGTGTATTTCTGTGTTTTATATAAAACTTGTTAAGTAAAAAAGTCCTTACATTAACCTGGATTTTGAGCTAATTTCTAGAGAAAGCGAGGCTGATGCAATTCTATTTATTGAGGCTCCCCAGCCTCCAAATTCTATCAATCCAAACAACTTTTGGGTCCTCAAGAAACAGTGAGACTTCCAGGCTATGAAGCTGCTGGAAGTTGCATGGAAGACTTCCCTTCTCCAGGCTGAAAAATCTCGGGGGAAAGGGAGGGAATGAGGTAAACAGGGAAATGAGGGAAAGAGGGAAGCTCACCAATTCCCAAAATGAGTAAGACCACACTGGAAAACAGTTTGGAAGCCAAAGCAAAGCCCTTTTGTCCAGGTAAATATTTGTAATTCCTACTGTGCTCTCCATGGGAACATCAGCAACTGGACACTGAGAGTCCCATATGTGGCCATTTTCAAATTAAGAAAAAAAATCCCTTTTTCTGCAAAAAAGTGAAGTCAGAACACATCCATCCTCTGGTTTTCTGCATAAGCATGATCCGAAAGCATTAAGTGGGTTAAATACATTAAATAACTGTAATAATCTGCTCTGAGAGTGCAGAGTAATGGAATCTTGCAGCAAGGCTTGGAATTAACCTGCTTAATTTCCCTGGTATTACATCCACCCCATCCATCCCCTCATTCTGCTTCACAACTGCATCATTAACTTCCCATGCAGACATTCCACCCTGTCACTCCAACTCGCCACTTCTTCATCCAAATGTATTGTAATTTGCTTATCCGCTGCCATTTGCATCAACTTCCTACTAAAGCAGAGAGAAAGAGGTTTAAATCTTCTTTCTCCACATTTAATTCAATTGTCTGCCATTACTCGGTTTTAATAACTCTTCTCAGTGCACAAGATGTGGTTTATGCTTGGTTTAGAGTAATTCAGAAGCTCCTACATCCAGTAAGGGGGAAAAGACTGAAAAAAAGGATAAAATGAAGCATTTTTGGTCCTGGCAATAAGGTATTTATGGTTGTACCCCAACACAGAACTGATTTCCCACAAGCTGAGAAAGAATTTGCTGATGCATCATTCAACACATCAACCCAAGAGGGCTTTGCTCAGAACATTTCCAACAAAACCTGCCAGTGGAAAATGGGAAATCAGCTGGGATTGATGTGGATTTCATTTATTCCTGTGGGTAAAGATGGAAATTCATTCCTACCCTCCTGGGTTTTAATGATATGTGATTTTATGGGTTCTCTGCCTATGGCAGGGGTTGGAACTTTATGATCTCTAAGGTCTCTTCCAACCCAAACCTCTCCATGATTTGATGATTTTCTGAATCTATTAAACACAGAGTTAACAACCAAAATTTAAAAAACCCCAACACAATCATTGCGGGTTCCCACCTACAGCTGATTTTGTGTAGCCCTGAGAGATCAGATTCATTTATGAAACCAGGACAGAAAGGCAGCCTGGGACTGACTTTTACTAATGAAAAGGTGGTAAACCAAGTGTCCCTGGATAAATTGCACTAATTACATTTTACGATGTTTTTTAAGGTGATGGGGATTGTGAATCAGGAAACGCAAAAGAAGTTATAGACATTTTCAACTAAAATCTATTTTTTCCGTCTTTTACTAGAGGTTTCACAGTGCACTATTAAACCAGGAGAACATAATATTCCAATTAACTTGGTTTTAATCCCTTCTGGCTGAGGAGAATGTGAATAGAGTCAATGAGCAAAAGAGGAGGAATCAGAAACGGCACCTTGGGATGGAGGCTGAAGCTGTCTCTACCACACTCCAAGTGCTTCAACCTCCCCTTAAAGCCTGGGATTCCTTACGTGAGACAGATCCATCCTTGTCCATGGCAGGGATTCCTCACCCCCAACACATCCTCCGAGTGTTAAATCCATCCTAATGTGATCCAGGCTGTTAATTCCCTGAAACTGCTGTCCACTGGGGAGGTTTCCCTTGTCCTTTCACATCTTTGTGTAAATCATTCTCAATCGATTCTAACTCCATCTCCCTTTGGATGTTTGTAAGAGTAAACCTTAAATGTCAATTCCCATTGTGATAAATTCAAATTGGATCACCTTTGATGGGGATTCTTTGAGTGACCCAGAATCAGTCATTCACGACAGATATTCTGACAACCACAAACCATTTTTTACCATAACAGCAAGTTTTCTATGCAAGGACTCCCCTTTTCCAAAGGAGTCAAAGCAGAGGACACAGTTCTGAGCCCCAGCACTCCCTCACCTCCCTTTTTATAGCATCTTTGGGCTGGGAATGGCAATTGAAATTGGAATGGGGCATTTGCTCCTCAAGCTCCCAGACAAGAGATGTTGTATTTTTTCCTGCCCTAAGCAGATGTCTCTCTGTATTTCAGACCTCTAGCACCACTCAAGAGAAGGAAAAATAAAATTATTCTTCCCTTTTTGCTTTGTAGTTGCAGCACCTGAAATAGGAAAAGCATCTTTTGTCATACAAAGGTAAAGGCCAAGCTCCAGCGGGTGACTTTTTGTTAAATTCCTAAATTGGATCCTCCAGTTACTAAAGTGGTGGTAAAAATAAAGCCCTTAGAGACACAAACACTTCTCACCTGCAGGGTCCCAGGTGGGTCTGAGATGCACAGGTGGCACAGGAGCATTTCCACATAGCCCCACCCCAAACTCCACCCACCAGAGCTAACACAAAGCCCCTTGGTCTGAAGCTGAAGATTTCACACACACAAATATGTGAACTGGTCAAAAAATCTGGATAAAAAGCATAGGCTCTGATAAAGAATAATCAATAAAATTAATTATGTAAACTTTTATAAATGAAATGAGTTCCTGAAACAACAAGAAGGAAAATGAGCTATAAATATTTTGAATAAAACCCACCCCTGGATTTCCTCTTTCATACTCTATTCTATATTGCAGAGAGAATATTCCAGCAGCAAGGCAGGATATAAGGACAGAGGCAATGGCAGAGCAGAGATAAGTGCCCAGTTTGCTGGGATTGATGGAATAATGCCAACCTGGTCCATCGAAACTCCAAGTGAGGCCTAAGGTGTCTGTGAGAGGAACTCACGTGGGCTCCTTATCACAGCTCTGAACAAACATTTGCCTTCTTCACTTATCAAGCAAGGAAGGGCCTTTTGTTGAGGGTTTTTTTCCCCCCGGTCCATGAAATACCCAAAGCACCACCAAACTCCTCAATTAGGGATAGGAGACATGAATTGTCAGATATTTACATGGAAATGTATCTTGCAAAGCATCATGCCTTTACACACACGCATTACCACTAATGAAGTTCCAAGCATCTCCCTCTTCTAAGAAACTAATTAGGAAGCAAAGTAAAATTTATGAGAAATTTGTTGTCATCCACAGTTCGATGCAAAAGTTGCATTGAGGAATATCGAAAGGCTGGTTTAAGTCAGAGAGGGGAATAATGTAAGAAGTTGCTGGTGGTGGATGAATTTTGTTTTCTATATCAAAATGCTTCACTTACAAATTAACTCATATGGAAAAAATAACAAAGATGGAGACAGTGCATGGAATGGTTATTGCAGAGATGGAATCCCAGGATGGGCTGGGCTGGAAGGGACACCGTGGGATCAGCTGGTTCCAGCTTGTTGGGGAGGCTGAAATAGGAACGGCTTATAAATATGATTACCTGTCACAAGATGCTGAGAATATGGAAACGATAAGCGAGATTGAAATGAAGACAAGCTCTGAGATACCAAACCCCAGGTACTGAACAACTGGAAAACAATGGTGTGGCCACTGAAGGGAATCCCCTTTGGATTAAACAATCCCCTCTGCTTGCAGACAGCTCCAAGGGTCAGAGCAGACCCTGCCAACTTGGCAGAGGGTCCAAAAAGCAGTTTTTAGAGTTTAAAATATAATGCCCTATGGTAATGCAATGACTCTCATAGGCTGGATGAAAATGTTGTAGGATTTGTAGCTTGTTCTAGATTGGTTAGTGAAAATTAGAATATTCAGCACAGAAGATGATTTATTGGATTGTAAAAGGCAACCACGGTATTGTATTGTATTCTATTCTATTCTATTCTATTCTATTCTATTCTCTATTCTGTACTCTTCTCTCTCTCTCTCTCTCCCCTCTGTGCCCTGCTCTGAGCTGTGTCTGGCAGCTCCCAGCAGCTCCCCTACACCCACGCCCTTTCACAAACTTCAGAGATCTCTCATCTCCGTCCCGACCGTCTGGAACAGACCGAACCAAATCCCACAGACGGCAACCCTACACCAGCTCCCTGCTCCAGCAGGGCCATCACAGAGCTCAGGGCACAGGATGGCCCTTGGATATCCCCAGTGAGGAGACTCCACCCCTGATGGCTCTTGGATATCCCCAGTGAGGATTCTCCACCCCTGTCTGGACAATCTGTTCCTGGAGGGCTTTCCCAACGCTGGTTGGTCCTGGCAATAAGGTATTTATGGTTGTACCCCAACACAGAACTGATTTCCCACAAGCTGAGAAAGAATGAGCTGATGCATCATCCAACACATCAACCCAAGAGGGCTTTGCTCAGAACATTTCCAACAAAACCTGCCAGTGGAAAATGGGAAATCAGCTGGGATTGATGGGGAATCAGCTGGGATTGATGTGGATTTCATTTATTCCAGTCCATGATTCCATTCCACATCACGGCCCCTCAACTCTTTAACACTTTACATTTTGCTTCTGGTGCCATCCAATGACTTGAAGCCAACCCCAGATAAATCCTCCCGTTTCCACGGCAAAAAGCACCAACACTGATTTCCATGCCACCACCCACTGGGCACATCCCTCCTCACCCTGGGGTCAGGCCAAATTGGCATCTCCCCCTGCTGAGGGCACAGCCCCGAGTGCTACAAACCCCTCATTACTGGAATTACAGCTTTCCCCCATCATATCAACACATCCCCCGTGATGAAAGGGCTGCGTGAGGGAAGAGGCCATTTGAAATCACTTCCACATTCATTAGGCAGACAAAGAAAGTGCCATTTGTTCCATTTGTTCCCACATTCCTCGATGCCATTGAGGTACGGCGAATGCAGGGCTTACAGGGAGCTCATCCAATAACTCCTGATGACAATTAAGTCAAACACAACCGCACGATCAGTGCAATTAAAATCCCCAAAGAGGAGCACAGATGTACTGCAGGCCCCCAATCACTTACAGGATTTTTTTGATATTATGTAAAAAACCAACTACTGAGCGGCAAGGCTTTGGTATTATATTATTAAGTAATTACAATGAGATATGAAAACACTAATGAGATCTGCAGCAAGGATTTGCTGTGCCCAACGTTTAGAGGAAAATGAATCAGTCTGGCTTTCTCCAGCACACTTGGAACAACCTCTCTCAGGCAGCTGCACGAGTTTTATGTGGAGAAAACACACAGAAAAATCTGGTTTCAACAACTTCTCCGCCTTTGTGGTGACTGCATGGCTCAAAAGACTGGCAAGGGAAGCGGGAAAATTTGGGAAATTGATATCCAGACCATGAATTTAAATGCAGGCCCTGGTGTGATGTGGGAAACTGCAAACACCACTTGGAACATGGAACACCCTCCCTGTCCTCTTTGCTTTAGGAAATCACACAAATGTGGCACATTCATGACTACAGTGACCAGTCTTTGTCTGCTGCATAATCAAATGATAAATTCTTGGGAAGAAAGCTTCACATGAGCGCTCCTCTCCCAAAATGAGCCAATTAATTCAATCCTGAGCGCCACGGGAGAACCAAAATCCAAGGATTCTGACAAAATCAGACATCTGCCGAAACTCCGAACCTACTAATGAAAAGGGAGCAGATGTCACAAGCAAAAAGGGCCTCATAATTTCAGGAGGAGAGAGGGAGTATCCACAGAAGAGAAGCCATGTCAAGGTAACAGTCCTGGGACTCCTGAGAAGTCCTAACACTCAAAAACCCTCCAGGAAACTGAGGCAGAGAAATGTCTCTCATTCTGCTCTAAATCACGTTTTCTGGCGGCAGTTAACTTGGAAAGAATAGCCTTAGAACCCTTCACAGCACCTTCCCTGCTGCTTCAGCCAAGCCAGACCCTTCTGGGAGCAGACAGCCAGCCCTGATCACTTGGGGATCTGGAAAAACAGCAGATGGATGGGCAAAGCCACCAGCAAATTTATAAGGCTCAGAAATAACCTCTGGGACCTCACAGCCTTTGGAGAAGGATGCGGATTCACCCACGTCCCGAAGGAAGCTGACCCCAAGGATCACCCTATGGGGCCTGCACTCATGACAGTTATTATCATCCAGGGACACTCTGGGAGGAAGGTTCCGTTTTTTCACTGTTAGGTGGTCCATTTCAATTTTTTTCCATTGATGCATCCAAGTTCACATATTCCAGGCCAATTAAATTGGAATAACCACCAAAATGGGCTCCCTTAAAGATGGATTCAACGCGCACATCGTGCCCTTCTGTGACTTCACCTGACGGATCTTCGAATAGAATTTAAATTATGAGGCTCCCATCCCAAACCAGCATAGGGAGCCCCACCCACTCCAGAATGGTCAATTCTATTGAAGCTTCAAACCCGAACATCCAGGAGATCTGAGGTTTAAAATCCTATGGACAGGAGGATTCAAAGCTCTGAAAAATATCTTCCCCATGAGGGTGGTGAGGCCCCAGAATAGAATTCCCAGAGCAGCTGTGGCTGCCCCTGGATCCCTGCAGTGTCCCAGGCCAGGCTGGACAGGGCTTGGAGCAGCCTGGGACAGAGGGAGGCATCCCTGCCATGGCAGGGGTGGCACTGGATGCCCATTCCAACCCAAACCATTCCATGATTCCATGATTCTCATGGATATTCCCTTTCTCCACCTCCAGCCTCCATAAAAACACCTTTCCCCCGCCCATCTCCTCACATAATCAGCGGATGCAAACCCTTATTCTAGGAAACTCGCCTCACCTGGAAAACATCCATATTTCTGTCTTCTGATAAGAAAATATTCTAACACCCTCTATGATATATTAAACAAAAACTCCAACAAGAATTTATGCACTCGGCCTACAGAGCCCTTGAGAAACAGACAGCTTTTGTACCTTCAGCCCCCTAAATCACATCCCTGTATTGATTAAAGTTACATCTTCATCCTGCAGAACAGAATCACCTCCTCAGCACACATTTATCTCCTCAGAAAAGGCAGGCAGGAATGGATATATGAAAGCTGTTGCCTTTTTTTTGGCAATAATATCTGATCTATGAGACACAAATGGAAACACAGGAGAGCGACACCTTCAATTCCCATGTCTATAAAATGGATAACAACCAACATAAAATCAAATGTGTAACATTTTAATCCTTTAATTAGGTAAAAATTACTTTCTCCCCAACAGTTCTTCCTTATTAGGAAAAACTCAAGACATCTACAGATCCTCCAACTGTTATTCCAACTCGAAGCCACAAAAGTCTTGGGAGCATCTGGCGTGTTTTGTGCTCCGTGGCAGCTCTGTTCTCTTTGAATTGAGTGATTTATTACCACCTAACCTCAGCCTCTGATGAGATTATGCTGCCAATTTGTGCCTCCTTTTCAGAGAGAGGGCTCTGGAACCCGGGCTTCAGACCGAGCTCGGTGAATCTCAATTAAAGGCTGACCTTTACAAGACGAGGGAAATGTTAATTCATGCTCACCTAAACGGCTTTAGCCCTCCTCGAAAGCAGAGTTCTCCAAGCCTGCCCACTCCTCTCTCACTGCAAAGTTCCATTTCAACATCATTAAGCTAAAAACCTCTTGGCTTCGAGGGAGAAACCCCAAATGCTAATCCAACTGTCTGGGGTGCATTTGTTATGCTCCTTGAAAAACAACGATGTTGCATTTTTAAAGGCTTTGAAACGCAGATTAGAGGCAGCAGAGTGACAGGGCCAGAGATTAAACACTCCTTTAGCCCTGAACAGGTACAGGAGCAGCAGCAGCTCCCTCCACGCTCACCCCGAAGGTCTCTGGTGTCATTTGCTGTCCCCTGTGATGTGGAATTACCTCCTGGAGAAGTCTCAGCTTGAAAGGTATTAAATTTGCAGAAGAGGCAAGAAAGCAGCTCAGTCCCCACAGACAATTGTGTTGGACTGGTTTTTTTTAATTATAATTATACGCTCTGTCAAATGGGAGAAAGAAAAGGAAGCTTTCGGCAATTTATTTATCAAGGTCTTGCTAACAAATCTGTTGAAAATAAAGAAATTTAACCTGCAAAGAAGATGGATCCAGAGGAACTTTGATATGAAAAGAACATGATGAAAAATTTGAATGTCAGCAAGATTTTGACATAAAACATAAACATCCATGAGCATCTTAGGACTCTACACTATCTAAAAGGCCAGAAGAAACAACAACAAAAAATATACAATGCCAAGATAGCAATTAATCACTCTGGAAAGAATATGGAATAATAGAATATCCTCAGTTGGAAGGCACCCACAAGGATCAGAGTCCAAATATATTGTGTGTGTGTATATATATATATAGTGTGTGTACATATATATATATATAGAGAGAGAGAGAGAGAGTATGCGCAGAGATATACGTGTGTGTGAGTGTATAAAATAAAATTTTTTAAAAAAATATATATATTGAAAAAAAGATGTATATAGTATAAATCTCTTCCCAAAAGTACGTATAAAGGAAATGTACTGCAGTTTTGGCCAGTCCCAAAAACCAGGATTAACTGACCGACTTCCACCAGGCTGAATTCTGGCCCAGCTCATCCGCCTTCCCATGGATATTTTATTATTATTTTAATCATAATTTCACAGCCAAACTCTGTGAAATAAATGGTTCACTACTGACAGTTAGGCAAAAGCACAAATTCCATGGCTCGGTACTTCCAAAAGCCTATTCCTCCTGGAAAAACCTCCAGTAATTGCTATAAAACAAGGTATTATAGTTCACAGGCATAAACATTTTCCACCTATTCTGTTTTAATCTGCATAATACAAGATAATTCCATGTTGTCTTTGTAAATTCACCACAAAGCCCTCAAATGCTTCAGTAATCCAGATTCGAAGCTGGAAATAAATAGCTTGAAAATCAAGGATTGCTTTGCAAACGAGGCACTGGGACACAGCGAGTCCCAGAAAACCCACGAGTCTGCGCAGAACTGTAACAAAACAACTCAACCACTCCTGCTTGGAGCAGCTTCCCAGCAAAACGAGTCAAAATGAGTATTTGTGGGATGTTTTATAAAATGAGGAATGTTCTTCCTCATATCAAGAGGGGAGAGAAGCTTGGCAATAGTGGGACAGTTGTGCGGATAGAGAATCCAAGCTGGTGACTGATTCCAGCTTTGATTCTCCATCTCTGTGGAAGAAGCTCCTCTCCTGATCCTCCCCTTGATGTCTTTTGGTTTTCCTGCTCCAAAAGGACCGTGTGATACCTGACAGGTGTTTGGGCTCTGAGGTGAGAACAGTGTGTGGGGCTGAAGGTTAATGCAAGAGGAGCCTGAGGTCACCACCAAGGTTTGGAGGGGCTGGGCTGGAATTGCCAGAGCAGCTGTGGCTGCCCCTGGATCCCTGCAGTGTCCCAGGCCAGGCTGGGCAGGGCTTGGAGCAGCCTGGGACAGTGGCAGGTGTCCCTGCCAGGGCAGGGGTGGCACTGGATGGGCTTTGAGGTCCTTTCCAACCCAAGCCATTCCATGACAGTGATGTTCCCGGTGCTCACTCTGACCTGGCAGCAAATATCAACCTGTGTCGAGATCCAAGCAAGGAACGGACTACAGCACACAGTGTGATGTTCTGATAGCCGATTAGTTATTATAAAAGCTTGTATTTTATAAGATCATTTGTTCCGTATGTGTGATTGTACCATGATCATCACACCTATGATTGGCTGTGCTGCTTTGTTCACACGAATAATTTCTCTAATGATTAGATAATTATTGTTCATAAGCTCTTCCAAAGCCATTGGTAAGCAACACTTCCACTTGCTACAATATTCCAAAGTTTTGCTACTTGCTTCCACATTCTCATGTCACTTCAGCGGATTTTTCTTATTGCTTCAGCAGTTTGCAACTGTCCCTTCACTGTTCTTTCATACCCTTTACAGTTCTTCCATTGTTCTTTCATACTCTTCACAGAGCTCTCTATTATTCTTTCATACCTTTTACAGTTCCTCCACTGCCCAGGCCCCAACATACCTGACACCAAAATTCCTCCTCCTGCCTTACCTTCCTCAAAGTCCCCGACACAAACCAGAGAATTCACAGCCCAAGCCTGCCTTTCAACACCTCCCATCTCCCTGAGAAGTGACGAGAATTAAGTGGGAAATCCAACCCCCCCAAATGTTCTCCAGAATTAACAGAGGTGCCCTGATCCTTTTTCACAGACACGACTGCTGGCCGAGGTCAGCCTTTAATAAGCAGCAATGCACACCCTCAGACACCTGGGAGGGATCAAAAACATCGTTTAAAAGGAAAAAAACCAAACCCACATGGATGGGAAAAGGAGGACTGACCCCACCCAGCAATGGGAACTGTTGCTGGAGATGAAATGCCAAACGTGCTCTCCCCAACACCAGGAGCAGTTTGCACTGACAAAGCAAAGGGACCCTCCTGCCTCCTTTCTTTAGGTATCTCCCTCTGAACTGTTGTAACTTTAATAACAATCTCTGAGGAAAACGCAAGAAACAAACGATTTCCTTACACATAATCCTCCTTTTGCTGTCAAGGGCCTGACCTCAGTTTGATAATCTCATTTCCACAGAATCAAAATGCTGGAAATTTAAGCTTCCTAGAGTGTTAATTGTGGCCCTGCTCCAATGCTAATCAAAAAATGGGATGTTTTGCATGAAAATGCCGCTCTAATTAATTCTCAGTCATAAAGCAGCCTGGTTTTAATAACCCTTCCTTGATTGGGCAGCCTTTGAAGAGCCCGCGCCGCTAATCCGCTGCGCCGGGACGAGCGCACGCTGAGGAAATCAGGAGTGGCTTTGCGAGGGAGCGGATTGCACCGGAGCTGCAAACCCCAGCTCAAAGCCAGCCCAGATCCTGCACATCATGAGGGGACAAAAGCAGTGGTGTGACAGGAGATGGGGGATATGGCATCAGCTCCCCCTGCCCAGCTGATTCTTCTGCTGTGTCCTAGGTTACATGGAAGGTGCAACCAAAAGTCTGTATTCTATTCCCTTCTCCATAAGCTGTTAAAACAGGTGGGGCAGCGTTCTTTGCGTTCAGCATGACCCAGCCCTGCTAACACCATTGGGGCTGTCTCTGCTCATGGCCATCGAGGGCTCCAGGAGTGACTCACAGATTCCATCAGCCATTGTGAGATGCCCTGCCCAGAGGGGAGGAACTGAACATTCCCACCTGCACATAAACTGAGACCCTGGAACACCGGGGTACCTTTCCACTGATTCCCAGAGGAGAAGAGCTCAGGAGCCACCGCTGGACCTCCAGAGACCGACGAGACCTTTCCACAAGATCACCACTCCAACAAGAGCACATCCATCACTCCACCGGGACTGCAGCCACCATTGAACTGCACTGCAGCACCACCCTAACAGGGCGCAGGTTGTATTTGTCTATCTTTGTCTATCTAAACTGTTGTTTCTGTATTATTGCCTTACTCTAAATATTAGTGAAGAACTGTTATTCCTTCTCCCATATCTTTGTCTGAAAGCCCTTGATTCCAAATTTATAATAATTCGGAGGGAAGGGGTCACATTATCCATTCTAAGGGAGGCCCTCACCTTCCTCAGCAAGACTCCTGTCTTCCAACCAAGACACGCTGGTTTATTCCCCGTCCTTCCTTACGGAATATTTTGAACCGGCGCAGGCCACTTGTCACAACATCTCCTTTAACCAGACACGAATCCCACTCCTCCTCCCCCTCCCCAGCACCTCTGAGTGACAACATATTATCATACACATCTCTGAGAGGTGCTGAACCACATTTTCATTATCCCAAATGTCAGGATTCGTTTCTGTCACCGCTGAGCACAGCTGGCTCCCTCCAGCAGCCTTCGGTGAATCCAAATGGAACAAGGCACCTACAAATAACTGCATTTTCCCCGGACCTGGCCTTACATCGTGCCCTTGTCATATCAGATCCCGTTTGCCTCTGCTGCTGTTTCTTGGCATCAAAATCTTAATTAGCGGTGTTTCTCTCTGATATTCTTTAATTACTTAAAACCTTATGGCAAGGAATTTTTCTGGCTTGGGTGGAGAATAGATGAGCAGCAGAGTGGTGAGTTACACAAACCCACTCCTCAAATTTAAATTTGTATCAGACAGGTGCTCAGGGCTTTCCATTTATCACCCAGCCAGCAGAAATGGCTTTAATAACTTCCTAAAGAAATACTGAATTTTTGCTGTTTAAGTTGAGCGCTCAAAATGCGCCCAATAGTTGGGAGGATTCAGCTTTGGGGCATAAATTTAATTCCTGCTTCTACTAAAGGCTTTTTTTCTCCCTCCCCTGTACAGCAAGCCCTGTCCCAAATTCCAGTGCAAGCAGAGCACAGAATCATCCACAAGATGCCAAAGCAGCAGGATTAGAGACAGAACTTCTCATAAAAAACCCAAAATAAATGAAAAGGAAAAACCCAAAGGCATGACCACAATCCAAGAATATTTTCTATCCTCTACTGTAACCCAAGCACTTGTAGGAGTGATTCCTCAAGGGACAGCACATGGAGCATCCTCCCATTGTTTGTCTGTCTATAAAGTAACACATTTAATATTCAATAAAAACCTGTGGGATCTAACACCAGACTGAGTGGTGACTCTGGAATTGTGACCCTAATCCAGCTCCCATCATCCTTCCCTGGACAGTGCATCCCACAGCTACACTCCCAATAAAATCCTGCTCCGCAAAGCCATGGGGAAGTGGAATTACTGCAGAAGTGCACTTCAGGGGCAAAGGAGCAACGAGACTCAATTTTCAGAGGTGCTGAGCAGGTGTGGAGTCCATTCCCACCCATGGGAATCACACAAGCTCCGGAGCATTTCCCATTCCACCCTGCAGGACAGGACAGAGCTGACCTGGCTGTGACCCCACAGGGCTGCCCGGGTGGATAGGGGAGGAGCTGGATGTTTTTCCAACACTTTTCCGAGGCTTTTCCGATGCTTTTCCTTGCTCCTCATCCCCCTCCAGGCTCCTGGGGTTTTCACAGTGAATTAAAAATGTCTGTTCCCATTGCTGCTGAGAAACTGAGCCGAGGCCGCGGCTTCGGGGTGTGAATTCCCAGGGACACAGGACTCGGGAATGACACCCCATGGATCCTGCGGGATCCTATAACCAACACCTCGGACAGAGCGGCACCTGCTTGGAATTACAAACCAAATACAACCTAACCAGAGGGTAAAATTCCTAAATATTTCCCTTTGATTAGAAATCTGTTCTGGAAACCAAGAGCAAAATCCAGAAGAGGGGCAAGTGAGGAAGGGGCAGCTGGAATTCCATGCCATGCAGAGAATCATGGAATGCTTTGGGTGGGAAGGACCTTGTGGATTCCCTAATTCCACCCCTGCCCTGGCAGGGACACCTCGCACTGTCCCAGGCTGCTCCAAGCCCCAATGTCCAGCCTGGCCTGGGACACTGCAGGGATCCAGGGGCAGCCACAGCTGCTCTGGCAATTCCAGCCCAGCCCCTCCCCACCCTCCCAGCCAGCAATTCCCAATTCCCAAGATCCCATCTGGCCCTGCCCTCTGCCACTGGGAAGCCATTCCCTGCCTCCTGTCCCTGCAGCCCTTGTCCCCAGTCCCTCTGCAGCTCTCCTGGAGCCCTTCAGGCCCTGCCAGGGGCTCGCAGCTCTCCCTGGGTCCTTCCCTTCTCCAGGGGAACATTCCCAGCTCTCCCAGGCTCTGTCAGTCCAGAAGGAGATATTTCATTTATGTCCTTGCCCCCACCTTTTTTTTAATGACAGTTGTCAGAGAACTTGTGTGTCCAACTTCAAGGGGAAAACACACGGCCAGAGTCTTTCTCCTGCAATTTCAGTGGAATAAGACAGAAGAATTCCAGCTCTAAATCACTTGCAGCAGGTCCCTTTCTCCCACTGAGGGATAATGTGAGCCTCATGCTCTGCACTATTTCAGTCCAAATCAAAGGGGTTAATGACAAAGCATCACTCTGATCTTCACACATTTTAAGGCTATTTAAATTAAATTCTCATTTCAAAAAGTTAGCGTGAGCCAAACTTTTATAAATTCCTTTCTTTTCATGCATATGTTTCTTTGAAGATCTTTTCAGGAAAAAAGATTCCCTAACAAGTCACCCTCCCCCTGCTGCCACTGAAAAATCATCTCCTGTGGATAAGGCTGTTGGGAACAGAAACTGTGCAGCGTTCACAGAAGACAGAGTGTCACGTGCCTGCTTTCCACCAACCTGATTGAACAATTAAATTGTATTTCTCTTTAAAAGGGATAAAAAAATATATATGTATTAAAAAAAAAATCCAAATGCAGATCTTGCTGTGGTGTGGGATTCGGGAAGATTAATGAGCTACCTAAAAGGGAACAGCAGCTCATCAGAGAGACAGAGGTTAGCGCATTTTTAACGTAAAGTTCAAAGGGAAACTTTTCTTGATGGTTCAACTGCAAAGAACCTCAGCAAAGTCATCTCATCTATTGTCCCTATTGACTCCCCACACTGACTTTTTGTCACCTATTGCATCACGTCCAGGCTCTGCAATTGAGCTGCAAAGGGCAGCAGAATCCTGGCCCTCTCCACATTGATTCCTGGGTGTTGTCCTTTATTCTTTGTCACTCCTGGGCTTTGTTTTTCCCCACCCTGCGCTCCCTGGGCAGCTCTCCTGCATCCTCCTCTCCTGGAAATGCTCCCCAACTCCTGCTCATCACAAATGTTACCCCGGATGTGTGTTGTGTCCATAAGGAATCACTCTGCCATGAAATCTGGCTCTAGGAGCTCCGAATCCAGGATAGGACCCTCTGTGGACAGCAATAACCACAAAAATCCCCAGATCTCCCTGGGCAGCTCTTCTGCATCCTCCTCTCCTGGAAATGCTCCCCAACTCCTGCTCATCACAAATGTTACCCCGGATGTGTGTTGTGTCCATAAGGAATCACTCTGCCATGAAATCTGGCTCTAGGAGCTCCGAATCCAGGATAGGACCCTCTGTGGACAGCAATAACCACAAAAATCCCCAGATCTCCCTGGGCAGCTCTTCTGCATCCTCCTCTCCTGGAAATGCTCCCCAACTCCTGCTCATCACAAATGTTACCCCGGATGTGTGTTGTGTCCATAAGGAATCACTCTGCCATGAAATCTGGCTCTAGGAGCTCCGAATCCAGGATAGGACCCTCTGTGGACAGCAATAACCACAAAAACCCCCAAATCTCAGCCACAGGGCACCTGGAGGAGGGCACAGAAATGGAGAGAGTCAATTCTGCTCCATACTGTGTTTTTAAAGCCACATGGACAATGGTGAAAGGAATGGGGGAGTGTCCTTACAAACAAACTGCTGGGAAGGTAAGGCCCATACTGAGAGAGAAGAAACAACGGGAATGATTTCCATAGGAATTCCACTGATTGACTCCCCCAAGACTGTGGTAATAAACTACAGGAAAAGAGACATAAGGAAAAGAAGAAAGGAGGGATTTGTATTAAGGGTATCTAAAATAGGAGAAATGTATATTACTGTGTCTGCATTAGGCGATTCGAGCAGTCTGTACCTCTCGAGTACCTCAGCCAATGGGGAAAGAGAGAGGGAACTGAGGCTGGGAAATTCGGATAAAAAGAGGCTGTGTCCTCTAGCAATCTGAGACACCCCATGGGAAATGCCCATGAGCTCACCCTTTATTCATGAATAAAGTTACAGCACTCCTCTGTCTCCTTTTTGGACATAAACCTCTGGGGTTTGTGGATGAATTTTTCCTGACAATGGGAATGAGAGCAGACAACAGGACTCATCCCAAAGGGACAGGGAATTCTGGAAGTGAGTGCTGCACTCCTTGATGGCTCCAAAAAGCTCAAAATTCTCAACAGCTGCAAAATTGTTGGCTTTGAACCCACATTTGTCCCACACAGTTTGTAACAAGGAGAAGAAGCGACTTAAATCCTACTGGGATAAAAGCTGATAATGGGATGGGACAGCTTAACAACATCCCACTGAGCTGGGCGGCTTCTCCCAGCTCATCCCGGCCATGTGACACTCGTGAAGGTGAGAACCTGAATCCCAAAAGGCACAGAGCTGTGAGCTCAACACCTCCCAAGCGCGTGGAAAACGTGAAATCCCAGTTTAACCGACAGGTTCCTCCAGTTCTCCTCATTCCCACGTGTGGTGGGATCAGGGGTGGGGATCTGTCACCCTCAGGAGATCACGTTCTTCCTTCCCAGCCCACCCAAAGGATCTCTGGGCTCACCCCAGAACCACGACACCCCTGATCATCAGTGCTGAGATCACCTCTGCAGTCACCCGAGCCAACCAACCTGGCACCAGAACAATCTCTTGTCTCTCAGGGTTTTTTTCACACCCTTCTGGGTTTCAGTTGTCACTGAGGACAAGTTACACAAGGAGGAAGGGAACACAAAAATTCTCTTGTAAATTATAAATCATTCCCAATTAAAAGCCAACTGAAAGTTATTGTGGACAAGAGTTCCAAGAGAAATTCTGCCCTTGGTCATCGCTGTAATATTTGCAAAGCATAAATTATTTTCTTGCTATGATTAGCCCAAGAAGAAACTGGAACAGACGATACAAAAGAATTATTCCTGCTGTACATGATCGTGATAATCTCAGATATTCCCTTGATTCTGCTGCCGACCCAACCATTGGATCACTCAGGAAAAACACAGAAAATGATGCCATGCTTGGGGCAGGGAACACTGCCCTGGGTACACACAGAATTTGCCACAGGCAACAAAATCAGCAAGAGCAGCCTAAGTCCTCAAATTCAGCAAAGTCTGCAAACACTCTGCAATTCTCCGAGTGCACAAAACACACAGAATTGGTCACTTTAGGCCATCCAGCTTCGAATCTGAGCTCAGCTCCCAAAGCAATCCAGGGGAAGTATCACAGTGAGGAAATAAATTGCAGATAAATGCCCAAGGTAGCTCCAGTATCCAAACGCAGTGCTCAAGGTGTGGTTGTTTATATTTCACCCATTGCTTTATGAGTATCTTTTAAAACCTCAACCTCCAGCTGAAAACGCAGGGGGAATAAAGATAAACCCTCCACAAACTCATGATAAACAAGAGCTTAAAAACTGGAGAGATTTCGAGTGGAGATCAATAGCTGACAGAGCCTGGACAGGATATCCCAGCTCCTGCAAAAGGGAATTTTTTCCATGAATCCCATGAACCCCAATCCCTTTCCATACCTTGAAGCTCCCCACTCCTGCTGTAGAGCTCCCTCCTCTGCTCCCGCAGGTAGGCACTCATGCTGATGGCGTGGGACGAGGACTCAAACCTGCAATTCAAAGGAATTCGATCAATCGTGCACTCAGGCCGCCCTGGGAGCATCCTGCTTGTGAGCACCGCTCAGCTCTTGGCAATGGGAAAATGAAAATATATGAACCTCTTGGAAATTAGGGAGCGATCCATTATTAGGTATTTAGTTAATAGTTATCCAATACACAAGTTATCCGACCCAATTATTTTCCAACTGCCCCAGGGAGAAGGAAGCTCGTGGTGGGGACAAAGCACCTTCAAACAGCCCCAAGGGACACCAGGCTTGGGAAGGAAACTTCTGTCACAAGAGGATCTCAAGATGTTGATGATTTGCTGATTTCCCTCCCCAGTTCCACAGCTAGGGAAGATGCAATCAGCCTCAGAGGGACACTGGGAACACAAACATCACACCACAGACAAGGGGGAAAAGCATTTCACAGCTTTCTCGGGCACCAGGGTTAAGGTTATTACTATTAATGAGGCTTTTCTGCTTTAATTTGGGCTGGGAGTGTTGGTATTATTGCAACTGAACTAATAACGATTTATCAAAATACAACAAACCCTTCAGACTTTAATTAAATGAGCTGTAAATTCTTGGCTCTGCGCTCACCACGAGCTCCATTCAGGCCCCAGGGAGACAAAAAGTGCAGCATTATCCCATAGGTCATTCCACGCACCAAAATCAGATCCCATCCCTTCTTTTCCACAGCCATCCACTTCCTCTCCCCAATTTCCCTTCCTCTGCCATCTCCTCGGGCTGCTCTTCCCCACATTGCCATTCCCACTGGACTCCTCTACTGTTGGAGCTCCTTTCCCAATGCTGATCCTCCTGCAAAGCTTTCAAAATATTTTTATTTAGAATTGCACAGAATGACAGCCAAGTCTGGGAGTGATTCATTGGACGTTCCACATTTGTTTGTACAATTTCTCCCTGTCCTACCCAAAGCCCAATTTCCATCTTGCAATGTGAGCATGCCCTTGGCTACCTTTGGGAAGAGAAGGAAGAGTTTATTTTTTTGGAATTATCCGAATTCCCAAAGAACCCTTTATCTGAAGCTTTCATTTTCAATCCACTACTGCAACTAATTTTTTTTTTTTTTTAAATGATACCCATTTTAAAGATAATGAAATAAGGATTCCAAGTCTCTCCCAAATAGCAGCTACTGATTTCCTGCGAGCAGGACACAACTTCCCACACTATTCCCAGAAGACACAACTAGCAGAAATATTTAATCTCAATTTAGTTAACTCACAGAGAACACAGCACCAACAGCTCTGAGCAAAAAGGTGGAGCCCTGCCCTGAGAGGCTCCTGAGGAATTAAATTCAGATATTCTGTGACAAGAGGAAAGCTCTCGGATTTGGACAGAGCCAATGGAAAGGCACAGAAAGCACTGAAGATGGGAGGGGAGACAAGAATAACACTCCATCAAACACATCCAAACCTCAGCGGGCTGAGAAATTCCATTTCGAGGGAGATCTCCACAGATATGGTGACAGCTGACAGCAGCCAGATAACCAAATCAGAGATCCCAATAAGTGCTGCTGTCACGGTGCTGACGGTGACAGGACCCGGGGAGGGGAGGGACGAACAATTCCAGCTACCTCCTCTCAGCTGACAAACTCTGCACAGCCTCAGCCTGCTCCAGGTGGGACAGAGCACCCTCACCCCTCAGACTGAAATCCCAAACTTAGTCCTCAAACCCCAAACGTGTGCGCCCAGGAAGAGACACAGGACAAGCAGCCCTATTTTGCTCCAATACTCATCTGCAGGTCAGGGTGAATTCCAAGAGGAATTCTCAGCTCAAAACAGCCATGGGAGGGGTAAAAAAAAGGGTGGGGGGTAATAACCATGGGGTGAGAGGGGAAGGAGGCAACACTTTGACAACAGGAGGTTACAGCAGAGATCATCCCGGGAGAGCAGAGACAGTGGGGAAGGCTTGGATTTCTAAATGGATCTCAGGTGCTGTGTGAGGACACCCATTGGGAGTGTTTTTTGGTCCCCCAAAAATCCTCGAGAGGCCCAGAGAATGGCCAGCACAGGCAGGCAGTGGAAGAGAAGAAAATCCTGGTGTGAATCTCCTCTCCCACCAGAGCTGCTCAGCACCTCCTCCTCACTCCTTATTCCCACACGAATTTTCTCTCCCAAATCCTTCCCTCGGCCACCCAGCCTCTCTCATCCCCTCTCCCTTACACTCTCCTCCCAACCACTTAATTCTTTCCACCCTGACCGTTGAATTAAAGGAGTTAGTGACAGGATTAACTGCTTAGTCTATCCAGTAATTACACAGTTATCTTAATTCCCTTTGTCCAGTGCCCTTTATCGCTGCCTTGAACAGCTCCTGAATTTTCCATGGACAAAGAGAGGCATAATGGATCAGCCCAAGCTGTGCAGCAGCTCCTGTAATGGGATTCCCAGTCCTGGGAAGAGCTCAGCTCTAAAACCCAGCGCCGAATCCATAACAGATCTTTGGCTGCGGGCGTTAAATCCCCACGGCAGAACCTCCACACCTCTCACGCCGTGAAACCGCGATTAGCGGCAGCACTCGAGGGACGAAAGGCAGCTCAGGCGCAGCTTCAAAAGCCCAAAAACTTACTTAAAGAGAGGGTTTTTGGGTCTCTGGGGTTTCTTCTTGGCGAAGAAGGCGGCGAATTCGCGGCCGGAGCTGGCGTAGCTGAGCTGGGCCGAGGGCTCCGAGGCCGTGCGTGTGTTCTTCATGTCCAGGTACTCCGTCAGCAGCATCTGCAGGAAGGAAGAGTGTTGGGGAGGATGAAATAGGAAAGCCTTATCAATATGATTACCTGGCAAAAGATGCTGAGAATATGGAAACTATGAGCGAGATTGAAATGAAGACAAGCTTGGAGATACCAAACCCCAGGTACTGAACAACTGGAAAACAATGGTGTGGCCACTGAAGGGAATCCCCTTTGGATTAAACAATCCCCTCTGCTTGCAGACAGCTCCAAGGGGCAGAGCAGACCCT
>VZRL01005596.1:9045-22210 GCA_013397895.1 Origma solitaria
AAATTCCCAACAATTGCAGGGAATAAAATCCTGAAATTCCTGAGGATTTCTGGGAATGAAATTCATGAAATTCCCAAAATTCTCGATGATTGCAGGGAATGAAATCCCGAAATTCCCAAGGATTTCTGGGAATGAAATTCATGAAATTCCTGAGGACTGCTGAGAATTAGATTCCTGAAATTCCCAAAATTCCTGAGGATTTCTGGAAATAAAATTCCCAAGATTCCCAAGGATTGCAGAGAATGAAATCCTGAAATTCCCATGGATTCCTTGGGATTGCAGGGAATAAGAGCCCCAAAATTCCTTCATTTTCCCCCATTTTTCCCCACATTTTCCCCTCATTTTCCCCCCAATTTTCCCCACATTTATCTCCCATTTTTCATACATTTTTGCTGCATTTTTCCTAGGTTTTTGTACCATTTTTTCCCACACTTTCCCCCCATTTTTCCCCTATTTCTCCCTCAGTTTTCCCCACACTTTTTCCACATTTTTCCCCCATTTTTTCCCCATTTTTCAAGGCATTCTGCACTCACTTGGCCTCGTTGTACCTCCCCTGGAAGAAGGAGAAAAGCCCTCGGATGTAAAAAGCTGCGGCTCGGAGACAGTGAGAGCTGAGGGAAAAAATAAAACCCCAAATTTCCAGGAATTCCAACCCCAAAATTCCAGAATTTCCACCCCAAAATCCCAGAAATTCCACCCCAAAATTCGATAAATTCCACACCGAAATCCCAGAAATTCCACCCAAAATTCAAGAATTCCACCCCAAAATCCCAGAAATTCCACCCCAAAATCCCAGAAATTCCACCCCAAAATTCCAGAAATTGAGGCCCAAATTCCAGAAATTAAACCCAAAAATCCAGAAATTCCACCCCAAATTTCCAAAATTCCACCCCCCAAAATTCCAGAAATTGAGCCCCATATTTCCAGAAATTCCACCCCAAAATTCGATGGATTCCACACCGAAATTCCAGAATTTCCACCCAAAATTCCAATAATTCCACTCCAAATTCCAGAAACTTGGCCCCAAAATTCAAGAATTCCACCCCAAATCCAATAATTCCACCCCAGAAGTCCAGAAATTCCACTCCAAAATTCCAAAAATTCCACCCCAAAATTCGATGGATTCCACACCGAAATTCCAGAATTTCCACCCAAAATTCCAATAATTCCACTCCAAATTCCAGAAACTTGGCCCCAAAATTCAAGAATTCCACCCCAAATCCAATAATTCCACCCCAGAAGTCCAGAAATTCCACTCCAAAATTCCAAAAATTCCACCCCAAATTCCAATTTCCAAGCAGAATATTCCGTTCAAAGCACTCCCAGAAATTTCCCTTGGAATTAAATCGGAATATTTCCTTTTTTTTAGTTAAATATCCCTCGTTCCCACGCCAGAATTCTGGGATTTTTTTAATTTTTTTTTTTTTTTTGGGAATTCTCACCTCACGGGGAAGTTGTGGTCGGGGTTTATCCTTTCCAACAAACTGTAGAGCTGAAAAATGGAAGAAAAAAGGGAATTAGTGGCATTTCCCACAGGGAAAAAATCGATTTTTCCGAGGAAAAATAGTTTTTTCTGAGGAAAAATCAACCCCAAAATGGCGAAATTCCCCCCAAATTTATCCAAATGCTGGGAATTTTAGGGTTGTTTTGATCTAAAAGTCGAGTTTTATATAAAATATCCTCCAATTTTAAAGGATTTTCCGGATAATAATCACATTCCCACTCCCCTGCTGCCAGCGAGGCCCTGATGGCAAAAATCCTCAGGAAAAACCAAATTCTGGGAATTTTCTCCACAGAAAATCAGGATTTGAGACAGAGGGTGAGAAAAAATCTGGGAATAATCAGAATATTTGGGGTTTTCCAGCTGCAAATTCCCAAATTCCCACTCTGCTGATCAAGGAGCAAGGCCCTGATGGTAAAAATCCTCGGGAAAAGCCAAATCCTGGGAATTTTCTCCACAGAAAATAGAGATTTAAGTGACAGGGTGGGCTGAATTCTGGGGAAAATCAGAATATTTGGGTGAATATTTTCACTCTCCCCATTAAGGATCTGCTGCCAGCAAGGCCCCAATGACAAAAATCCTCAGAAAAAGCCAAATCTGGGAAATTTTCTCCAGAGAAAAGTGGGATTTGAGAGAGAGGGAAGGCCAAATTCTGGGGAAAATCAGAATATTTGTGGTTTTCCACCTGCAAATTCCCAAATTCCCAATCCGCTGACCAAGGAACAAGGCCCCGATGGCAAAAATCCTCAGAAAAAGATGAATTCTGGGAATCTTCTCCACAGAAAATAGAGATTTAAGAGAAAGCGTAGGCCACATTCTGGGAAAAATCAGAATATTTGGGGTTTTCCACCTGCAAATTCCCAATTCCCACTCCGCTGATCAAAGAACAAGGCCCCGATGGCAAAAATCCTCAGAAACAGCCGAATTCCAGGAATTTTCTCCACAGAAAAGTGGGATTTGAGAGAGAGAATGGGCCAAATTCTGGGGAAAATGAGAATATTTGGGTGAATATTCTCACTGCCCCCATTAAGGATCTGCTGCCAGCAAGGCCCCGATGGCAAAAATGACCAGAAAAAGACAAATTCTGGGAATTTTCTCCACAGAAAAGTCGAATTTGAGAGACAGGGTGGGCCAAATTCTGTGAATAATCTGGAATATTTGGGGTTTTCCACCTGCAAATTCCCAAATTCCCACTGCCCTGATCAAGGAGCAAGGCCCCAGTGGCAAAAATCCCCGGAAAAAGATAAATTTTGGGAATTTTCTCCACAGAAAAGTGGGATTTGAGAGAGAGGGAAGGCCGAATTCTGAGGAAAATCAGAATATTTGGGATTTTCCACCTGCAAATTCCCAAATTCCCAATCCGCTGATCGAGGAGCAAGGCCCTGATGGCAAAAGTCCCCGGAAAAAGACAAATTCTGGGAATTTTCTCCACAGAAAAGTGGGATTTGAGAGAGAGGGAAGGCCGAATTCTGAGGAAAATCAGAATATTTGGGATTTTCCACCTGCAAATTCCCAAATTCCCAATCCGCTGATCGAGGAGCAAGGCCCTGATGGCAAAAGTCCCCGGAAAAAGACAAATTCTGGGAATTTTCTCCACAGAAAAGTGGGATTTGAGAGAGAGGGAAGGCCGAATTCTGAGGAAAATCAGAATATTTGGGATTTTCCACCTGCAAATTCCCAAATTCCCAATCCGCTGATCGAGGAGCAAGGCCCTGATGGCAAAAGTCCCCGGAAAAAGACAAATTCTGGGAATTTTCTCCACAGAAAAGTGGGATTTGAGAGAGAGGGAAGGCCGAATTCTGAGGAAAATCAGAATATTTGGGATTTTCCACCTGCAAATTCCCAAATTCCCAATCCGCTGATCGAGGAGCAAGGCCCTGATGGCAAAAGTCCCCGGAAAAAGACAAATTCTGGGAATTTTCTCCACAGAAAAGTGGGATTTGAGAGAGAGGGAAGGCCGAATTCTGAGGAAAATCAGAATATTTGGGATTTTCCACCTGCAAATTCCCCAATTCCCAATCCGCTGATCAAGGAACAAGGCCCCGATGGCAAAAATGCCCAGAAAAAGCCAAATTTTGGGAATTTTCTCCACAGAAGATGAGGATTTGTCCCCGCTCACCTCCTGGTGCCGGTTGCCCTCGCGGATGTAGACGCTGGCCAGGTTGGTGACGATGAACGCCCACAGCTCCTGGTGGGTGGTGAGCTGCAAAAAGAGACAAAATTCACTTTTTATTCGGGATTTTCTCATTCCCCCCCAAAAAAAATCCCAGCTGGAAATTCATTTACGGATGTTTTATCCTTAAATAATTCAGATTTATCCTCAGAATTTCCTCGTTCCCGCCAAAAAAATCCCGGCGGAAAATTCATTTACGGATGTTTTATCCTTAAATAATTCAGATTTATCCTCAGAATTTCCTCGTTCCCGCCAAAAAAATCCCGGCGGAAAATTCATTTACGGATGTTTTATCCTTAAATAATTCAGTTTTGGGCTCAGGATTTGCTCATTCCCACGAAAAAATCTAAGCTGAGAAATTAAATCTCTGAAAATTCATTTTCATTTCTGAAAATTAATTTATGGATATTTTATCCTAAAAATATTTCAGCTTTACCCTCGCAATTTGTTCATTCCCACAAAAAAAATCCAGGCTGAAAAACTGATTTTCTGAAAATTCATTTTAATTTCTGGAAATTCATTTATGGATAATTCATCCTTAAAATATTTCAGCCTTGGGCTCAGGATTTCCTCATTTCCACAATAAAACCATGGCTGAAAATTCTATTTATGGATCTTTTATCCTTAAATAATTCAGCTTTATCCTCAGAATTTCCTCGCACCCGCAAAAAAATCCAGGCTGAAAATTCATTTACGGATATTTTATCCTTAAAATATTTCAGCCTTACCCTCGGAATTTGCTCATTCCCACCATAAAATCCAGGCTGAAAAATTAACTTTCTGAAAATTCATTAATGGATATTTTATCCTTAAATATTTCAGCCTCGGGCTCAGTATTTGCTCATCCCCACAAAAAAAATCCTGGCTGAAAAATTAATTAACGGATATTTTATCCTTAAAGTATTTCAGCTTTGCCCTCGGAAATTGTTCATTCCCACCATAAAATCCAGATTGAAAAATTAATTTTCTGAAAATTCGTTTTCATTTCTGAAAATTCATTTATGGATATTTTACCCTTAAATATTTTAGCCTTGCCCTCGGAATTTGTTCATTCCCACAAAAAAAATCCCAGCTGAAAAATTCATTTATGAATATTTTATCCTTAAATATTTCAGCCTTGCCTTCAGAATTTATTCATTCCCACAATAAAATCATGGCTGAAAAATTCATTTATGGATATTTTATTTATATTTTACCCTTAAATATTTCACTTTTGGACTCAGGATTTCCTCATTCCCACAATTAAATCATGGCAGAAAATTAATTTATGGATATTTTATCTTTATAAATCCCACCCCAATCCATTAAAAACCATTAAAAACCAACGGAATTAACGAAAATTAACTGAGTTTTGTCTCCCCAAACTCAGCCCTCCCCAGCTTTTCCGGAGGGAAATTTGGGATAAAAATTCGGGATAAAAATTTGGGAATTGCGGAGCTCACCCTCAGGGCTGTGGTGAATTGTGCTTCGGCGTTGTCCATGCAGTTCACGGAGATGCAATAAAGACCCTGAAAAATAAACAAAATTCCGATTTTTAAGGCGGGAATGCAGCCCAAAACATTCCCAAATCCGGGGAAATATTGGGATAACGGCAGGGAAAATAAGGAATTTTTATAAAATATCCTTTAAAGTTAACGAATCGTTGGAAAAAATTTAATTTAGATGGAAAATGTTCCTTAAAAATAATGAGGAGCTCAATATTTCCAACGGGATTCCACAATTCCCTTCCCACAATTCCCCACAAAAAAAAAAAAAAAAGTAAAATTGAAGTTGAAAATTGAAATGGGATTTGCCTTTTTCCAAATGATTTCATCCCAAATTCTCACTGCCCAACGGAACTCGTGCTGCCAGCAAGGCCTCGAGAGCAGAAATGGAAAATTATGGCAAAGGGATGGAAAATTATGGAAAATTATGGAAAATTTATGGAAAATTTATGGAAAATGGGTGAGAAAATGGATGGAAAATGGATGGAAAACGATGGAAAATGGTGGAAAATTATGGAAAATGGTGGAAAATTTATGGAAAATGGATGGAAAATGGACGGAAAATGGATGGAAAACGATGGAAAATGGTGGAAAATTATGGAAAATGGACGGAAGATTTGTGGAAATGGATGGAAAACAATGGAGAATGGATGGAAAGATATGGAGAATGACGGAAAATAGATCGAAAATGGAAAGAAGATAATGGAAAATGGATGGAAAATGGACGGAAAATGGATGGAAAACAATGGAAAATGGTGGAAAATTATGGAAAATGGTGGAAAATTTATGGAAAATGGATGGAAAATGGACAGAAAATTTAGGAAGATGAAGGAGGATGAAAAAAAAACGGATGGAAAAATATGAAGAATGATGGAAAATGGACAGAAAAGGGATGGAAAATGATAGAAAATGGATGGAAAAAGATGGGAAATGGAAGGAAAATGAAGGAAAATTATGAAAAATGGATGGAAAATGGACGAAAAACGGACAGAAAATTGTGGAAAATAGATGGGAAAATATGGAGAATGATGGGAAATGGGCAGAAAATGATGGAAAACTACGAAAAATGGATGGAAAATTATAGAAAATGGATGGAAAATGGACAGAAAATGATGGAAAAATATGGAAAATGGATGGAAAATGAACGGAAACTCACCAGCAGCGTGTGCAGTTGGGCCGCGTGGTTGGAGAAGAGCCGCGGGGACTGCTGGCACAGCTGGCACACCTGGGAAATCTGGGAAAACAGCAAAATTCCCAAGTTTTGGACCCTTTATCCCGATTTTCCACACTTTTCCTGCCCTTTTATCCCAATTTTCCCACAAAATTCACAATTTTCCCACAAAATTCCCATTTTGGACCCTTTTATCCCAATTTCCCACCCTTTTATCCTGATTTTCCACACTTCTCCCTAAATTCCACTCCTTTCACCCCTCACGGATAATCCCAAATCCTGGATAAAGTTTCCCTAAATTAAGATTTAAGAGGAAAATTCCCAATTTTCCAAGCTGGGGTCTCCCGATCACATCAAACCTCACTGGATCCGTAAAAATCCATAAGAAATTCCCGTTTTGAGCCCCAAAGTACAATTCCCACATTTTAAAGGTCAAATATTCTGATTTTCCAGGAGCCTGGGAATGCCAGAATTCCCACCAGGAAGTTCCCAACCCATCATTGATTACTGATTTTTCCACACCCAATTATAAAGTTTCCCCAAATTAAAATTTAAGAGGGAAATTCCCAATTTTCCAAGCATTTAAGAGAGAAATTCCCAATTTTTCATGTCCCGATCACAACCAAACCTCACTGAATCCAAAACAATCCATCAAGAATTCCCATTTTGAGCCCAAAAATGCAATTCCCGCATTTTAAATGCTGAACATTCCCATTTTTCAGGAGTCTGGGAATGCCTGAATTCCCACCAGGAAATGGGGAAAAAAAACCAGGAATCAGCCCACAATTCCCACCAGGAAATTCCCCATCCACCACAGAGTATTCCACACCCAATAATAAAGTTTCCCTAAATTAAAATTTAAACCACGTCAAAAAAATTAAAATTAAAAACCTTAAATTAAAAAAATCCTTTTAATAAAATCAAAATCTTAAATCACATCAAACCTCACCGGATGTATGAAAAATCCACCAGGAATTCCCATTTTGAGCCCCAAAAATGCAATTCCCACATTTTAAAAGCCGAACATTCCGATTTCCCAGGATCCCGGGAACTCCGGAATTCCCGAAATTCCCGAAATTCCCGGAATTCCGGCCTCACCTCCTGCAGGGCCGTGGCTTTGTGCCCTGTCACCAGGCGGCACATGATGATGTGCTCCAGGAGAATCACTTGGAACGACGACAGGATGGGGCTGCAGTCCAGCACTGCGCGGGGAAAAACAACGGGAATTCCGTCAGGGATGTCGGGAACGCGCCCCAAAATCCCGGGAAAAAAGCAGGAATGTCCCCCCAAAATGTTGGGAGAAAAGCAGGAATGTCCCCCCAAAATGTTGGGAGAAAAGCAGGAATGTCCCCCCAAAATGCCGGGAAAAAAGCAGGAATGTGCCCCCAAAATCCCGGGAAGATAAACGGCAATGTTCCCCAAAATCATGGGGGAAAAGGAGGAATGTCCCCCCCAAAATCCCGGGAAAAAACGGGGAATGTACCCCAAAATCCTGGGAAAAGAACAGGAATGTCCCCCCAAAATCTTTGGGAAAAAAAAGGGGAACGTCCCCCAAAATCCCAGGAAAAAAAGAGGAATGTCCCCCCAAAATCTTGGGGAAAAAAAACAGGAACGTCTCCCCAAAATCCCGGGAAGATAAACGGGAATGTTCCCCAAAATCTTGGGGAAAAAGGGGAATGTCCCCCAAAATCCCGGGAATGTCCCCCCAAAATCTTCGGGAAAAAAGGGGAATGTCACCCCAAAATCCCGGGAAAAAAAGGGGACTGTCCCCCCAAAATCTTGGGGAAAAAACAGGAATGTCCCCCCCAAAATCCTGGGAAGATAAACGGTAATGTTCCCCAAAATCTTGGGGAAAAGGGGGACTGTCTCCCCCAAAATCTTGGGGAAAAAACCAGGAATGTCCCCCACAAAAATCCCAGGGAAAAAAGGGGAATGTCCCCCAAAATCCCAGGAAAAAAAGAGGAATGTCCCCCAAAATCCCGGGAACATCCACCCAAACTCTTTGGAAAAAAAGGGGAATATCCCCCCAAAATCCCGGGAAAAAAACAGGAATGTCCCCCCCAAAAATCCCCGGGGAAAAAAACAGGAACGTGCCCCCAAAATCCTGGGAAAAAAAGGGGAATGTTCCCCAAAATCCCGGGGAGAAAAAGGGAATGTTCCCCAAAATCTTAGGAAAAAAAGGGAATGTCCCCAAAATCTTGGGGAAAAAGGGGAATGTCCCCCAAAATCTCGGGAAAAATTTAAAAAAAAAAAAAAAAAACCTGGAAAATAAACGATTTCCCAACTCAAAACCTTAATATCAAGAGATTTTTTTGCGATTTGGAGATGAAAACTCAGGCGTTTGTTGGGACGGGGTGGGAGGAGGGATAAAGAATGGGATTTTGAAGAATTCCCGCGGAATTCCAGGTGGTTTTTTTCCTTACTTTTGAGCTTCTCCAGCTGCATGAGAGCCTTGTCCGTGTACTTCTGGGCCTTCTCCAGGTACCCTGCCTGCATGGAATGCATCACCGTCACCTGCGGGGCACAGACACCGTTATTCCCTGCCGGAATTCCGGGGTGGAATTCCGGGGATGGAATTCCCTTGGGAAACATTTCTGCGGTGGAATTCCCAGTTTGAAATTCCCAGGATAAAATTCCTGGGTGCCATTCCCAGGATGGAATTCCCTTGGAAGCGTTTCTGGGATGGAATTTCTGGTTTGAAATTCCCAGGATGGAATTCCTGGTTTGGAACTCCCAGAATGGAATTCCCAAGATGGAATTTCCAGTTTGGAATTCCCAGGGGTGGAATTCCCGGTTTGGAATTTCCAATTTGGAACTCCCGGGATGGAATTCCTGGGGTGGAATTCCCCGGGAAGCACTTTCGGGATGGAATTCCGGGTTTGGAATTCCCGGGATGGAATTCCCTTGGGGAAGCGTTTCTAGGGTGGAATTCCCAGGATGGAATTCCAGGGACGGAATTTCCAGTTTGGAATTCCCTTGGGAAGCATTTCTGGGATGGAATTCCCGGTTTGGCATTCCCAGGATGGAATTCCCTTGGAAGCATTCCCGGGGTGGAATTCCGGGGATGGAATTCCCTTGGGAAGCATTTTTGGGATGGAATTCCCAGGGTGGAACTCCCAGGATGGAATTCCTGGGGTGGAATTCCCTGGGAGGCATTTCCAGGGTGGAATTTCTGGGGTGGAATTCCCAGTTTGGAATTCCTGGGATGGAATTCCCTGGGAAGCGTTTCCGGGATGGAATTCCTGGTTTGGAATTCCCACTTTGGAATTCCCAATTTGGAACTCTTGGGGTGGAATTCCCTGGGAAGCACTTCTGGGATGGAATTCTGGGTTTGGAATTCCCGGGATGGAATTCCCTGGGAAACATTTCTGGGGTGGAATTCCAGGATGCAATTCCAGGGATGGAACTCCCAGGACGGAATTCCCTTGGGAAGCATTTCTGGGGTTGAATTCCCAGTTTGGAATTCCCAGTTTGGAACTCCCGGGATGGAATACCTGGGGTGGAATTCCCTGCATGGAATTCCCTGCATGGAATTTCCTTGGGAAGCATTTCTGGGGTGGAATTCCCAGGAAGGAATTCCTGGGATGGAATTTCCGGTTTGGAATTCCCAGTTTGGAACTCCCGGGATGGAATACCTGGGGTGGAATTCCTGGGGTGGAATTCCCAGGATGAGATTCCCTGGGAAGCACTTCTGGGATGGAATTTCCGCTTTGGAATTCCCGGTTTGGAGTTCCCGGGGTGGAATTCTGGGGATGAAATTCCTTTGGGAAGCATCTCTGGGCTGGAATTCCCAGTTTGGAACTCTCAGGATAGAATTCCCGGGATGGAATTTCCAGTTTGGAATTCCCGGTTTGGAATTTCCAATTTGGAATCCCCGGGACGGAATTCCCAGCTTGGAATTCCTGATTTGGAATTCCCAGTTTGGAATTCCCTGGGAAGCATTTCTGGGGTGGAATTCCTGGGAGCCATTCCCAGGATGGAATTTCCAGGCTGCAATTCCCAGTTTGGAATTCCCAGCGTGGAATTCCCGGGGCTGAATTTCCAGTTTGGAATTCCAGGGGTGAATTTTCAGGATGGAATTCCTGGTTTGAAACTCCCGGGATGGAATTCCCTGGGAAGTACTTCCGGGATGGAATTCCCAGTTTGGAACTCCCAGGATGGAATTCCTGGGGTGGAATTCCCTGGGAAATATTTCTGGGATGGAATTCCCAGGACGGAATTGCCAGTTTGTAATTCCCGGGGTGGAATTCCCAGTTTGGAATTCCCGGGTGGAATTCCTGGGATGGCATTCCTGGTTTGGAATTCCCCAGGAAGCACTTCTGGGTTGGAATTCTGGGATGCAATTCCCGAGATGGAATTCCCTCGGGAAGGATTTCTGGGGTTGAATTCCCAGTTTGGAATTCCCAGTTTGGAACTCCTGGGATGGAATTTCCAGTTTGGCATTCCTGGGATGGAATTCCCTGGGAGGCATTTCCAGTTTGGAATTCCTGGGATGGAAAACCATCCCGGAGCAGCTCCCAAATCCACTCCTGCCAGATCCCAATCCTTAATCACCCTCATTAATTAACCACTAGGCCAATTACGCTAATGAGGCTCTCACCAGGTAGACCAACACACAATTTCCAGGCTGGAATTTCCCAGCACCACCCCACAAACATTGGGGCAAAACTCCCAAATCCATTCCCGCCGGGTCCCAATCATTAATCACCCCTCGTTAATTAGCAATCAGGGCTAATTAAGCTCTCCCCAGGTAGAGCAGCACACAATTTCCAGGTTGGAATTTCCCTGCACCCTCAGCACCACCCCACAAATGGCGGCACAAAACCATCCCGGAGCAGCTTCCAAATCCACCCCCACCAGCTCCCGATCATTAATCGCCCCTCGTTAATTAACAATTAGCGTTAATGAGGCTCTCACCAGGTAGACCAACACAAAATTTCCAGACTGGAATTTCCAAGCCTGCTCACCATCCTACGGACATTGGTGCAAAACCATCCCGGAGCAGCTCCCAAATACATTCCCTTTGGCTCCCAATCGTTAATCACCCCTCATTAATTAACANTTTCCCATCTAAACACTGCCAGCCCCCTCAGCATCAGCCCACAAACGCCGGGGCAAAACCAGCACAGAGCAGTTGAACATCAATTAATAAATTCATTAATTCTTACTTAATCAATGCATTAATCACTAATTAATTATGAACTCATTAATCCCAATTTCCAGGTTGGAATTTCCCTGCACCCTCAGCACCACCCCACAAATGGCGGCACAAAACCATCCCGGAGCAGCTTCCAAATCCACCCCCACCAGCTCCCGATCATTAATCACCCCTCATTAATTAACAATTAGCGTTAACGAGGCTCTCACCAGGTAGACCAACACAAAATTTCCAGACTGGAATTTCCAAGCCTGCTCACCATCCTACGGACATTGGTGCAAAACCATCCCGGAGCAGCTCCCAAATCCATCCCCGCCGGTTCCCAATCATTAATCACCCCTCGTTAATTAACAATTAGCGTTAATGAGGCTCTCACCAGGTAGACCAGCACACAATTTTCAGGCTGGAATTTCCCAGCATCACCATCACCCCACAGACTCCAAAGCAAAACCACCCCAGAGCAGCTCCCAAATCCATTCCCTTCGGCTCCCAATCGTTAACCACCCCTCATTAATTAACAATTAGCACTAATTAAACTCTCACCAGGTAGACCAGCACACACATGTGCTCCTTGGGCAGCCAGTGGAAGAGGTCTGCGGGGTTGCTGGGCAGGATCTCGTCGTCGTGCAGGGTGGAGATGGTCTGAATGCACTGCTGCAGCTGCTTCAGGCACGGCTTCACGCTCTTCACCTGGGAAAACAACGGGAATTCCCGGAATTCCGGATGCTTCCAGGATAGGGAGATGGGGAAGTGCAGGGGGGATTGGGGGTTCCCAGATTTAGGAGTTCCTTTGGGGTTTAGGGTTGGTTTGGGGTTGGTGGTGTGAGGTCGGTTCACGTTCTTCACCTGGGGAAAAACGGGAATTCCCGGAATTCCGGCTGCTCTCCGGGCAGGGACGGGGAGGACTTCACGGGGATTTTGGGATTTAGGGGATGGTTTGGGATTTGGGGTTGGTTTGGGGTTGATGGCACGAGATTGGTTCACACTCTTCACCGGAGAAAAAACGGGAATTCCCAGATACGGAGATGGGGAAGTGCATGGGGGATTGGGGGTTCACAGATTTAGGGGTGGTTTGGGGTTAGTTTAGGGTTGGTGGCACAAGGTCAGCTCACGCTCTTCACCTGGGGAAAAACAACGGCAATTCCCAGAATTCCGGCTGCTCTCGGGAGAGGGACATGGGGAAGTGCGTGGGGGATTGGGGGTTCCCAAATTTAGGGGGTGGTTTAGGGTCTGGGATTGAGGATGTGAGGTTGGTTTCCCGTTCTGAGAGAAGGGGAAGAGGATTGAGGAATACGAAATAGGAATTGTGGGAATTCGGCAGGAGATGGCAGGGAACTGAGGGAGAAATCCCAGGGAATTCAGGAGGAAATTTCAGGAATTCATGCAGGAAAAATGCCAGGGGACTCAGGGAGAAAATCCCAGGGAATTCAGGCAGGAAATCCCAGGGGACACGGGGAGGAAATCCCAGGGAATTTGGGGAGGAAATCCCAGGAATTCAGGCAGGACATCCCCTCAGGGATGATTTTTCAGGAAGCACTGTTCTCCCAAATTCCCTGAGGGACTCCCGCAAATTCCCTGGGGGTTCTCCCAAATTCCCATGGGTTCTCTCCCAAATTCTGGAGGAGCTCTCCCAAATTCCCAGTGGGTCTCTCCCAAATTCCTTGGGTGCTCTCCAAAT
>VZRL01005599.1:0-50076 GCA_013397895.1 Origma solitaria
AATGAGAGCTACTCAGAGTAGCCTACTACTAATATTCCAGGGTAACACTCACACACAAAAAAACCTCACTTCTCTCAGCCAATATCTGTTGATATGTTTATCAAGCAATATTTTAGCACAGCGTAATGGAAAGAATACTTGTACTAACTGAACTGTCCAATTTCCTCCTTCTAATTCTTGAAGCGAATGACCAAATTACCTTCTCCAAGATTTATAGTTACTCATCTCCGTCCTGAAAATCTTCCCAAGTCTGTCTTCCAAAACAAAGTCAAGGTGAGTTCTGTCTATAGTGTATTAAAACTAAACACGTCAACAGATTTTTTTTCAAAAACCAGTGTAGTATTTTCTGGCAATTTTCAGAATCACTCTTAGGCTTAAATGTTTAGCCTGGCCATTTCTACATGCCTGTTTAAGTACTGCCACTCATCTGCCTGAACCTCAGTTTGTTCTTATTGGCACCTTTGTGACATTTTCTACAAGGGATTTGTAGGGCTTGAGCCAATCCTCCGGAGGCAAAATGCTTTCTGTCATGATTTCCTGTGGGAAGAACTTTATGTCGTTGTTGCAAGTGTGGGTTTAAATGTGTCAAAAATTTCAGAGAGAATTTCTATTTTTGTGGTTTTTCCCTGCTACCTAGGTGATGGACTATGTTTGTATTGAGCAAAACATACTTAGAATCTGAATAATTAATTTGGTTAATCTGTGAGAGATACTTTAGTAAGCATAGGCAACCATCTTCTCATGGTACCTAAGCGAATTTAAATACTTCACCTTCTGAATTAGAAATTGCCCTTTCTGCAAGTAATACATAAGGTATTAGAAATCCCCAACTGCAATTAAGTATATTAGTATTATTTTTTTAATGCTATAATCTACTATGTCTTTATCTTCAAATAATTAATTTAATTTTTTCTAGATATTGCTACTAATTCGTAATCCAAAAGATATTGCTACATCGTTTTACCATTTTTGCAATGGCCTGTCTTTTTTTCCCTCCTATGAGACCTGGGATGATTTCTTCACAGATTTCATGACAAAGAAAAGTACAGTATATTTTTTCTGTCTGTGTCCATTATACAGTGTTTTGTCTTTGTCTAAAAACTCATGTACTTCTGTAAATCAGCTTCAGTAAGATTTTTTGGTTTACAGTACAAAAGCAGAGATTAAAGGCAGAGAAATAGAAGTATGAACTGAAGTTTACAGTAATTGTTTGACTGTTTGAGAATACTTGTTAAAACTGCACTTTCAGAAACTTCTGTAACATGTACAAAGTGATATTTCTCCTGCAAGAAGCAATTCTTCCTTACTCTGTCTAGGTCCCCTTTTCCTATCCTCTCCCATATCCATCCTCTTGTGTCCATGGAGACGTATAATCAGCTCCATGCCAAATTGGATGAAAGGAATTATTTGGACAAAGTCCAGTGCATTAAAAAGTGGATGAAGTCATACACGTGAATAATAAAAGCCCTGGGCTGAGACAACAACTTAATGAGGCAAACTTGGTTTATTTTATAAGGAGCTTGTACAATCTTCATTTATACTTCATCTTAGGATTCTTTTGTTTTATTTAGTGGCTTGGGGAAGCTACTTTGAGTACATTTCTGAATGGAACAAATATGCTGAGGGAGAAAATATTATGACAGTAACTTATGAAGAACTAAAAGAGGTAAGGGTACCAACAGTTACAAATATTTTATACTTCAAGGGACAGTTTTTCCTAAACCAATTCTCCATTATACTCATGTCAGGTATTCAAACTGTGTGAGATACATTCTTGTTTCAAGGGAAGAAAAAGTGAACTTCAAACTTGAAAACCTCCTTAAGATATTGTTTTTGGAAATGCTTCTTGTTTTTTATTTATCTACAATATAAGCTCACATAATTATAAATCTAAATCTCCAGTACTTTTTTCTGAAGAGGAGCTTTTACATATTCAACAGTGTAGATTTTGCTCACCTGTAAACCATATCTAATATTTCACAATCTATAGGAAGACAGCTCATATCTCCACTACAACAATTATGCAGAAGAGAAACACTATGGACCACTCAAGTGCTACTGAACTCTAGGAATATCCCATGTGTGAAGCCAGCAGAGAGATGGAGGTGTAAACACCTTGGAAAGCAGCATAATTTGATTGAAAGTCATGTTGTATGTTGCGTTCCTCTCTCCAGAATCGTGCCCTGGGTGTGAAAAACATCGCTGCTTTCTTTGGAATTCCACTGACTGACGAACAGCTTCAGCTGGTGGTAGAGAGGAGCAGCTTCCAGTCTATGAAGAAAAAATCAGACCAGACCCATGGGTCACTTGGCAGTGTTCTCTTTCGCAAAGGTAGGAAGCTCCAAGTGGCCCAGAGGTAGAAATGTGCCACTCTCAAGAACTTGGGCCACCCTTCTTTCTTTGTTTTGTACTCACATTAGCATGGCAAGTGAGTATCAAGCAGGTTATCACTGCTTTGCTTGAGAAGGCTCTTCAAGGAGCACTGGTGAGGAAGATACCCAGCAAGGCTCTGACAGCAGAGCCACTTTTAGAGGCTCCCAGAAGGCTGGCAGGAAGGAGGAGCTGTCACGTGTCTGAGCTCCTCTCCACCTCTGTGCCTGGATCACCGATTGCCCAAGCCTTTGGAGGCTTACCCGAGCAGGCAGCACTGGGCCAAGCACACCTGAGTGGCGTGACCACACTTTTTGGGAGAGTGTAGGAATCTTCAGAAATGGCCACTGCCAAATGCCTGGTCACTCTGACTGCTCAGAAGGAAGGCAAGCATGCAAGAATCCAGGGACACACAGGAGAGGAAGCAAAAGGGAAGAACTTTTGCAGTGTAGTGGAGGGGACACAGACATGAGAAGGCCAACCTGGTTGTCAGAATAGAGTTCTGCATTTTACATGAAAGGAGTCACTAGATAGCAACTCAAGGTGCCAAAGGAGCAGAAAGGCAGCTCTGTGTCCTGCCAGGTGATTCTTAATCAATTCTTCACAATCTTCCACTTTGGCAGTCATAACTGACTGGAGAAGAGAGATGTAGGGAAACAGGACTTTAGGTTGCCTTTTGAACCCAGTCACCTAAAGAGGAGCATGTTCTTTTGCAATATAGCAAAAGATTATTCATATGTATTTTGCTCCACTGATTTCACAAAACCATATTGGTGTAGAAAAGAGTAAAGATTTGTCTGGAAAATGCATCAACACTATTTAATGTGCAATGCAATAAAAATGACAGATCAACAGAATAAAAAATGATACCATGTCTTGGTTTTCAAGAGTTTCTTTGCTTCTTTGAAGGTGATGTGAGTGACTGGAAGAATCTTTTCAGTGAAGATCAGAATGAGAAAATGGACAAAGCCTTTGAGGAACAGGTAGCAGGAACTAAACTTGGAAAGAAGTTGAAGTATGACCTGTACTGCAAAGCTTGAAGATAATGCAACGTGGTTAGAGGAAGAGCCTTCCAAGGTAGACTCAGATCGCCTGAATTCTATATCCTGGAAAATTAGATCAAATTATGCAAGTACCTTCGAATTAATGGAATAATCATTGCAGCGCTCTTTACAGTGATAATGATGAACAATAAGCTTTTGTTTTGTGGTGAGGTGTTTAGCTACAGCCATTTGTGGAAGAAGATATCAACTGGCCATATTTACAAAAACTCAACCGCCCAGTTCCATTAGCTGTCATGTCAAAAGAAATGCCGCTTTTCTTTCTAGCCAAATTCTATCTTTCTAGGCTATTTATAATAGTTTAGTATGTAGACTATTTTTTTTCCTTCAAAATGATTCAAATCCGGCAACATCTTCACAGAAAAATGACTAGCAAGAACATGGATATTACACAACTGTAATGACCAAGGATAGCTTCCGCGAATATAGCACAAATTAAATCAAAGCCAGGGGGAAGAGAAAGAAGGGGAATAGGGATCAGCATTCTTAAGGCTTTTCATCTCTCTGAATGCAAAATATCAAGATGGATTTCAGATTTCAGGTTATGGGCTGGTGTGAACAGGCAAGATTCACTGAGAGGCACTGCTTTCTATAGGATCATAGAGCAGCCCAGGTTACAAGAGACCTTGAAAAATTATCTGGTCCAACCTTGCATGAGAAAGGGAACCTAGAAGAGACTCTATCTAGATATCATATCTTGGAAACCTCCAGTGGTGAGGATTCTACCTTGTCCTTGGAGGCATTGTTCCAGCCAATGATTGTTCTTGCTGTAAAGAATTTCCTTCATGTGTCAAGATTAAAGCTCTCCTGGTACAACTTGGAGCCATTGCCTGTTTTCTTCTCCATGTGGTGTCCTATGAATAGAGAGCCTCTATCCTCTCAGTAGCTGCCCTTCAAGTATTGGAAACTGTGATGAGGTTGTCCCTGAGCCTTCCCATCCCTGTGGTCCTCTCTTGGAACCCCTCCAGTTTGTCTGTGCCTTTCTCGAGAATGGCTCTGTTGAGACAGTGGGACTGCCAAGAGTGATGGTGTGAGCCATTCTGTGCTCAGCTCTGTTGTACTGCCATGGGTATTTGCCTCTCTGGACAGAGGATTTCAGGCTTATGCAGGGACCAACAGCCACCTGTTCTGGGAAAAAAAGCAAAATACTGTTCTTTAAGTAGAGTTGGATTAAAACCAGGAAAATTCACACCCCATTTATAGATTCATCAGCTTATCAGATAAGATGTAAAAATAAAAGATAAACTAGGAAAGAATGACGTATTCAAAGACTTTTTGCGTTATTCTTCTGAATCTGGTTGGTTCTGCCTGGATGTATGTGGACGTGCAGAGTTTTGCAATGAAATAGGAACACTAGAATAATACAGTATTTCGAAAGAATGGATTCCAAGGCAAAGCACCATAAAGCTGCATATGCAAGCCATCTGAACAATTCCAAGTGATTTGTAAGAAACCAGAAAGGTACCAAAGGCCTGGAGGAGATCATACATAATAGTTGTCTTTAAAAACTTGAGAAGTAAATAGAGCAGTCCCCTTAACTTGATACGTAGAAATGTACTAGTGAAATGACATAGCAACCAACCATGAAACATTTGGAGGACAATAAAGGGTAAATAGAAATCATGTCTAAGCAGTTTGTGTCTTTCTTAAGATGACTTACGCCTTGAATATGCCAGCAACAGAAAATACAATAGGTGACAGCATTAGAGGGCACCTGAAATTAGGTGACAAAAGAGACAGTCATGGATGTGTAGATGGCAATGTCCACATGTGGTCAAAGAAATGAAATGAAGGTACTGAAAGTAGATTTATATTCTTAGAAATTCACACAACAGCAATTAAAGACTTTCGGAAGCATTGTTATCAGCAGCAATACTTTCAGGAATATCCACTTGTTTACATGGTATGTTGGTTTCCTTAGTACAGTTTTTGGTAGTGGGGTGCCAAAAAGATGGCTCCTGTGAGAAGCTGCTGGAAGCTGCCACCATGTCCAGCAGAGCCCATCCCGGATGTCTCTGAAGATGATGGACACGCTGATGGCCAAGGCTGGGCCAATTAGAGATGGTGGTAACGCCTCTGTGATGACATATTTAAGAAGAAATCAATACAATATGCTCACACAGTATTTTTAATCAGAGAAGGAGGAGGAGGTGAGAATATGTGAGGGAAACAAAAAGGAGACACCAAGGTCAGTGGAGAAGGAGGGCGCAGAGCTGCTCCAGGCACCGGAACCCAGAATCATCTGCAGGCTGTGGTGAAGACCATGGTGAAGCAGCTGTGCCCCTGCAGCCCATTGGGTCCATGGGGGATGCAGAGATCCACTCACAGCTCATGGGGAGGTGCCCATGGTGCAGCAAATGGATGTCTGGAGGAGGCTGCGTTCCAGTGGGAGACCCAAGGAGAGAGAGGCCTTGCTCCCAAGATGGAACAGCCTAGCCTTGGAGGTCTGCACCTTGTGGCCGTGGGACCCCACGCCGCGGCAGTTTTGGGTGGACTGCCTGCCCTCAGGAGGAAATCATGTTGCGACAGCGTGCAGGTATGGACTGCTGCTTGTGATATGGATCCACGCTGGAGAGGTTCACAGAGAACTGTCTACCATAGGAGGGACCCCACAGCAATGCAGAGGAAGGACTCCTCTCCCTAAGCAGCGGAAGAAGATTCTGGTGATGGACTGACCCAAACCCCCACACCCTGAAAGTACTAGGGAAAATGGCAAAACAATTTGAAATATGGCTCCCTCAGGATTCAGGCAGCTGGCTCCAAAGAAAATTTCGTTGACAGCTGGCCAGAGAAATGGACAAAAAGCTGGAAAGAATAACAAAAACAAAGCTTGCAGAAAGCATAATATATGAACAGTGTCTTCAACTTTTATGAGTAAGATAACACTGATAGAGAAGATATTTCCAATAAAATGGTTTATTTATCATTCTGCATTTTGGGAGACAAAAAAAAAAAAAAAAATTATTCTTGGTCCATGTCTTCCAGTTACAATTTTGACACTTCCTTACATTTAATTAAGCTTGTGTATAGGTTTTACTAAGTGTGTAACATCCATTTATGAAGAAAGAGACAAGGATGTGATGCAAGTGTTTGATCTATGGGTAGTGAATGAGACCCATACTGGATTCAAGGGCATAAAAGAGAGTGAAAGGCCCCTTCACAGGGTAATTTGTCCTCCTGTATTGCCTGTCTCTGTAGGGATGACCTGTGGAGATACCTATTTCACAATCTCAGTAGTCCTTACCTTCTGAAAAGGGATCAGCCGGAATACAAATAACAGCCCCATAAATAACAATTTCACCCAAAGATTAAATTATGGACATGAGGAGAGAGAAAAATGAAAGTGAAGTAGTACAAGTAGAATTTGATTCACACTAACACAGAACCTAAGTATTAAAACTTCACATGCAAGTGACCCTCCTGTAGGATTTGATGGTGTAAAAGTCTCAGATGTATTTCATCATGACAAGTCTGGTTTAGGTGGTACATGTCCTTAGCTCTGAACATATTTCCTTACAGTGACTGGCTGCAGGACAGAGCCACCACCTGTAAGGAACCTATATCCTGGGATATGTATCCATTAGAGGAGTCAATAGGAAGCCAGGTTGAGATCTACTGTCCAGGTGTCCACTACATACTGCTTGTCCAGTTGGTAAATTGCACTGCACTGCTCACCAGTTAAAAATATTTCAGGAAATATCCTTTACAGGTATTTCTTTGGTGTAATTTAACATTTTAATCCTGTTAGTTGTTGTCCCAATAGTTCCTGTTCATAATATCAGTTGCAGCAAAGACCAGATGTCACTATTGTCAGTCTCAATGGAGTTCTGTAATGTCAAAAGGGGTTAACAGAGTACAGAGTTAATCAGTGACTTGCACCTTCACCCCTGAGTGAACCCCTGTCCTATTTACACATCTGTTGCATAGAGCTTTTCCGCATGGTGGAAAGAGAGCCTGTATCTGTTTGTTTGGGAAGAGTTACCCAGGGACACAAACATGACCAGAAATAGTGAAAGAGTTGTCCAATTAATGGAAAAATGTTTTTCAGATGGTGAAAAGATGGCCTCAGAAGACATGCTGTTTTCCTACAGAGGTATTTTATACCCAGTTGCACTTAGCAGCCCGGAGACCTTGGAAGCTCTGAAATCCTTTGAAGCCAGGAGTGATGATGTGTTTCTAGTAGGTTATCCTAAAGCAGGTGAGTGTTGTTTTCTTGATCAGTAGTCAAGTGCACAGTGCTGCAATCCAGAAGCTGATTATTTATTGCCATCCTTTAACACAGCAGTAAATTCTAAGAAAAGCTTATGGTGACATCAGACTTCATAGAATCATGAATTTAAGTTGTAAGTCATATCTGGAGGTCAATTAATACAGCCTCCTGCTCAAATAAGGGGAGAGACCTAACCTTCAAAGTTAGGTTTGGCTGCTCCAGGCCTTGTCCGGAAGGGTTTTGAAACTTTTCAGTATGGAGGTTCACCATCCACTGAAATCTTTTGCAGTGTTTTCCTACAATGGTAGTTTTTTTGGGGGTTGGGTTTTTGTTTGTTTGTTTGTTTTTACACCAACGCACTCAGACATCCCTTTGTTGTGAGAGAGGCTCTGTCTTCATTATAACCTCCTGTAGCGGAAGACTGCAGTGAGAGTCTCCCATAATTTTTTTCTTCTGTCCCCAGCCTGGGCAAACCAAGCCTTTCTATGCATTTAATTTGCTCCAGCTCCCAGTAATTTCATGGAAAGTCAACAAGACTTTCTCCAGTCTTCAGTGCTTCTCTTGTGCTTCAGTGCAAGAACTGCACACACTATTCAAATGATGAACACACCAGTGCCAGCTAAAGCAGGATAATCATGCCCCTTGATACTCTGACCACACTTGCAAATACAAGACATTATGTTTCTACCCTACTGTCTGCTAGAGCAATACAGGGAATATATCCTGCTAATGAGAGCAGAAGAACTGCTGCTTCCATAGTTTTACTGCATTGCAGAATGCAGGTGATTCCCTTGTATCTAAATGGAAGGAAAGATATGAATGCTGGCAGGATTTTTAGATATTTTCTCTCTCTTTCACTTTGGACATTTCAGATTCTTTAATTTTTTTTTTCCTATTGACTTTACAGAAGTATCTTAATAGGTCATTTGTGGAAAAAGAGGTAGTTGATACATATCACATCCCCTTTGTGTGCAGCCTGTAGAGCTGTACATAGGCAGAAATGGTTTAAAGATGTGAGGATCCACCTACACAGGGCAGGAGGTGCTAGATGAGAACAGAGATTTGGCTTTCCAGGCCTGGTCCCTCACCCACCAGTTTTGCCAGGCTGCAGAGGCCAAGACAACTAAGCCTGGTGCAGAGATGGTGTCAGGACCTTGATGTTCTGGTGGCTTGGCTGATGACCTTTGTGCTGCCAGTTACAGAAGCCTAGAACTGGGAACTGGGAATGAGGCCAAACTCTGTCAATCATAAAGAGCCCATAAACTGAAGCTGATTGGGAAGAGGGAACAGAGAGCTCCCCAAGACAACACTGTGGAAGGAAAGCAGAAATAGACAAGAGATGATGCAGTTGGCCCAGTGCTGGGAGCCACACTGCTCTTGAGTAATTTCCGCAGGGAGTAGTCTGAGGAAACCAAAAAGTAAAAGATTTAACCTCAGCTGGCAATTCACAGTTCAACTCAGTGGTCCCACAGGGCCACTCATTCTTTCACCCACAGTGGGATGGGGGAGAGAAACAGAATCGTAAAATGAGAGAAGTCATGGATTAAAATAAATACAGTTAAATAGGTAAAGTAAGAGCTGTGTGTCCAAGCAAAGCAAAATAAGGAATTAATTTTATCCTAGTGGCAGACATTCAACCATCTCCAGGGCTCCATCACCCATGACGGTGACTTGGTAAGACAGGTGTCATCAGCCTCAGCATCTCCATTTCCTTCCTCTTCCTTCAAATTTTATTGCTGGGCATGACTCCATATGGAATAGAATATTCTTTGGGTCAGTTGGGGTCAGCTGTCCCAGATGTGTCTCCTTTTAATTTCTTGTGCACCTCCAACCTAATCTCTGACAGGTCAGTGTGAGAAGCAGAAAGGGCCTTGGCACGGTGTAAGCACTGCCCAGCCATAACTTAAAATATCTCTGTTTTATCAACACTATTTCCAGCAGAAACCCAAAACATAGCTCCATATCAGCTACTATGGGGAAAATTAAATCCATTGCAGCCAAAATCAGCACACACACTTGTTGAAAGACTAAAGTACAACATAGACCCCATTTGATTCGCTTGAAACCAGCTTGACAGGATACCTTGTCATTCAGGTTTACATGAAAAAATGAATTTGAATGGATGTCCTACTGGTGTCTTAATCCTTTCAGGAACCAACTGGCTTGAACAAATGGTCATGGCATTGGCAGATGCCAAATATACAGAAGAGGAAATGAAAGAGAGAATAAATGCTGAAAAGCAGCTAGAGACATTTCAGCGTCTAGAATTTGGGGATCCTGGGATATATGAGGTAAGCAGGAAGTGAAAATATTGTCACTGCTCTTTCCTACATGTAGTAGTAGCTGAAAGACAATGGCTGATCTCAGAGATAATGGAAAGCCTAGAGCTTTAACAGCAGCTGTGGGCTGCATAAGTAGCATGTGTCCCCACACAAGGGCCTCAGAGGGCAGACAGGGCTGAGAAACCACAGGGTTCTCCTGCCCGGGACCCAGTGGGTTTGATTAGTAAGACCTTTTCCTAGGATGTCCTGTTCTCAGGCCTGTCTCATGTGAAACGGGGCTTGGTGGCAGAGGTTGGCAGAAGCTACACCACCAGTGCATCCCTGTGGGTTTTCCAAGGGATAAGATACTTCTTCTCTGCTCTCACCTGTTATTATGACCCACAATTACTGAATAGGTATGTGTCACTGAATAAGCTACTTCTCTCTTGTCACATTACTTCCCACTTTCTTTAAAGAGGATGAAGAAGCTGCCTTCCAGAAGGATTATAGTAACCCATCTGACACCTGATAATCTGCCTCCATCCATTCTCCAAAGCAAGGCTAAGGTGAGTCTTCTCTCTGCATCACATTGCAGAAGCTTTCCACTCTAAATTAGCTTTCCTCTGTGTGAGATGTCTTTTCTGCATTTTCACCTGAGATGGTCAATACACAGTCACATTTCCAAGGCTGAAGAGATAGCTCTGTGTGCTAAGGCTGTGAACAAACATCCTCTCCCAGCAGCAGCTTTTCTGACTCAAGGAGTTACTATTGGTTGGCTCATCTCTGGGTGTCACTGCCCCTTCAGATCTCCTTCAGAAAGATGCCTCCAGGTTTGTGACAGAAAACTGAGCAAGGCAAGGAGTTTTTTTAACTTGCTTCCAAAACCAGAGTACCTGTGGAAAGCCCACTACAGGCTGGGGCTAAGATAAATGAGAATTACTGCAGAGGGAAGTTAGGGTACCTCTATACAGCTTGTTTGTGTCTCTCTTGTTCAGTAGATTATGAACTCATTTCCCTGGACTGGGACTAGGTCAAAACTGTCTCAAGGTAATCACTGAAAACTTCTTGTTTTCAGCCTGAAGCTCATATTAGCAGCAAGTGACCTCCCAAAGCTTTGATTTCTTGCTCAAGAAAAGGAATTAGACCAGACTTGGTTTGGTGAATTTTAGTGGACACGCAATTTGCAAACAACACCAAGTTGGGAGGGAGTGTTGATTTGCTGGAGGATAGGAAGGCTCTGCAGAGGGATTTGGACAGATAATGGGCTGAGGCCAATTGTATGAGGTTCAATAAGGTAAGTGCTGTGTCCTACACTTGGGTCATAACAACCCCATGGAGACCTACAGGCTGATGGCAGAGTGGCTGGAAAGCTGCCCAGTGGAAAAGGACTTGGGTGTGCTGGTTGACAGTGGCTGAACATGAGACAGCAGTGTGCCTGGGTGGACAAGAAGTCCAGTGGCAACCTGACCTGGGTCAATAACAGGGTGTCCAGAAGGACCAGGGAAGTGATTGTGCCCCTGTACTCAGCACTGGTGAGGCCACAACTTGAGTATTCCGTGTCCAGCTCTGGGCCTCTCACCACAAGGAGGACACTGAGGTGCTGGATCATGTCCAGAGAAGTGCAATGGAGATGGCAAAGGGTTTTGAGCACAAGTCTTGTGAAGAGAAGCTGAGGGAGATGGGGTTGTTTAGCCTGGAGAAAAGGAGTCTCAGGGGCACCTTAATGCTCTTTACAACCACCAGAAAGGAGGTTGTAGCCAGGTGCGGGTTGGTCTCTTTGAGTAACAAGTAACAGGACAAAAGGAAATGGCCTCAAGTTGCACCAGGGGAGGTTTAGACCTGGATATTAGAAAAAAATTATTCACAGAAAGAGTTGTTGAGTATAAGAACTGGCTGCCAGGGAAGTGGTTGAGTTACTGTTCCTGGAGGTATTTAAAAAACATGTAGATCTGGCACTTACAGACATGATTTGGTGATGGAATTGGCAGTGCTTGGTTAGTGGTTGGACTTGATGAGGTCTTTTCTAACCTAAATGAATCTGTGAGTCTATGATTGTGTTGAGAAGATGGCATTTTGATCAGTCATATTATGTGTTTTCTTCCTCTAGATCCTTGTGCTTGTTCGGAACCCCAAGGACACGGCTGTCTCCTATTACCACTTCTGCAACAAACTACCAGTGCTGCCATCCTTCGCCTCCTGGGATGAGTACTTTGCAGACTTCATGAATGGAAAAGGTACTTTGCCCTGCATCCTCTGGCATTTCTCCTTACATGAGGGGCAAACACTGGGCCTTGAGCATGGGAATCATACTGTGACATACCTTACCAAGGCACTACCAGAACAGGTAGAAGACCTCTATTATGGCAGAAACAGGGAGTACCAGAGAATCAGAGTTTTGTCTCTAACTTGGAATGGAGAGATAATGAGAAAGCTTTAGCCTGACTTTTCTGTTCCCACAAGAGACCTTATGGTTTGTGGTATCAAGTGGCCAGACCTGGGGCATTCTGCTCTGACCTCAGGAGAAAGAACAGACATATTAAGCTGGTCACCCTTTCACCATTCTAATGTCACTCTTAGGAAGCTGTCTGGGCTGACTCCTCTGATTTGGTTAAGGGCCTTTATTGGAGAGTACTCTAGACAGCTATGCTTCTTTCTCTGCAGTGGCCTGGGGATCCTATTTTGACCACCTAACGGAATGGAACAAACACATCGACAATGAGAAGATCATGACAATAAGCTATGAGGAACTCAAAGAGGTGTGGCATTTCACCCAGCTCTTCCTTGATGAGACGTGTGGTGCATCCCTTCTGATATGTAAGGGTGTGGGGAGGTGGCAACTCTTGGGGCAAGCCTGTCTGCCCCTTTAGAACAGTGTGCCTTTCTGAGCTACTCATTTATGTTTGGGGGAAGCCCATGGAGGTTAGAAGTAGAATAGCCTTGCCTGATTGTGAAAGGAGTCATATTTGGCAGAGGCACAGCTTTTGGGAAGGATGAAAAAGCCTTGAAGCTGAGGCCACCATGTGTGGGTTTCCTGGCCTGAGACGTTTTCTGTTTGAGCTCTTGGAATTCCTTGATGACATTCTGGGAGACAGCTTCCTCTGCTGGGCTTCCCACAGGGTGGTGGGTCCATGACACAGTCACAGTGTCAGATCTTTTCATTTCACCTATGTGCTATGTTCCGTCGGGCAGGACCCGATACTGGGGATGAAAAAGATTGCTTCCTTCTTTGGATTCTCCCTGTGTGAGGAAGACTTTTCCAGAATTGCTAAGAAGACCAGTTTCAATGCTATGAAAGACAAAGCCAATGAAACCCACGGAAAGTTTGGGGACGTCCTCTTCCGGAAAGGTAAGTCTCTGCAAATGGAGAATCTATCTTCTAAAGCAGAGCTCCAGAAGGAGTTCTGAGTATGTTTCTTTACTTAGCCATGAACTCATTGGACTGTCTGGGTGAGTTCTCTCCTATGGTGCCACCTGTACAAAAATCTTCTATTGTTGACAGGATTTGGGGACTGTTTGTGAGAAACTTATCAGAGTGCCAGGCTTAATGTGCTCAGTCATTGCTTCTCTGTTGCTTTGTTTTTGTGCAGCAGCCCTGGTTAGTTGGGTGAGGTGAAAAGGTGAGGGTCAACACTGGTGAGGTTTGGGCAACAATTATGCACCAAATCTGCTCGGCTCTACGGTTACCCTTTGCAGAAGGATTGTGGTGCAACTGCTTCTTGTTGTGTTCAGGTGATGAGGCTGCACACGTCACTCCATGAAAGTCACCCTTTTGAGGAGGTGTGCTAATGGGACGAGAGCCTCTTGAACCTCAAGGGAGAGCATTGCTCTCTGTTTTCCTGGCCTCATAGGCATCTTCTTGTTACCTAGTCAGCAAGAGGTTTATATGTCCCCTCTCAATGGACATATCAGTGGTGGCCCCAGAGATGGTGCCTCACAGATGTAGGGCCAGGGTCAGAGCTCTGGCAGCCCACCCGCTCTCCATGACTGCAAGAGTCTTTGGTTTCTGAATACAGCAGGCATGGGCTTTTTAAAATCCATTTCCTTCACCTATTCTTGGAGGAAGAAGAATTTAGCCACTGTCCTCTCTGCCACCTACCACAAAAAAATTTCCCCTTTCAGAGTAAGCAATTAATGAATGAGCTTTCCCTTGTGACAAAACCAGATTCCCCTATTTTCTGTGTAAAAACTTCATGAAGTCACCTTGAAAATCCCCTTCTGGGGAGGGAGGGCTTGCAGGAAGCCCACCAGCAATGTCCCCGTGGTCTGGCTACAGGCTGTACTTCTCATCTCTGCTACCTCGCCTCTCCCATGCAATCAGACCTCCCAGGGCAATAAATCTGATCTCTCCTGCCTCATGTAGTCAATGACTCTGCCCCATTGCTGCCCAGATATTATTTTCTCTCAGGAGCATCTTCCTTCAGTTTTGGTATTTGTTGTACACAGGGGTTGTTGGGAACTGGAGAGACCTCTTCTCTAAAGCTCAGAATGAAGAAATGAACCGGAAATTTCAAGACACCCTAGGAAGAACAAAGATGGCAGCAAAGATAAAATATGATGTGTACTGCAAGGCCTGAAAATAAGCAGATGAATAACATGACCATGCTCCAAAGGTGATTCTCCAAAGGTGAATAGTCCCCATTTTATCTTTCCATGAGAGAAGAGAGAAATCCCTCTGAGAATTACATGTCACCTCCTAGAATTTCCATGGTAATTCGTAGATTAAGAATTAGGGTCTAGAGCTTGTGCTTTGATTGATGTAACCAAATAAAATGTGTGTATACCTTGACTGTCTGCCTGACATTCTTCCAGGAGGGAGATGGTACACAAACGTCATAGCACCAGTCTGGTGGCATATCTGTGTCTGCTTCTTGGCCTGAAATGGTGAATGAGGTCCCTGCAGGGCTTGGTGATGAGGCAGAGGAACCACCAAAGAGCTTCTCCTCTGGCACAGAGTGGACTTGACACAGATATATGGTGTTGGTCTGAACCACCGAATGTCTGTGTACAGGGAGAACATGTCAATCTGGGTTTAGACCTGTCATCGCTGCCGTGGTGTTGGCAGGTCAGAAATGCCTTTGACACTTTGGGAAGCTCCATGCATTGGCATGGTGAAGGGTGGGACTTCCCATGCTCAAACAGCCATGAACTCTTTAAATAATGAACAACTATATGTTTTCTGGAGTATTTTGCTCCCATTGGGCTCTCCAGGAAGGTAAGTGGCAAGTAGGAAGAACCATGACATTCAGATGGGAGGATTGGAGGAAAGAAGCCCCTTGATGACCCTAAGCTAAACTAGCTAAACTACGGCAGCGGCATTTATTTGACAATAAATACACTTATGCTACATAGGTAATAAGTACACTTATGCTACATAAGTATGTTTTCCACACCCTCCTTGCTGATGTCGATGTCCTTACTACATCTACGCAGAGCTTGTTGCATAGCCCCTTGTCACAACCACTCTTTTGGAAAACCACAAAAAGCCAAGGCATGGAATTAGAAATGGAATTCAGTTCCATGGAAGAGGGATTCCTCTGCCATGTTCGAAGATAGATTTACCTGGAGGACTCGTGCACTGAGCTAAGATTAAAAACTGAGCAACCAGCAACCACACATGTAATTAACAAAACTGGGAAATTGTTAGGTCCTTGCCAAAGTGCGGACTGTCCTTGCACAGCCCTTCAGGACTGTCCCTAGCCTGTCCCCAGCCCAGGAGCCTGTGCCAGCCCCTGCCCCAGTGATGGCGCAGCAGGGTCAGGCCTCACAGGCCCTTCCCGGTCACTGCCAAGCTGGACCCATCCACAGACACACTTCCTGGCCAAATAATCCAGACGAGGATATTTTGAAAATAACTGTGGAAGGATCTTGAGCTGTCCAAAGCTGAGAGATGAGCCTAAGCAGACTTTTTCTTTATGGTGGACAGACCATAATCACTGAGAGGACTGTAAATTTCTAATAGCTACATTTACATTTACCTAAACTAGGACAGTCAATGTTTGAAATACTGAAACTCAGTTTCTTCTGAGTGAGAACACAATAATATAGCAGACCTTTCTCCTCACATTCTTTGTCTCAATCCAGCAACATTTTGAGGCATTTTGGGCTGCAGCAGGCCCCACGCAGGCTGAATATTCCTGCGAAATCTGAGCTCACGGCTGCCCCAAAGGCTGGGCTTACTTCCTTCTTCTGACTGCAGTTGTCTGCTCCTTCTCTTGCCTGAGCTCTTGTGTTTGTCTGACACCCCCAGCTTTTTGAAGAAGCATGAAACACTCATTTATGGTGGCAGTAAGCTGTCGGATTGTCCCAGCTGTCTTGCACAACCTCACCCTTGGTGCCTCTGGGTCACTAAGAAAGAATTTCTCTCTTGCTTCAGAGACTTGGCTCTGTCATTTTCTGCTTCTTCCAGTCATCTCCTAACATCTGCCCTCGCTGCAGGCTTCCTCTTCACCGGGTCATGCCCTCATGCTCCAGAAGACTTTCCCAGCTCAGGGCTCTCCTTCACCCAGAGCAGGGCAGGCACAGCAAGGCAAAGGGGCACCCACGGAAAGGGAACAGGGTAGACACAGCACTCTGTGTACGCACTGAGATGTAACAGTGGTTGTAGATGTGCTGGAAGTCATGATCTTTTAGGCTGGGGGGGAAACTACACTTATTCCTGTAAGGAGAACTTTGGACTCCAATTCAGTGGTGATAATTTCAGGTTTATTGCATTCCCTCTCGTGGTTTTACCCAGGAGCTCATTCCTTATTTAAAAAATACAGAATCTCTGCTATCAAGAAACAGCTTACTAACAAAGATGTATATTCATTATTTTTTAAAATAATATTGAAAATTTTAAAAAATGTTAAAAATATATATTTCTGAATATTTAGCATCTTTTTCTTAGCCACTCGCATACTTATGATTTATTTTTCATATTAGATCCAGAACATCAAAGATAAAACCATTTACTTCAACTTCTACTTGTCCCCTAGGATGAGTATTTCACAGCTTTATGAATGGGAAAGGTAATTCCCATTGTCTAGAAAGATGCTCTGATTATCAGCGTGTCTACATAAAAATAATTGCAGCCAACGTGAGCCTAGTTTTTTGGCAATGAGAAGAAAATCAGAATTTGAACTTGTGTTTGGCAGAAACTGCATTTTCTGACACTGTGTTATTTGGGTCTTTCCATCAGAAAGGTACTCAAACATTTTAGCCCTGAATTCCCCCACCCTTGAAATAATTCCATGTATTATTTTTAAGGTTCCAAAGACACAGATGTGGTTCTTTATTGAACCTCTCCTAGCAAGTAACTGAACCAGTGTTCAACAACAGGGGCGGGTTTTGTGCATTTAGCTTCTTCTCTCCAGCTAATGCCCATTGGCTGCTGCAGCTGGAACATGATGAGGGGAATTGTGGAGGGTGGCCACTGTACCCTCTTCAGCGATTCCTGTGTGCCTTCCTACCTAACCCAAACTTTCTGATGGCTGCTAAGAAGCAGATCTGGGTTGCCTGAGCAATGTTCATTTATCAGAGAGCTGCTCTGTTCAGAATCCAAGGGAAAAGGGAAGGATGGATTGAAATAGCAGGACAGGCTGGACATACTACTCAGACTTCTTGTTGGACAGTGTTTTCTAGGCCTTATTTTTTTGCAGATATGTTAAAATTTACAACCTGTGCAAAGCACAACATCACAGCAATCTGACTGGTGTTATTGCCTGAAGATTTGCTTATATTAATAGAGACACAAAACTGCTATTTATGTATCTTTCAGTAAAAGTTTATTAAAGTCTTGGGATCAAAAGAAAAATTTTCACCAGCTAAGACTGGTTTATGGTAGGGACAGTTTCATTAATTTTTCTTGCTTTCAATAAAATATCAATTACCTATTTTTGAGCGTTTGTCTTTACTATTGTAAGTATTTCAAAGACAAGACATTGAATACAATAACCTGCATAAAATGGAGCAGTAAAATTTTTGAGGGGCACTTTTTTGAGGGGAAGGGGGGATAACATGACAGTAAGAAAGACTTACCATGAAAAAACTCATGTTCAAAAATAGAGATCAAAGGTTCTGAGATAACATATACTTACAGGCATAGATAATATTAATTATACCACAGATATGCATGCTAAAATATTTGAAGAATTCATTTAGAAGATTCTTCCAGGACTGAAAGCTAATAAAGCACCTCTGAGTATCTTCCTGCTATATAGAAAATCTTTCTTCCATCTTATTCCTCCATACACATTTTACTATAAAGAAAATTAAACACAGCCAAGGAGCTGGGAACAAGTCAGAATTCAATCTGTTATTTATCCCAGCTAGTGCTTGGATATTATGCTTCATTGCTCTTCTGTTTCTTATCCTTGCTTCATAGTCCAGGTCCCACAGCTGAATGTAAATCTAAAGTCATGAAAGGAAGGTAGCGGTGAAGAAGAAACCCTTTCTTCTCTAGGCAATGCATCTATGCTTTCACTGTTGCTGAATACTTTTTTCTCTTCAACACTGGCATGGGAATTGACTTGCCTGTGCAGTTGAGTGTAACAAGCATTTCAGTGATGAACATCTAAAGTTAATAAGCTATGAGAAATCAAATGAGGTGGGGTTAATGCTATTTAAAGTAAAGCATATTTCAGCTTTAAGTCAGAGTATTATTGAAATCATGTACTGCAGGTCATAACGACCCATTAAGATCAGTTCAATGATGCTTCAAAATAGAAACGGTCAGGAAATTGCTGTTCCTGCAAGTGACATTAAAATAATGTGTATTTATGCAATACAATTGCTGGCTTTTATTGCAACTTGAAATATCAAAACATATCTTTGAAAAAAAAAGGAAAATTTATGATAAAATTTCTATTAGTCAAAAAGCCTTTTTCTTCTTGGAAAACATTTTGGCATATACATATATATGCCAAACATATACATTGAAATGCATTTAGAAACATGAAAAATTGGGTTTGGATATGACATAATTCCAATTAAATCCTTTGGCAAAGGAGGAATTTTCCCAACTTATGGAAAAAATGTACTAAAGAAGATGGGCTTTACAAATAAAAGCACTTTGTATTACAAGCCATGTGTCCAGTGCTCTGTTATGAATCTTGGCACCCAAAGCATGTACATCTACATGTCTAGATATAAATCCCCAGTCTGTTGACAGAATCAGGACAAGTCTTAGAGGTTCACTTTCTTTCCTAAATTGTCTGGAATATGTTGGCCATGTATGAATTGTCAGTGACCTAATTTTCAAAATTATGGAGCATTTATTTTCAATCAGTAGGTGGTGATAGCATGGAATAGCTCTTAAAATCAGACCAGCTAACAATTATATAGATACATAAAGGTACTTTGGAAGGAAATTTTGCCCCATATGGCTTTTTTTTTTTTTTTTTAATGTCCAACATGTTGTCATGGAATTTAAATTACAAGACTGAAATAATGAGTTAACTATAAAATATGGATCCTACAGATGGAGTTGAAAACTGCATTGCAGTAACATCAAATACTATGCATTTGGCAAAAGTGGTTAACTACTGCTTGCATGTGTTCTCTCCTACTGGTCTTACTCCAGATTAAAATTGTCTTCTAAGTGTCTTCTTCAGAAAGTCTGAAATACACGGGCATGTAGGGGACATTACCCCACCATCAGACGTGCTGCTTCCTTAGTTCAGTATCTCCCTGTCCACTGGGGTCAGTTCCCTGGGAAACATGCTTTTGGCTCATGACGCTGCATCTTCCCGGTACATTTACTCTTACAAATACAGGATCATAAGCTGTGTCAATGAATCTACCAGAGTTTCTGGAAAGTTAGTGGTAGTACAGTGTGTCCCACTTGCATTATTTTGTACCAATAAAATAGCCTTGCATGAGGAGAAACTTCTGCCCACTGCTTCCCTTCCTATTCTGCCTCTTAGATTTTTTCAGTGGAACTAGCACCCAAAGCCTGTTTGCAGCAAGCCCACTCCAGGAAAATTATGAAGCCTACAGTTATACTACTGGAACTCTGCCAAAGGTGCAGCCAAAATATAATTCTGTATAAATATAAATTCTGAATCTATGACTTCTGAATCACTATCAGATGCTGGGAATGAGAAGGGTAGCAGAATTCCCTGGGTCTCCTTGACTAGTGACAATTGAAGCACCTGCCAAGAAGACCAGTTTCAAAGCTATGAAAGAGAAACCCTCAGTACCCCAAAGACATTTGGGAATATTTTTTCAGAAAAGGTGAGCTGAGAATTTTCTATAGGCAGCTGTAAAAAAATCTGTTCTAGTTCTTAGTACTAATAATATCTCTCACAATTATACTTCTACAGCTCCTGTTATATAGAAAAATATGTGGATATATTTAGAGAATGATACCCAGTATCACTGAGCTTACCTAGGCTCAGCTACCTAAAAGTTGGATATCAAAGCTATTTATCCTGGTATCTTCCTAATGGAGAGAGATAAGTGCTTGCAGCAGAAAGTTCAGTTTTTGTTAGATGTCAGTCTTGGTGTATTACCTTGTGGAGGTACTCTTTCCTGAGACTATTTTGTCCTCTGAGGAAGTCTCATCTGAAAATACAACAATTTATTTACCACTTATTCAGGAACAATCTATTAAAGGGTTCTATTATGGGAAAATAGGCCATATTTAAAAAAAAAAAAAAGAAAAAAGTTGTGAATCACAGCTTGTCAGTTGAGCAATACAAAGCAGTTACTGCACACTCCTGATGATATTAATTCTAGGTTTTCCTCACCAAAGCTATGCGGAAGTGACCTGCTCTATTTGACCTTGACAGATTGAGCTGGGGTCTTACAATTTTGTCTACTGGTTAATACAACATGAAGTTTCTGTGGACAAAAAGAAAATAAATTGGATTTTTATATCCTGTTGAGAAATTCCATTAACTCCATGAATGTTGTGATTGTTTTTAGATGAAGCTGTATGCAACTTATTTGATGAGAAGAAATATTTAATATCTTGAATTGTGTTTAAGCAAGAATTAAAGTACACAAGTGTAATATTTTTCATCCTGTAAATCACAGCTCAGGTGCTGCCTAACCCCAGAGGTGAAACAACTCCATTTTTGTCTTAAAGGTCTCTATACACCCTATGTCTGCTTCAAGGCATAGTCCAAGAACACTTCTGTCTTAACAGGCTCTGAACCCTGGGGCTTCTTGAAAGCATGTACAGCCCATTTGAACTTCATAGTTAGATCTCATCTTTCCCTCATACTCAGCACTTTTGGAATATGAGGGATCTTTATGAGCCTCCATCCGGACCTCTCCAGATGGAAACAGCAGAAAATGTTAATAATTTTTACAAACCTTTTGCATAGCCTGTAGGGTTGATTCACCAGAACAGCATTCACTACAATAAAATGTTGCTAATTCTGGTCTGCCTACACAAGCACAGAAGAACAATCATGGTTTTGCTAAAATTGTTTATTTAGCCTGTCACTTTTAAAATGCTTTCTTCACCTCAGAATTACTTGGACGCTGAAAGGCTCAAAACAGTTCTTCTGGTAATTGCAACCTGGCTCAAAATTCTTGGCATTGGGATGAGGAGAAATGTGCCAACCTGTGAAGCAGGGTCTTCTGGTGGCCTGAAAGGAAACACTAGCAGGAGGCTAGGGCACTGTGGGGAAGACATCTGAAAACTAAAGGCAAATGAAATACTGCATATGTGTTGGTTAATACAGCACAGTATATTTATTGGGTTTCTCTGCAAAAATATTCAAGGATTAAAAAAAAAAGAAATTCCCATTTCTAGTAGTTTCTCTTCCCTGAACTGAAGTTTACAGACTTCCCACAGAAACTTAATTTAAAGGCCACTTATGAAAGCCAGACTATGTTTTACACAGCACTGTGTCTGAGCACAATTTTTCAGATGCTCCTTGTCTGGTATGCTGAGAAGAGCTGGGCAGTTCCACACATGAGTTCCAATTTCAACCCATTTAAAGATTATCTGAGTAACATGCACTTGGGGCAGCATTTTAAGCCCTCTCTATAGTTACTGGAAATCAATAAATCCCCCCGAGTAGCAAAGGATGAGTCTAATTTTAGATGGGTTGAATCAACTTCTGGTCTCCACTGGCACTACAGCAACTATGTTTTTGTTGGTGCTGTTACTAAGCTTATCACATGAAGCTTTTCATGGTATTAATAAATCAATTTATTAGCAAGGATAGATAGAATATTTAGGCAATGCAGTTTTCATTTTATCCCAGTTTTAAAAAGATGGTAGTACTCACTGAATATAGAAGATGTTCCTAGAATTTTATGGAGGTGAAACTAAAAGGATGCCGTAAACTGAGCAGGAGAATCATAGGAGCTATTGTAAAAACAGAAGGAAACACATCCCCTCTGGAGTATTTTACTGTTTTTTAAAAAGTAATCTCTATTGAATTCTGTAACAAGAACAAAATTTCCTATGAAATGCTTGCAGAAAAAAAAAAAAATAGGACTTGCTTAAGTTAGACAAAACACAAAAAAGTAAAAGACTTTTCATCTGTGCTGTGCACATACAACTTCCATCAGCACTGATGGTAACGAGAGCACAAGCCCACCGGGGAAACAAGCCCATTGAAATGGCCAAACTCCCACTCAGGCGATAGTGAATCTAGTAGGCTGTTCTACCCTGCCAACAGACAGCACTCATTGTGTCTCAGGGATTGGCATTACTTTCGAAAGGGAAAGACAGAGGCTTTTAGTGTCACTTCCAGATTAACTTTGTTAACCTGGCGGCATTTTGATTTTAGCAAGGGCTTGCCTTCTCTGTGCTCTGGCAGAAGCAGTATAACCTGCACATCTGCCGATGTTTTTAGGAGATATCCTGCGCTCCTGAATCTTTTGCTGCAATGTTTGAAAAAGCACACCAGAGGGCAGAAGCGATTGACCGCTTTCCAGAGCCAGGCTGGCGGCAGCGGGAATGCGGAGCCCTCCGCGCTCCCTTGCCGTGAGCGACCTGTGTTTGGGCGATGTGATGGAGCTGGCGGGTTGGCTTTGCATGGACAGACCTCTTCCAGCCTGGCGTTCTGAGCTGCTTCTCTACTGGAGACCCATTCTCCTCCTCCTCGTGACTAAACTCAAACCAGATGGTACCTCCCAAAGTCAACAAACATTTCTTTCTTCATTTAGTGGAAGAGTAACACATACAAAATGTTAAAAATGCAAAATACAAAACGTGGCATGATAAATGTGGTTCTGTGGCAAAGAAGTCACACAGCTATGAAAAGACTTGTTAGATACATCTTGATAAACAATCAGGCAGCTTTAAATAGCTGTACCAGGAAAAAAGAACTAACGAGAAAATTTTCCCTTTGAAGTTTTGAAAAGGGTAGCAGCAATCATAGATTGTACTATTTTTACTAACCTCACTAAGTATTTACATGCTTTTTTTCCAAACTTTTATTTTCCCAAGACAGTTGTGAGCATAGCTATTCACACTTTCATGTACTCTGCAAAAAGAAATGTTGGAGAGGCTTTTTGGATATATTCTCTCATTGTCTTCTGCATCACAGTGCAACATGTGGGCAGGATTTTCTGTGCCAAAAGGACCAAGAAGATTCTTCTGTGCTATTATTGTCACCAAGAAAAACTGGTTCTGCTGGCAATGGAAAATGTAAAATCTCAATCCTGATGGATCTGATTTTTCAAACCCATACTGGAGGGTATATGTGAGGAAATGTTATGGCCAAAATATTTCTGATTATCTTATATAGCATTAGATAACAGAAAATGCAATGCTTTATAAATCCAAAATACCTAAGCTAGTGTTTTTCTAGGAGTGAAACCAGTTTTCTCCAAGTCACACTTGTATGCTTGGCAGCTGGTAGCTCTCATCCCATGGATGGAGCCTGCCATTTGTATGGCTCGTTCAGCCAAGAGCTGAAAAAGTACATCATGGATGTTATTTCATCTACAGATGTTCTGTGTGACACGTCCTTGCCACAGCTCAGTTGAAGCCTTTTGAGGCCAAAGCAGGACAATCTAAAAGAATGCTGCCAATTTAATGAAAAATGTTCAATGTATTTACACAGATTTGAACATCTGTGGCACTCAAGGAAAATTTGGATTTCTGTAACTCATGGAGTTCTGTAAATCATAGAATCATAAAATCATTAAGGCTGGAACATGTAATTAGCTTCACAACACTGATGAATTTGTATCCATGGTTTATGGCTAGGGAGATTGGCACAGAAAAGATAAGCAACTAGCCCTTGGGAAACAAAAATATTTTATGCCCCAGAGGGAAGCAGAACTCAAGTTAAGCAGCAAACCTGCCCATATCTTATTTTCCATAACACCATTTTGTGGGACTACTGTTTCTAATTTGGAGGAGATGGCAAACAACAGTTAAAGGTTACAAAGAGGTGCTTTGCTTGATAGCAATAACACAAGAAGGGAAATGCATTTCTTAGATCTCCTTCTTACAGGTATCTAATAGCAACTGGCAATTCCAATAACATAAAACATAAATTCATGTAATTAATTATTCAGGCTTCAAAAAGAAGGAGATTGTTTTAAAGACTACGTCCTTCTTTTTAAAAAGGTATTTGTATCTTTTGCCTTCCAGTTTTTGACCCTGTATGATATATTTAAAATATATTTTTAGCTTTCCTCCACAACCACTGGAATTAGAAGCATCACTATCGTTGAGAATGAGAGCTGAAATCCTTTTCAGAATGGAACTAGGGTTTACTGGAAACGGCAATTTCTATGATTCTCATCATAGCTACCTGGCTCGCTACCACTTTTGCTACACTTGGTTAGCAGAATAAAATATTAAACCATCCCTATCTCTTCATGGGCAACATGGAATGTGAATAGGATCTTTCTGCTGCTTTCAGATCACAAAGCTGTTAATACTTCCAGCTGGGATGTTTGATGCAGGTGTCTGGGTTCTGGTTTGCTGACTGGCCGGGCTGGAGACATCTTTCATGTTCATGGCAGCTCCTCCTGGCCCTGGCAGACACTGCAATGCTCAGGGGGCAGTGATGGCTGGAAGAGAAGATTCCCTCTGATAGGTCTTGGGGACCCCATTCAGGACAGTCTAGGTTTTGCAGTACCACCATTTAGATGTAGTTTACATGACTTTGGTGAAGAAATTGGTGCTGCTCCTTGTTAGAAGTTGTGCATTATCGCACCTGTGCAGCTATTGCTGTTGCCTGGAGATGCAGGGAGGCAATCAGGCAGTGAGCAGCAGTGGTTAACGCAAAAGGAGCAAGTACCCTGCCAAACATTTAAGAAGGGGAGTCCCAAGCCCAGGGGAATGCAGCTTGGCTTCCAGATCCTAGGCTGAGCTTTGAGGCAGTCAGAAACAAACAAATTTTGTAGAAGTGTCATAACAGTAAAAGGGCTTTCAAATTGGTTTTGAAACAGTGTAAGAACAGATGTGTTGGTCTTCCTGCATGGGAAGGAGTGGTCCCATGGATGTATCAAGATGGTTTATCAGCTGAAGGTGAAAGATGTGGAGTATCTGTGTGCTTCACACAGCCGCGTTCAGTGTTATGCTTGCTGCAAAGGATGGGGCAGAGCAGTGAGTATTTCTGTCTGATTTGAGATACATCTCCATACTTGTGTGGGTGGGAGAATGGGCAGCGGGGGTTAGAGAGCCTACAGTCAGGACCAGGAGGATCATGGATGCAATGAATGGGCTCCAGGGCCCTTCTAAGATTCCAGAATTGCCATGAACAGCCAACAGCTGCCCAGGTCCTTCTCAGTCCCTCCAATAGCAAATAGCACCATCTCAAACCTGCTGAGAGGAGAAGGTGGTTACAAACCCAGAACAGCTTTCTGGAGCCAGTAGTCAAGGTGTGCGGGGCAAAAGAATCCTTCCTGAAAGGCTGAGCCGTGTTTTGGATGTGGGTCAGTGTGTGCCTTTCTCAGAGTTTTAAGGGTGTGAGCAAACGGTCTGAGCACAGCTGAGGTTTAAAAAAAATGCCTGTCAACAGGCAAACATGGCTGCTTCTGTGATGTTTGGGCAGGTAATGCATGAGCAGATACTAGATTCACAATGTACTTGAAGGTGTACTACCCAGTTTCTAAACACTACTGTATTATCAAAAATTGCTAATGAAGTAACAATCCTTTGGGGGAAGTTTGTGGAAAGGAAGTGATTGTAATTCCAAAAACCAACAGAATCAGAAGAAACATCACCTAACCATAAAAGATAACATATTGCACTGAGATTTTGTTTCTATGGAAGAGAAAGAAACAGAGCTTGGTTAGGTAAATTCCTGTGGTCCCACTGAGAGAGTGCCCTGCAGTTTGACTTTCCAGCTCTATCAGATGGAAGATGCTTTTTATGGGATATCTGTGATTATATGAATGTTTCATACAGGCTATCGTTCTCCTGCCTTCCTCATCTTTAGGATACCAGCCAGCTGTTAATAGAAGAAAAAGAAGGGGTCAAAGTAGGGGTCCTGAGTTTGTTTGTGATTTTTTTTTGGAAGAAGAGTAGAGACCCTGCTGGTTTTTGCCTTCTCTGGGCAGATTCCTGATGACTTGCACAACATTACATGGTGGAGACAGAACAGAAATTACAGGATTCTATGCCCTGGGCTGGAGAGGTGAAAACATTAGTTTTACTGCACTGAGGGCTGCGGTTGCAAACTCAGCAGCACTTCTGCATTATATAGCTGCAAGATGGAAGAGACCAGCTGGTTAGTGTAGTGGTGCTTTTCCTGAGGATCCTTCCAACTAGATGGTGTCAAACATATATATTGGCAGCAAATTATGACCAAGAACATGTGAATCCCACTGGGACTACTACTTTGTAAACTACACGATAAACTGAATTAGAGATACTCCAAATTCTTCATTTTTCATTATTAAAGAAAAGCCTCCCTAAGCCAGGAACCCAAATGCCGCTTTCGGGCCGAGCTGAGACGCAGGGACATTCCAGCTGTGTGACAAAGCTGCTGCTGCTCCTGACCCCCTTCGACCAGCACTTCCTCAACAGAGACTGTCATACAAAAATTCCCATTGCAGGAACTCCCGCCGCCCCCCCACGCAGAGCCGAACCACTGTAAATACAGTGAGTGCATTGATGGCTTCGCCACTGCTGTTCGGCATTGCCTAAAACTCAGAAAATACTCGAAACCCGACAAGCCAAAAGCACAGGCTGCTCTTGCCTTAAGGGTGAGAGCACTAGGTGTCACTGCAGCCCAAGGAAAAGGCAGCACCCCAAGGCTCCCAGAAATTGCCAGGGAAAAAGAAAATTTTTGCATTTCAGGAAAAGTCGATTCTGGTGGTGGCAAAGAAATAAAAAAAAAAAAAATTATAAGTACAGACACAAGTATAAATATATGAATTTTGTGTGAATAGCATCTTTTATTCAAAAGGAAAACAGTAAGTTGTTGTCTATTCTAGGATCACCTTTGTTAGCACACAGTGATAGAACTCTTGTCTTGTTTCAGCTGAAGACTCCCATATTGAAAAAGGTCTGCTGCACTGAAACTGATCAATGTTATTTCCTTAATTAGCAGCAAACTTTAGATAGCTGATATAACAGCACTGATATAACTTAAGACAAGTGAGGCACAAGAGAATAAGGAACAGAGTATGTAAGTACAGAGCATACTAAACCAGAAACAAGCTTATGGGAAAGCAGCCATACCTCTGCAACACCTCAAATTGTTCGCTCATCTTTCTTAAACCTTTTAGCCTTTTCCCCTTATTACTTTCCTTCTGCATCCTAGATATCCTTATTTCCTCTACTCTTCCAGTCTAAATGTTTTCTGAAATAATTGCAGACGTGAGTTGGAAAAATTAGTGGCAAGGAAGAAATACAAAATTTATATTCAGAGCAAATGAATCCTTGTATTTCTTTATGTCTGGATTTCATCATTTGCTGATTTGTAATGTAGAAGAGCAGCATGAATGAGAAACAAAGTTCTGGCAATGGATTTGGGGTTTTTTCTGTCTTTTGACAAGTGTTGGCTCTTGTCAAAATAACCCCCCATAAAACCTTACATAGCTCCCTTGTGAGTTCTTCCTATGCCAACTAAGTTTAAATGAAATGCAGTGGCTTTTTATTTACTTTTTTTATTATTATTTCTTAAATGTGTCCAGACAGCCTCTGGCTACCATTAGAAATTTGCAAATAAAACAAATGTCTTATTGATCTGTGTCAGCTCAGCTCAGAGTCCCCTCCAGGATAAACTAGACATATTCACCACCACATCCTCAGGCAAGGGCCTGAGCAAACAGATGAACCATCCATCCTGCCCAAAAAATCAACAGGCTGGGATTCTGGCAGACCAATGGAGGAAATGATACTCAGAGGCAGACAGATCTCCTACTGGTAAATAGGTAGGAGGCATTTCCATGATGAAATGTCCCTGCTAAGAATGACAGGTGAAAAAGAATATCCCTGCTGATCTTCTGCAGGAAGGTAGTTTGGTACCTGTCTTGCCTTCTCATGGCAGTGGGCTCAATGGTGAGCTCTGCAATCACCCACTGCTAGGAGTATTTTCCACTGAAATGGGTGGGTAATTGTGGATCCCAAAAGGTTTCTGGAGGGGGTGAGTCACAAGATTGGCCGTTCATTTTGCAGATACAAGGAAAAGACACAGATTCATGGTGCTGAGTGAGCAGCTCTTGACCCTGCTCTGAGAAGGGGGGCTGCACCAGAGACATCTAGATTTCCCCTTCCCACCTCAGCTCTGCTGTGATCCAGGAAGTTTTTTCCATTTCTAATGCCTAGTGTTATAGATTGTATTACAGGGAAATGATAGAGAAGTCGAGATCCTGGTTTACACTTGGCAAAGGAGGAAAAACCAGTGAGTTCAAAGATGTTGTAGTAGGATCAAAGCACTCTAAGAAAAGAATTTGACCTCATGGTGGCCTACCAAATTTGCTCTAGTTTAGTTTAGGAACTAGCTTTTTTCACCTGGTTACTTCAAGTGTAAAATTATCCTGTTAAGAATGGGTGTTAGCAGGTTAAAGAGCTGCAGACTGATAAATGCAGATCTCCTCAATCATGCTTGATGAGAGGCATTTACATGCCACATGGGCTGCCAGCAGGACCATCTATCAACTCTGTAGGTGTCCAGACCAAAAATGAGGTAATTCAGCAGATGACAGACAATCTTTCATAAGATGTGAACATCAAGATCTGTGATGCACAGCTAATACCAGATGTTGTACAAAAAAAGATGGAAAGAAAAGCTGAAATAAAACGGAAAGTTTTGGATATTTGGAATTTTTTAGGGTTTAATTACTAGATAATTTATAATTAGTGAGAGAGAAATTCATATAGTTAACATGGATTTACCTTAAAACAATGTTTTCCATAATAAATTGTGTTGTTTTATGTCAAGACCTACAATCAGGGCCCAGGTCCCTAAACAAGATGCATGTCTCTTAGACAACTTGAAACAGAATATTTTGCTTAATTCTCCTTCTGACATTTTTACTGTAGAGTAGGAGCATGCTGTTTTCTTCTAACAAACTCACTGATAGCAAGATCTAATGCTTCTGTGTCAGTCACTGTGCTCTTGGTGTGTTTGGTGCCATCCCATCATTCTCCTTTCTTCGTCTGTCCTGTACTTTCTCTCTTCTCAGCTTGTTTTCTTTCATCTGGTTATGTTCGTGTCTTTTCCATAAACTACATGTTCTTTCCTCATTTTTCTTCTCTCCTTAAACATAAGCTCTCCTTCACCACGGCCAATTCTGTAAATGCCTGAGTCCTGCTGAATCACTCATTAATATCATCCCCACAGACTTCTCTTGAACAATCATTTCCAATGGCACATCAGCACATCAGGACTGCCAAAGAAGCCACTTGAATGGAAACAAACTTCAACTCGACACAGTGTGCCCAGTGTGACACCATACACATGTAATGTCAGTCCATGACCACAAGACTTAGTGTTATTTTGTTTTGATTTTCCCCAGCCACTGGTACTGGACTAGCAGCTTCACAAAGAATGGTTATTTGATGGCAGCTGTGTAAGCCAGAGAGTCTGAGCTAGTAGCTTGAGAAAGCTGTGATTTGATTTCATCCTGGCCAGCCTGAAAGTCTGAAGCATCTGACATTACACAGGCCCAGACAAACAGAAGACAAAAGACAGTGATTTCATAAGAGGAATTGAGCTGTTATAATAAGCTTAGGGACCAAAAGGTGAACAGCAAAGGTTAAAGAGAGCATGTGGAAAGACAGTAGAATTTTCTTACAGGATAAGAGGGAAAATATTTGTCTTCTTTCCTCTAGCTTGAAGCACAAGGGAGCTCTCTCTTTTCTTATTAAGCAGGAGGATCATATGATGAAGCAAAACATAGAGCTTGATTTTGGCTATAAAATAGCAACCCAGACATAGAGTCTCTTTCTAGCCCTTGGCCAGCAGTCACTCAAGCACTATATGCTCAGTATATGGCACAGTATTTAACCTATCCCTTTTCAATAACATATAGCACCTAGATCAAGTGGAGAGAGACAGACATCGTTTTGTCTTCTAATGGCTGCTTCTGTAAAAGAAGGATTGAACAGACCCTGCCTTGCTAATTAAGAAAAATAGACAGTGTCATCGGCATTAAGTGCTTGAGCTAAAACTGAGAGAAAATAAAATTGCAGGATCAGCAGATTGTGGTTTTCCATAATGGAGAGGTGCAAGAGAACGAAAAAAAAAGATCAGGCACAAGCACATGTATGTACCATCTTTCCATTGACTTCCTGTCAGGAGATGCCTCCTTCTAGGGTTATCCCTGTTTCTTTTTTCTTTACCCATCAGGTCACCAGACCTACATGTTTGTCTTGCCTATTTAGAGCCATTTAAAATAATACATGGAAGGTTTCTCCTGAGGTGTGTTTGGTCAATAAGGCATCTAATGAAAACATAAGAGGAAGGGTTTAGCTTCCCTTATTCATCAAATCCTAGTCCTCGCTAAGAAACACAAAAGCTTTATTTGTTGTAAATGCTGTGCCATAAAGCTTCCTCTGCTTTCAGTCACAGAAATTCTATCTGCTGACTTGTCTTGCTGTGCCAACTCCATGCCTCTGCCATGGCCGAACATGAGATTCCTGGTGTTTATGACGCATTGAAACTACTGTGACAATGAGTTCAGACATGTGCTCCAGGCATGCCTGTACAAGCATCATGAAAAGGCTCTGAAAAACTTCCAGTTAAGTATTTCCTCTGTTACTCTGTGTTTTTAGACCCTTGCTAACAATTCAAGATATAAAGTATTAATTTTTCTAGACATTTTCACTGATTCTCAGACAACCCACAGAAATATTGAAGTTTTCACACTGATACTTTCTCCTGAATATACTTGATTCAAAACTGGTATTCCATAAATTGCCTATCTGCAAAAATTTGAGCCTGGTTGTGACAGGGTCCTGGCATCATACAATGTCATTGCTGTTATCTGAGTTTGATAAACAGGAAAGCATTTCCTGCAAGAACTGTTGCACTTGCATTTTTTGTAATAGTCTCATGGGAAAATATTCAATCAACTTTATTAATTCCTTTTCTCTGGGCATTCAAGCCAGTGAAATACAGTCACTTCAATATTTAAGAAAAGACTGAAATATCACAAGGAAATAGCAAATGCCATAAGCATACATATTTCATTGCAGTTATAGAAGATTCTTGGATTATTTTTTCAGTTCTAATTTTCTGGAATTTGAAATAGATTCATGAATTGGTACATTCCCACAAAGAATTAAATCTCATTTTAGTTGCTCACAGAACTGTAATATATCCTCAGAGATTTCATTGGAGCTTCGTATTTCAGATCAGGTTATCAATGCTAGGATCTGTAATAGGAATGCCATGGTTTTTTTTAAAGACTGGTTTTCTGCTGAGTTCACTTAATGTACAAAGAAATATGCCAAACATCTGTATATTTAAACCACAAATTTGCATTTTATCATTGCCTCATTCCAAGTTGCTTATTTCTCGTTCTTTCTAGGGGTCAAATGACAATTTTCTCTTGCAAGGAAAAACATATTTCACATCAAAACCTTTTAAAATTCATCAAAAGAAAGCATTATAATGACAAATAATATCTGCTTTGGTTAGAGAATGGACTATACACTGTGAACAGGACATGCACTGAATTATGAACAAAAACAAATAATCAATAAAAATATGTTTTAAAGCTTCACTTGAATTTGAAAGCAATTTTTTATCCAAGTCAACATATAAGACACTTTCAGTGTTGCCAGTTCACATAATTTAAGCTTTAAAGTTTCAGAAGTTGGTGTTCTGCTGTGAAGATTGAAATTGGCCCATTTGTTTTTTGCAAGCCTTAAGTTGAATTACCACCAACATACTGGGAAGTGTCCACTGTGCATGCAAGTGCAAATGATACAATTTCTTCTGGGACAGAAATCATTCAATTGAGAATAAAAATAGTATCAGATGACTCAGTTTCAAACAAAAGTGACCCAACAGTGAGTATTTACAAACTCCTAAGTGGAGAACATGTAGTGTGTTGACTGAAAGCAGGAGTGTTAAAATTGCTGGGTACAGCACTTGCCCCAAATAATATGAATGTTTGGTGCATAAAAGAGTTAAAAAACCTCTCAGGAATGATTGCTTCAGAAAAGTGTGTGTGGACTATCTCTTTTCCCTCTGCAAGTCAGAGTGAAGGGCAGAGAGAAGTTGTACAGGCCTCTTGCTATTCTTTAGTATAAAGACGCTGATCACTCTGTCCTATGGAAGGTCCATTACTAGAGCATGACAGCAGCTAATGCACCTATACATTGGTAGTTGTATTATTAATGGCCCTGCTAATAGCTGGTGACAGTGAGAGAGTGAATTTCCACAGTTCATAGCCCTTTGTAAGTCTTCTTCTGGAACATTTCTCTCCACTATCATCACCAAGACTCCCCCTCTGACCTCTTTATCAGTCAGTGAGTGGTACCAGAGGCTTAAGACACATAATCACTGCAGTGTGCCATGTGTGCTCTGCAGAGTGACAGAACACAGGTTAAAACTAGGAAAAAACCCCAGTGCTTAAAAAAATATAAGTTCCTATTAATACTTTATGAGGTAATGATAACGTCATTTAGTTTCACTTTCTTCTCTTGTGCTTACTTACTTCACATGAATTTTCATGTTTCATGTTCAAGTGAATCTTCTTATTTGCAGCTATGTAGCCTGATCTAAAATTCACCATGAGCAGTGGAAATGCTGCCATTGACTTCAGTGGACTTTGGTTCAAGCCTGTATCTACCTTAGAACTCTGTCTCCCTTGACTCCTAGACATGAAAACAAAGGCTGAACCTGGCTTATCTATATATTTGAGGAACACAGAGTAACATTAAAAGAAAACACTATTGTGTTTGCTTCCACTTTTGCCTCCCTTTCAAGAGGAAGAGAAGTAGCTGCTCATTTCAGCACATCTGCAACGAAAGGTAATATCGCCAGCTACATGTTATGGTTTATTTCAAGGATGCTTTATGTTCAGCAAACCTGAGAAAACAAATGCTTTTTGCTCCCAAATTTTAGCTCCACAGACCGAGTGGTTGAATGAATCCCCATTTGGTATGGATAATGTTGCACAGATGTTGCTGAAGCACACCACTGGCGCTTGGACCGCACTTGGTGTCTGCAGGAGGACCAGGAGCCTTCCAGGGCCTTTGAAACTTTGCATTTGGCCTTTCACAGAAACGTACCGAAACACAGCGATACTTCAGGTGCTTTTAACAGAGAGAATTGGTGTAATGCCCTGCTCCATGGGACACAGCAAAGGCATCAACTCTCACTACTCCAACTCTTGAAATTGCCAAACCTTCTTTAGACTCTTGGTTTACTGTTCATGCTATTAAAGGTTACTGTACTTCCACGGAAGCCTAAGTTATGAGATTGGCAAAACCATCCTGAGTATCTTCTCTCTAAAAAGAGACAATATGAAAACAATAAAAGTAATTGACTATCAATTTCTAGTAATGCAGACTTTGAGTTTGCATTTGATCTGTTCAGAGAGGTTTAAAACACTCTTTTCTTTTTTTTTTTTCCCCAGCAGCATCAAGGAATTTGTATTGCATAGCATTTTCCGCAATTAAAAGACCAGTGAAACTATTTTCGAGTCTGTTTTGCAGTAGAAATAACTTCAATCTTTCTATTTCTCTTCTTGGTGTTTTTCAGCCTCCTAGAAGAGAACTTGAATGAATCACTTAGGGTATGTTAAATTTTTGAAGAAAGTTCTGAAAGGAATCTTTTAGTTGGTTTGTTTCCTTAACACAAAATTTGTATATAATCCTTACTCAGATTCAGAAAAGCTGTTCAATTAGCATGATGCAAAGAACTGCTCTGGTTTGCACAATATTGCACAGTAGTGGTCAAACAGGGAGAATTCATATACTTTTGCCCCTTTTGTTTTGCTTTGATTATTAATACTGGTGGTACTTTTCAGCTTTATTGAGGACCCTGGGGAACTGAGGAGGTACTGTTTTCGTATTTTTTTTTTTCTCCAGGAGTGCCAGCCCTAAGGGTCAGGTCAACAGATAAAACATTGTGATTAAGGGCAAATGTGACCCAGAAATTGTTCTGGAAGCACTGAGACTGAATGGCTTCCCAATAACATTTTATATCATTGAAGACGATCCTGATGTTTCAGCAGTTGGAGGATCTCTTGGCTCTTTCTCTGCCTTAGCATCTATTTCTGGCCACCTACTTTAATGAAATTTGGAGGATCTTAACTTTCTCAGAGATCATTATTCTTCTACCAAATTGATCAATGGATTAATTGGGAGATGGGGCAGCAGGAGTGGTCAGATACAACTGGACCTATGTGGATCATGATATGATGGATCTCATTTCCCTAAAACATCAGAGAGAAAATCATCTATCATGTTATATTTTAAAAGAAATTGTATTTCTGAGGATTTTGCATGGGTACCACACAACTCCTTGCACTGGGCTGGCAGCGTGACACCCAAGGAAAGAGATGGTTTGTGAGGCTGCCTTCTCAGCAGCTCCATGGGGAGAGAGGGGCAGCTGCTCTGAGCCAGCCCCTTCTTTGCCCGGGACTAGACCTTTCCAGGTGCAGCACATGCTGGCCCCACTCCAGCAAAGCACTTAAGCACATGCTTAACTTTCAACACATCAATTACTCATGGAGAAGTCAAGCCCAGAGAAGCTGCTGCTGCAGAGATAGCGGAGAAAAGGAAATGGGGAGGTGGTGACCTTATTGCCTCTCTTTCCCAATGGACCTGTCTGCAGACATCATTCAGGGCCTAGGGTAAAATGATCGTGGAGGCTAATAGGTCAGTGACCTGCTACTCTGTTGTTAGCCCAGCCTCAAACTTTGCAAAAGGGAGGGGAAGGGAGTGGAGAGGATCTGTACAGTTTGTCAGATGCTATCACACTTGATAAGACAAAGCTTTGCTTTCAGGAATTCCTTCTTCCCTAGTTTGCTCTGAAGAGATCACAACCCAGAGATCGGTAGTGGCAAAGAGGAAATTCACAGCCTTTTGTTCTTGCTCTGCCACTCACATCTGTGACAGGTTTCCTTTCTCCCTTAAGCTATTCCAATTTCTGGCTCTGCATGTGTCAAAATAAATTTCCAAAGCAAATCACAAATGTATGGGGTAATTAGAGCTGTCATTTAATTGTCAGGGGAAGGCACTCCTCTTCCCAAAGAAGAATACACCTCCTTGTCAACATCATATTGTAGGGATGATGAAGAATTCCACATTTGCCTCTTTGGTTAATTAATTTTTTTTTCTTTTCACTTGAGGGACAGGATAAGGAAAAAGAGGAGAATTGCCTGATGTTGTTGCCATATGAGCCCTTCTCTGTTTATAAAACTCTTGGAAAATGCTGTTGAGAGGTAGACAACTATGCATAACCACTAAAACACACAAAAGTGACCCTAGAGTCACCTTTTCAGACATGGAGACCTACCTGAATTTAAAGAAAATTTAAACAAAAAAAAATTGAAAAATAACTTTCAGAAAAATTGAAATGCAGCAAATGGAAAGACAAGGTCTGCTCCTTCAGATCTCCAGCAACACAAGAAAGATTTTCTGAATGTTTGGAGGAATATCTTTAGAAAAACATGCAGCCCACATCCTCACTCTGCCAGAGTCCCTCAGGGACACCTCTGAAGCTCCCTTCACAAGACACAGTAAAGACAAGCTCACCATGAACCTACTTTCGACTGTTCTCATAGTTTTTTCATGTGAGTATTCTGTGATAATGGCAACATATATGGAGATAATTATTTCAAAGACTCCTTATTTTCTTTGTGGGAGTTTAAGTGCACACAAAAAGAAATTATTTTCCAGTCAAACTCCCCTGCTTTAGTTTCATACTCCTGTACCATACATGACTCCCATATCTTTGTAAACCGGTTTTCTCCAGGGCACCCATCGCACTTTATTCATGGGAAATTTCAATCAAAATGGAGTCAAAGCTCTGTTTTCAATGCAGAAAGCCTGAAAATAGTTGGAAATATATCTAAATTCATACTGCAGCATGGAAGAAGAATGGGCTTTCTAATCAATGTGCAGGACACTTGCACTCAGATTTGCTCTTTTACTGCTGTCCAATCCACTTTTGGTGAGCCAGTTATTTCCAGTGCCCAGTTCCCAGATCCACAGAGAGAATCACTATGACTCTTTTCTTCCATCTCACTTGTATATTTTGAAACATGGCATTTTATTAATGAGCTGGGAATAACTACTGTGGAGCACCAAGCACGGGAAGGCCTCTCTGAGGCGCAGTTTGGTGGAGGGGTTTATGTGTGAAGTCAGTCTAAGGACTCCTGCCCATTTCATCTCCTTGTCCCTGCCTGTGCAATGCAACTCACTGCTCTGTCAGTTGTTCCACTCTGAATTTTTCTGGAAGAGGCTGAATGCAGATCAGGAAACATCTAGTTAAAAATAAGTCTCACCAACACCATTTCTCATCCAGGTCAATGTACAGATAAGGACAGTGTGGTCCCATCAACAGACTCTAGCACAAGTAAGTGGGCTGTGAGACACAACCTAGGGGAGGAAACAAAGACTTCGGGTGATCTTAAATTAGTTCAGTCATCATTTCTTTTCGCTGTGGCCTGAGTAAAACTGTTCAGACTGGAGAAGCATAAAGTGTCATTATATGAGCCTGTGCTCCAAGTCCGTTGTGAAATTTTGCCCTTCTGCAGCATTTCTGATCACCACAAGTAGCTCTTTGCAAACATTGAGTACTGTGTCCCCACAACACACCTGGCAGGCAGACACAGTATCCTCTTATCAGAAGCGTAAAATGAGCTGCACAATGATCACGAGCCAACAGGAGAGGCAGCAAGAAGCAGAAAGTCTCGACTGCTGGACTGATGCTTTAACCACAAGGCTCCTGCTCGAAACTGGTGGCCACTCGCAGTAACTTCCAATACAGAGATGGTTCAAGCAACAACAGGAATGGGGTGAGGAGTAACAATGATACATCTTACAGATGGCTTTCATTAAACAGAGTTTATATTGGATTAAAGACACAATTTAGAGTCTACAGTAAAACTGCTTGAAATAGTTTAATCTAATCTTGAAGAGGCTTTTTGACCAAATCAAACATTTTGCTGTGAATTTTGCAACTCCATTGAAATTTCCTGGGGGATTCTGGGTTTGAAAAAATAAACCAAAAGCCTCAACCCTCCCCTCCCTGCAACAACAACTACAAAGTCATGTTTGTAAGTTTTATCACTGAAAATGAGACATATTTTATAGAAAATGTATGCTTACACTTCTAAGAATAATTCTTATTTTTGCTAGCTCTATTAGCAGAAGATTTGTCATGGATTAACATGACTGATTGACTGAGCTACTGACAATATAAAAAGCAAAATGGTTTTCTATGTTACAGTAGTAACAAGAAAATACTTATTCCCGTGACATTACTAGTGGTAATCACCTTTTCTCAAAAGAAAGTTTGTTTTATGGTATATTTGGTGCGTATCTTCAACCTTTAAAGATATTATGATTTTCATAGCAAAATCATTATCATGTGACATTGTTTTGTTCAGGGGTTTTGGGAGCCTAAAAGTCAAAATAGAATTGTATTATGCCAAAAGTTACCATTTTCACATACAGTCATACAAAACTTAATCAAAACGCAAATTACCTTGATTCGCAACACACAATCCAAATAAGGTTGTATATAGGCTTACAACTCTATTTCCTGCTACATTCTTGGATGTTAATGTAAGTTTTCTGAAGCTCTTTTTTTCGGGGACAAATCCACATAGGTAATCTCATGGATAGACACTGAAGCTATGAGTGAACAAGGTAATTAAAAGTTTGCCTCCTTTGAACAGTCAAAAGAAGTAAAGAAATTTCCTTACTAGGTTTTTGAGCCTATATGCAATTGGATAAACACTAAAACCAACTGAAACTTTAGCTGCACTTTCTTTCTAAGTTTCAACTGCTCAAAATTAGCTGGGGATGTCAGGCTGCAGTAGAGAGACCCAAAAACCACCTAGGCTGACCCCTTCAAGGACAGAGAAATCCCTTCTAATTAGGGTTCATAAAAATTGTTTATAAGCATGGAAAATAATATTTTCATAAATGATGACAACAAGTGGTGAGGGAGGTTAATGGAAGGGAGGGAGCTTGCAATTCTAAAGGAAAGAACAAAAAGCAAAACCAACAACCCCCAAAAGATTCAGAAATCCCATCAGACAAAAACCAAATGTTTTCAAAATCTTCAAAAACCTTCTGGTATAAAATAACTTCAAGTTTCAATGACAGTGCGGTTGGCAATAAGCTATAAATCACTGCATAGAGATATTTCAAACTGGCAAGTGGCAAACACATGAAGGCTGTTACTCCATGCTTTTGGCTTATTAGAATACAATTTTTTGAACTTATTCATAAGGAAATATGATTTATATAATACTGTATTTCTCAGCCCTTTTAATCTCTCTGATCACTGCTGGATAACTCCAGTAGAAGTTAACAGAGCACTAGAGGCTTGGAGCAACTGTGGTCCTAAATGCCCTTTGAATGTCACTACCCTGCTACTGGAGAGGCTCAGAAGAGCTGTGATAGGAGAGAGACTGCATCACCTGCCACCAGGAACACCGAAGAGGTGAGACCTGTGGTGCAAGTACTGACAGCAGAGACAGCTGTAGCTGCAGCTCACAGCTTACCAGATATGGGGTGTTTCAGCAGAACTGAGGCCAGAGGCAGAGTCTGCTACTCACTGAACAGATTAGGTCTCTTATTTGGGCAAAGAACCTCTGCTCACTCTTCACTCTCCTTCTACATTGTTGGTTTGTTTTTTTTTCTCCCCACTTTTCTCTCCTTTAGCTTCATCTTACAAGTTAAAGAACAGCAGCTGAGCAAATGTCCCTATGTGCACAAGGATGTGGACAGTCAGATGGTTTTGTTACAGCTGTTGTATTGCTTTCTCCTTCACCTTCCAGGAATTCCTTATGCTGCAGTATTCCCACCAACAAAGTGAAAAATTAAAACATATTCCCTGTGTCTGCAACAGTGACTGCTCCAGCAGTATCATGTAAGACCCTAGAGAAGCAGAACCCTCTCCAAGATTCCTCCTGGGGTCAAGAAGAATCCTGGCAACATGTTCTTCAAAATCTGTACCTCTCTCTTAATCTCCTCTGGTAACATTTCAGTCACAGGCAGGAAAAGACTTGTCTTCCAGCAGTGGATCCATACCTGACAGTGGCAGGAATGGAGAAAGGTGAATACACAAAAGGCAGAAATTACCTGCATTATACAAGCATTTGAGGACTCTTTCATGAGGGCCTGTGAAAGACAGATTTATCCCATCACACCTAGTGAATCAATTTTCAGACACAACTTGTACATCTATGTCACCAACACTCCAATATAAAGCTGCTTTTGTTGCCACTTGCTGTAGGATGCAGAAGCAGGTGCAGGCAGGACAACATTCAGCACTGGTAAGTCATCTGAGTATTTAACAGCTTCTCAGAAAGTTTTCAAAAATTTATACAGATTCTGGTTCAGCCTGCAGCCAGTGATATTCCTCCTAACTTCTGACTCCAGCTGATCAGCAGTCAAGAGCCTCCTACAATCTCACTGCTGCATGCAATGGGTGTGACTTTGAGGTGCTCCTAGTTATGGGCAGGCATGACAAATCCTAGGAGCCTGAACCTTTCTTCAACCCACAGTGACCTTAACAGGCTGTTCAGAAGGAGTATTTATTGTATCGGAGTGGGAATTATTGCTGTGTATACTAATGCAGAATTAAACACAGGCAAATAGGCAAACAAGAGAGAAGGGATACTCCCCAGGAGCATTCAAAATTGGGAGACGAAAAGAAATTTTCCAGCTGAGATTGATGTTGGAGAACAAATGTGGTTTGTATTTTATTAATAAAAGAGGTCTCCCCACAAAGGAAATTCCCATCTTGGCCTGGCTGTGTAGCACTAAGTGGTAATTGATACATGAAATGCCAAAACCCATAGATCTCTAGTTACACTGGAGTAGACACTCTTTGGGGCTTGTAATTACAGGGAGTTGGCAGACATTCAGATTCATCTTTGAGAGAGAGAAGGACTTTCTGCTCTCCTGCCAACTGGGATGACTAAGCTCAGTGCCAAGCTGGACATACCTTCCAGAGTATTTGCAAAGTAGTGTTCAGCTCTACCTCAGATTCTTTCACTTTCCAGGTTTCTGAAAATGAGCAAATAAAATATTTGTAATGGCACCTGTAGCAGTGAGGTATCTCGGAAAGAAAAGCCAAGCCCTGCCTCCCAACCAGAGGAAGGCGGAGTCAAGAAAAAGCAAGAGCTCAGAGCTGTGTAAGATTGAAACAGAAAAAATTCTGCAGTGGCGGGGGAATAAATGATGTGTCAAGGACAGCAGATACTCCTGGACACAAGTCTGCCTTCTGGAGCCATCCTAATGGTGTGGATTAGGCACTGATGTACCGAACTTTAGGGTAAACATGGTTTCTCAGGCTGACGACAAACTGACCATGCTGCCAGGCAGCATCTATACAGTCAAGACCTGTTGTAGCAAGACCTGGAAAGCCAGACCTGCCCTCGGTTGCTCTCTTCAGATTATCCCCATGCATTTCCCCTCAGTTTGTTGTACTGATATCAACACTACCAAGTCTGCCCTTGGAGATCTATGCTGACTGCCAAGGTGGCAGATGACGAGCTATTTAAGTTAGAGCTTTTCACATGAAATGTGTAAAACCTGTGGGCAAAAGAGCAGTTCCAATACTTAGCCAAATTCTGCTCTCAGTTACACCAGAGGAATGCAACTGAAGTCAATATGATTTACAGGAATCAATGACAGTACATGGCTTGGGTTTTTTTTGAGATGACATGTAGATTCTAGTTATAGCTAAAAGGACTAGCCACAGAAAAAACTCAAAGAGAAGTAACACTGCTGTTTGTTTTTCTTCCCTAACTCTAATGTCAGCCCCAGTGTAACAAAGCACCCAGTAATATTTGCTTAGGCACTGAATTTGTTACACTAACTTATTTTTGCTGTTTATCCCACATTTCTGCAAAAATGTGTTAAAAAGAAGTAATATGTTAATGCCAAAAGTTCTCAAATACTCTATTTCACAGGCATAGTGTACGCTAGTAGAAGGGACTTGCAAGTATAGCTGTGCTGGAATTTTTATATCAATAAACCCCAGAGGGGTGGTGCAACTCCTGAGAGTGCACTGGTTCCAAGGATGAAATAACACATCCTGGCAACTCAAGCAGTTTTTGCCAGTGGAGCTGCAACGCTTTTTTTTTTCCCCTCTTTTTCCTGAGACAGAATACCAGCAAAAAACTTCTGAGAAACCAAGCAGGGACTCCACGTTAGCCGACTGCTTGGGATGCTGCATCAAATCTTAACCCCTGTCCTAGTAGCAAATCTCCCCAGTCCTGGCCCCACTGACTGCCAAAAGATCCTCCTGTCCTTCTGAGCTCATCTGTCAGAGCTGCCCCAGAACAATTTGATCACCTGGTGGTCAGGATGCGAGGTGGGAGAGCTGGGTGTCGTTCAGGCAACACAGGAGCTCGAAGAGGGGGTCTCCTGTAACTCTGGACATCTCAAGCAGCAGTCTTTTGGCTGAGGGGCAAAGTTTTGTCTGCGTTTGAGCAGAAGCACTTTCTGGGGGCTCAAGGAATCTTTCCTGACAAGGATATTACTGCAGTTGATGTGGCCCCCCTGTGAAAAACATAGCTTTTAAAGAGTTGGTATGTACTGACACAAGCACATGCACATTTTGCTTCACTGAAGAACTTCTAATTGACTCTTGTGAGTTCCGGAAAGGCCAAATGACTTAAGGGTTATAAGGTGCCAGTTACAGACGCTGTTTCACATTCTTTCTTAGAAAAATAGTTATGAAACTACTTGATTTTCTTTCCCTATTTTTTTTCTGTATCTCTTCCAAAGCAAAATACTTTGCTCTCCCAGTGGAAACCCATCATTTACTAAATATTTAGTGTAATTCCTATCACTGCCTCTCAAGTGGGCCAGTGTTTACACTTCATAAGCAAGAATCTTTTTTTTCTTTTGCCACAGTCACTCCAAAGAAATAAATACAAGACAGAGAACCTGCACAAGTCTTTGCAGACACACAAAATTTGAAACACCTTATGCATTAATGTTTATGAAGCCTGACAGAGGTTTAAAACCACGAAGAGAAAGAACGATTTTCTTCAGGTCTGAGAAATGAACTTTTTGTCTAATGTCAGCCCTACACTGAAAAAGCCTTGGTAGGTTGTTTGTCTAAGCTGACAGGTCCTTATTTAATTGTTCGCAATGTCTTTCCACTTAATTCTTGCTATAAATTTGTCTCTTTGCTGCACTCTTTACACTGTACCTCAATGTGCCCCAGAGACACGGTGAGCCAGCAGCTCACCATTAACTCAACTTAAGGAGAAATGCTAGCAACAAAGACTAGCCCGCCAAAACCCATAAAACTTGCTCCTTTTTGCCTCATTTTAAAATAAAAAAATAATATTGTCTTTTCTCTAAAGTGGTAAAGTAACACATGTCCAAATGAGTTCTTGACATTACTCTGCAAGATTTTTTAAGGGTTTTGAAGAAACCTTGGCATTTACCAACATATTCTCCAAAATGTATGGTTGTTAATTAGTTTAGTAGTCAGTGTAAGTATAAACAAACAAACTGGCGGCAGAAAGTGCAACCAGTGGCTTTTGGTAAGCAATGGGAAGTACATGAAAATCACCGTTTCTGAAATACTGAATAAATCATAAAGGAAAAAAACTGATTAAAAGCTGAGAAGTAGTCATGTCCATTGCCACGTTAACCTGCTGTTTTACTGCTACCACCGTGTCTATGAGAATGTACCTGTACCTACCAGCTGAGCAAAAACAATTAATGAAAATAAAAAACATGAAGAAAGATGTGCATTTTCCCCAAAATGTGGGTTTTTTCTTTTTTTTTTTTCTTTAAGGTTGAAATGAACTTTTTGCATTATTTGTCAATTTTTTACTCTTTCTGAAGAGAGCTTGGTATGAAAAGATGACTCTCAGTAGACTAAAAACCACTGCTACCTGCGCAGAATCTGGCTAGGTCACATGTAGCAATTTTTGCACAGACCACTGCATGGTGATAATAGCACTTTCCCACCAGAAGTGTCTGTTCCTCTGCATATGTCCTCAGGAGCACTCAAAAACTGGCTGCAGGAATCTACTGCAGATCTGCACCCTCTGCAAGGCCTGCCGGGGAGCTGTTCCTGCTCTACCCCAATTTCAGCGTCCTCTCCACCCTCTTGCTTATATTTGCAGTATTTCACCCCTGCAGATGAGGCTGTTTGTAGTCATGAGATATGTTTTGTCACCTAGCACAGAAGATCTGTCCTGGCTTTCCTTGGATAGTCGTGGAGGGCAGAAAGAAGCAAAATCATTTTTCTTTGCTGTGTGCCCATTAAAAGGAGGGGGTTGGAGTAAAGGGCAGAAGGGCTAAGGACCACCTATCTTATGCCTGTTTGTTATCTACTTCCTAATTTCTTAAAAGGCATTAATCTCTGTGCAAAGTGCCAGAGTAACTGGCCTGAAAACGGAAGCCCTCTTTTTGTAGGAGGCAGGAATGATGTGGAGCGGGACAAGGACGGCTGCCCTGCATGCTCAGGCAGCTTAGCCTCCATCCTGTCCTGGGCTGATCTCTGCCAGGGGTGATGGTGTGGCTCTGGCACTGGGCCCTTTTCAGCCTTGGCACCTGGCTGAGATCACTCGGTGTGGTGAAGGCTTTGCAAACACCTCGTGCCCACGGACAGCTGGCTTGGGACCACGGAGCTCCCTTTACGCAGGGCTGAGGACAAGGAGTGAGAATGTAAAGGTGTTTGGGTTACAACAGGTTTACCAATCTGAAATAGGAAGCTGGTACACAATACAAATGTCAGTGCAATACAAATGTCAGTGCTAGGGATTGGAAATAAAAAATATTCATGCACTGCACCTAGCTTTTTATTCCACATTTAGGACTGCATGAAATTTCCACTGATATCATACCACACTTCTCTTGTGAAAGCATTTCCATTTAACCTCTTAAGATTAGAAGGACAGGACCTCTTCCTATTCTTCTGAGAAGCAGTGCATACGGATGCTGAAGTAGTACATCTCTGAGAGCTGCTCAGGATCTTCCCAGTACGAAGACTTCCTATATTTTCACATTTAAACTGCTTGTTCTTTCTTTTATTTGGAAATAAAAAGAATTTCCTCCAAAAGATGGTGAACCATACAGTAAACAGGTAATGATAGCAAAGTAAGTCTGGCCAAGGAAAGGGAAAAACAATAATATGAGATAAACACATACTACTTCTATGCCCAATGATTTTGAAGGTATGACTTAGATCTTCTGGTGTTATTTTGTGTTCTTATTTTCTGGTGCATCCTATGTCACCTAAGTTAGCTACTCCCCTGGCTCTCAGAAAAGCATTTTACGGCCCGTATTTCACTTCATGCAATAGCTCTTTTCCTATATGATTTTAATGGTTGGTGCAAATATAGATATAAACATTAGGGATGTATTTATCCCCCCTAGATAGAGCTCCTTCTGCTGACATTCTCCACAGCATGGTTTGTTTCCAAGGCTCCAAGAATCATGAGGAATCCCATGGTTGTTTCCAGACAGTCAAGCAGCAGACCAGGTTTTTCAGCAACACATCCAAAAGGCTGGTTTTTTTCTCTTTTTCCTTCTTGCCTCTGTTGCTGCTCACATCTTTCTTGCCAACACTGGTGCGCGTTTAACTCAGCATCCAGGTGGTTTTTCAGGGTTTGGTTCTCATCCCAGCCATGTCATCCCAGGTTCTACACTTGAGTGAGAGAGGAGCACTTCTGGCTACTTGTTAAACCTCTCATTTGATGCAGGGTGAGTGAGTGAGTGATGAACAGCAATGCCTCTCTCTGCATCAAAATAAGCAATCTTCTGAGAAGTCTAAAGAGCATGCTGGCATTGGTGATGGGAAGAGCGTATAAGAACTGTGCCTCTGGTAGGTGGGAACATTACTAGCACTGCTCTCATCTCAAGATGACAGTGGGGTTTTTTGCTGTTGTTGTTGCCCTGAAGAGGTCTAAGTCCTCTTCCTCAAACTGACAACTCACTAAGAAGTGATAAATCTCCACATAGTAAGCGCTAATAATGAAAAATGCAACATGCTGAAACTATAAAGTCTAACTGAAGCATGATGTTTTCAAAGCTGTCTGTTTTCACAGTTGTCTGTTCCTTCGCAGTTTTGACTTGACTTCTGTATTCTGTCCCCTCCCTAAAAGATCATTTTGATCACTTTATTTTTAATGATGAAAAGATGTGTAGGCCTTGGTGTTTTGGTATGAGGGTTTGGCTCACCTGTGAAACTCTCAAAAAACAGGATTTCAGCCTCTGCTTCCCATAAACACCTAAAAATTCCACTCCAAGAGTCACGTGGCACAGAAGACAAGTCATTCACCAACTTCTTGGTCACAGCTGTGTGAAAACTTAAAGAAGTTTATAAAGACCATTTTCTACTTTAAAAACGAATCAAAAGAATGAGTAATTTTTAGTTTTTTTAAGAAGTACCACAAACTACTAGTTATTTCTTGAAGTTCATCTTTCCTACTATTCACAACAAACATGAAGTAAAACAGCAGAGGATTTTATTGTTCCTTTAAACATATGGTATATACAGGAAAGCACCCCTATCAGGTATGAAAACCCACGAATACAGTTCAATGATACCACAAGCACAGTGGAGCTGGAATTTCTCAGGTTTCTATTTGTGAACTTTTCATTCATGTTCATTTTAAAGACATGAGAAACTTGCCATTTGATGTCAGTTGGGTCTGATTTAGTATCTTTGTTTAAAAGAAGCTTTGAGATAATGCTCTCTACAGGTAAAAAAATTAATGATTTCTATTTTGTTTATTACAGGCACAATCATTCTCTGTCACTGACTGGGACTTCATAATGCTCAGTAATGTAGGAACCCAGGAAAGCTATGTCCTAGTCACACAACATGGAAATAACTGTTCTGTACTTGTTTGCATGTCTGTAAGTGCCTGTGTATTCTCTAGGTATTACAAAAACTGCTTGCTTGAGTTTTAGTATTATTTCCCATTATTTTTCCAAACTTTGAAAATAAATCAAGTGTTTTGGTTAGCTCAAGTTAGGCTACAGAATGTATTTGCTTCTTGAGAAGCAGCAAACTTGAAAAGTGGGTGTGAGCAGAGACTCTGCTTGGTAATTCTTTGGAGTGCCAGAAATTCGTAGGCAAAAAAGAATCTCTTTCTCAGAACTGCATTATCTTCCACCAAACAACACCTGATCCTGCTATGAGAAACAGGCTCCTGAATGCTTACATACCCCTGCCAAGTAACTCAGCTCGGATCTAGCAGTCCATCCCTGTCACTACAGTACTGTATTGTAAACTAAGAGGATTTATTTTCTGTAGTCTTGATAGTCAAGAGACAGATAAGTCTTCCTTTCTTATTCTTATTGGAACAATTTTGCTGAATTTAATGCAGGATGGTCAACCATCCACAGGATTCTAGGGCAGCCTGCACAGTTCTATAGCAGACAGATAATTGCCTTTTGCTTTTTCTGACACAATTAAAAGCATGAAATGAGAGCACTCATAATCTAGTAAATTCTGCTGAGTATTTCCTGTATGTTTGGATCCACTGCTCTTGAACGATATAGGATGCTCCATGAGGCTCCCTCATCTGAGCAACACCAGTTGCTTTCCTCAACAGCTCTAGAAAGACTCAGGGCAAGAGAAGAATACATGGGTCTCATTATGAGAATGGAAGTGTACGAAAAAAGGAAACTTGTGCACAAGCAGAGGTCAGGCGTGGATATGGTCCTGGTGTCAAGTGGCAACCAATTCCAACATGACTCAGAATGTGTCTAGTTGTGGGGGCTGAGGGCTGAGCTCAGGATAAACCCAATACTGAGAAACTACAACAAGTAATGCAAAACAAAATTTTCCTTCAGTGGCATTTATGCAGATGGGATGGCTCACAATGTACGGTTGTGAATGGACATATGAGTCCTTCTGGAAAGCTGTCTCCTCTTTAAATGGGAGAGCAACATCTGTAAGGAATATTGATGCAATTCTCTCAAAATTCTTTCCTGGCTATGGCAAGGAAAAACTTTTCAGTTTTATAGCCCTTATCTAATGAAACTGGAAGTTCTTGAAGGCAGGTAGGCTTCTTGCCACATGGCGCTGGAAGTTCTGCCTGTTGAAATCACTCCATCTTTTATATTTTTCAATGCTATTTTCAGTTGCTTAAACCTTGCTAGGTTTTTACCACTTGGTCTCATATTTTCATCTAAAAATATCTACTTTAGGCTGAATTATCTTCAGGAATGGGGGGACAAAGAAAGGGAAAAAGAAATTTTAAATGGCATTGTGAAATTTCTTTTGAGAAAAAAAACCTGTGGAAATGGCATTAGAGAAACTAATAGTGTATATTTTGGTAAATCATCTTTATTTTAAAACCATAATGTCAACAGTTTCTGGATTCTAAACTTGCATTTTTGCAGAATTTTTGCTATTGTCAAATTTGTGGAAATCTGCTCACATTCGACTAAGTTATAAAACCTCAAAAACCTGCTGTTTGTTTTTATTAGATATATTTCTCATCAATTTTGAGCATGTAATTTTTTCTGCAATGTCAAATCCAAACTGCTGTGTCATTTAGCATGTTCTGACAGACAAACCAAGTGCAAAGGGACTGTTGGCCATGAATTACCTTTGCCCAGCTGCATGCCAGCAGTGCACAGGGGACACTGAAATGAAGGCGAAGGAGATGGATGAGGGGTTAGCAAGATACAAAGAGCATGGCAAAAGAGAAGGGAAAGCAAGCATGGGCTTGTGATGAAGGGGACAAGGACCTAAACTGGGAAACAGACTGGGATATACTGGAGGACATGGAAGAGGACTGGAAAGATGGGGAAAATGGGACTTTGTACATGTGGTGAATAACTTTGAGGTATGAAGGAGGCCAGTCATGGTCACAAGAAAAAAGTTCCTTCTGTCTCTGACAGCAATGTCAACATTGCCAAGTTTCACCCAGCTGAGAGGAAAGAGCTATGAAGCCCAAGCTGGCAAAATGTACTGCAGTGCCTACTGCAGCAACTTGTTATTGCTAGTTTGAGACCAATAGAGGTCTGGTGCAGTGAAGGGCCTCATACTCCAACCTGGGCAATAACACATGAGAGCTTTATTTTCTTTTCCCCATTAAAAAAGCCCAGGAGATATTACAGGCCATTCACATACATGTGTGTGCAAATACTTTGTTGGTAATTGCATTGTATAAAACAAAACCTTTTGAAGAACGGACTTTTCAAATTCTTGTGACTGTGGGTGCTCATTGAGACCTGGAGATGCTGTGACAGCCCGTTTATTGGAACACTGGAGGGTCTGGAAAAATCAGCAGTAGGTGTCTCAAGTGGGGCACACAAATCTGTCTGTAATTAATGCCTACTTCTCTCCCCCTTGGCTCACCACGCAGACAGCTACCGCTCTAGAGAGCATGCTCTATCCTGAGCCCCTCACTGAGCCATGTGTGACTGCAAAGATGTCAGATCTGAATGCTTGAAGAAACTGTCACTTGTGTGCTGGGAATGTGCCACTTTGCAGCCTTCTTGAAGCCCTTTTGTGTCCTCTCCCACAAATATGCACACACGGAGAATAAAGCAAGCCCTGATAACTTCAGTGTCCCTGGTAGTACCACTTAGCGTGGGGATCTCTGCAGACTGGCAGTGAGCTGCGGGTCCCCGGGGAGGAGCGGGGGGACTCCAGTGACAACATTGTAGTGGAAGGGCTTCTTTCAGGCAGCAGGGACGAGGAGATCCTTCACAGTAAGGAAATACTAACATTACCTCTATTTGGTTCCTAACAGATGAGCGAGAAAAGTGCAAAACTCTGGGCGGGAAGGTTTCACCTGGCTTTAACTGCACGCGTGGTGGCTTATGCCCCAGCCAAAAGCTTGGATGCCACGGGCCTGGCTCTCGCTCCGCGCAGTGCCCGGCGGCAGCGCGGCGGGGCCAGGGCAGGGGCACTCCGGGAGGAGGTCCGGGTTCACCGGGGCGGGGGTCGGGACCACCTCTCCTGCCTGCCATGGGCTGCCGGTATTTGTACGTGTTGATTCAGCTTGAGGGGAGGGGGTGGGACAGGCATAAACACTACGGGGGACGCAAGCGGCGTACCCCCCGGGGGCACCGGGGAGGGTTAACCGGCGGGGATCTGTGGGTCTGGGAGGAGAAAGCGGAGGCCGGGCTGGGGAAGGGGCAGGATAAGAGGAAAAGGGGCAGAGCGGCTCGGTGAAGTCGCACACCGCCAGCCTCGGCAGCCGCGGCAGTGCCTTCCCGCGTGCTCCCTGGGGAGGTGGTGGGTCCTCCCTTCCCATCCCAGTCGTTTCCTCCCGCTTCCCCTTCCACAGAAGGAGTCAGGGCTGGAAGGGAGCGGCAGGGACCCCCAGGGCTAAGACAGCAGCCCGCCCGAGGCGGAGGCAGGCGCGGCGCCCCGGGGGAGGCGGCGGCGTCCGGCAGATTGCCTCGGTAGTGGGAGGGCTCCGGGAGAGGAGAGGCTGGGGAGCATCTCCGAGCCGGGGCTGACTCCCGAGGAGCGAGGGAGGGACGCAGAGGGAGAAACTGCCTCCTCTCAGCTGTACAGGCGTCCCCAGATTTTAAGGACTGGGGTGGGGAAGAAGGAAACTGAAGACCTGAGCTGGGACCTCCCAGCCGGAGCGACTGCAAAGGAGCCAAAGCAGGCGTCGGGGGGGCAGCGACATCCCAAGGAGCGACATCCCGTCCTCCGCTACC
>VZRL01005599.1:50184-96857 GCA_013397895.1 Origma solitaria
TCCGGGCGGCGCTTCGAGCCCCGGCCGGGAGGCAGCTCCGCCGCGGCTCGCCCGCGGAGCAGCCGGCACCGCCGCCCAGCCGAGCGCCTCCGGGAGAGCGCGGTCCGCGGCTGCCAAGTGGAAGTTTACTGCGGGTCCCCGCAGAGCTTCGGTCCAGCGTTAATGTCCGTGTTAAGGCTGGTATTTGCCCGAGGAGGAATAATGCTGCAGTGAGGTCTGTTTTTGGGCGGGCTCGGGCTGACCGTTTTTACTTTATTTTAATTATAAAGCTACATGAAACAAGCCTTTCTGCCTGTTCCAGGCTCCATGATGCTATACATGGAACTCTGCATAGAGATGGGTGAACCAATTCATTAGGCTTGCTGAATAAGCCATAACCACTTTTCTAGCCAAGACCTGAGGTTTGCAGCTAATAGCTCAGTTCAGTCTTCTTGTAGAGCTTGCAGTGTTTGCAAAGCTATAATAAATGCAATCTGTAGAAATAAAAACATTTTCCTTAAATGTGTTTTTAAACAAGTGCTTGAGTAAACATAACGGGCAGCGAGTACCTTTTCAAGCTGTTTTAAAGTGGTTTGGGGAAGGCTGTGCACTTAGAGTTTATTATGGTAATGTTACAGGCAAAGTGAAATGGACCCTATTTTTTGTAAGTCTTTCAGAAAACTTCTGTAAAATACTGAGAGTTGGGTTTTTCCTTTTTTTTTCCCCACTTTTTTTTTCTCCACTTTTGAGTAAGGTGCTATAGGGACAGCTCAAGAAGAAATGGCAGTGGGGGATGGCTGAGCTGTTCATACCTGAAATTCTTCAGAGAAAGTTTTGCCTTCTTGTCTAAGTTTGGCTTTTTTTTTTTTTTTTTCTCTTAAATGATTTGTAGATTAGAAGCTGCTAATTGAAAACCTTAAAGGAATGAGTTTGCTCCATGAATTTTATTGTATGTGGCATTTTAAAGTGAGAGACAGATAAAGTCAAGTGATTCTCATATTTTACTTTTTAAGACCCTCATTTGAAGCACCCTTAGATTGTTAGGTGATATGTACTATTCTAGTTAACAGATTAACATTGCAATTTACTTTCAAGTTCACTTTCACAAATGTATAAACATAATTTACAAGGTAATACATGTAATACTCTTTTTTCTGTACATAAAAAGCTTCTGAATATTAGTGTGGAAGTAAACTGGAAATGCTACCAAGTCTTAGTTTGTCCAAATGTAAAATAGGAGTGATTGTGACTGTTATATTATCTTGAAATGATACATAACCCAAATTATGTCAGAACCTTTTAAAATATGTATATAAATCACTGCAGAATATACTTTTAATTCAGTGCAGGGCTGTCTGCCTCAAAAGGGAAGAAAAATCTGGCCAAGGGCACTTCGGCAAACTCTTTAAAAATTAAATGTCATAGACTTATACAGCCATATTTGACTTAACTGTTAGCTGAGTGATGGCTGAAGTCTCTCTGTTCCTTCTTTCACCAATTCAGAGTGTGCATTATTCATTTCTGTACCTTGTAGTAGTGTGCGTCTTTATGAACCATGACCAGAAAAGTCAGTCCTGGAGGACTGACTCCCACTCTCTGCCTCGCCTACCAAAAAGGTAGTGGTTTTGAAGTCTTCAGGCTTTCAGACTGAAATAAACCTGAACATCTTGGTAGGTGTAGCTAGCCTTGTTAGTAGAGTACTGTAGGTAGTGAGCCCATGCTAGTTTTTCCACTGCCTGTGCTCTTACAGAAATGGCTCACCCATACAAATACTGCACTGCATTGGAAATCCTTCCCTAAAACAAGTAATGGACAGGCAGACACCTATAGGAACAAAAGAACACACACAGATGCACACATACTTTCTACATCTTCCCACAAGACTAAACTTCGAGTGAGGCAGGTTTATTTCTACTATTTCTGTACTCACTTATTTGAACAACAGTAAAAAAGCAGTGCATTTATAGCAACAAATACCACTGCACTTAATAATTCTTTACTCCTGTAGTCATTTTGCTTATAGCTCACAGGCTGTATATCCCCTTTCCACATGTACCTTTCTCAAATATTAATGGATAGTATCTGCATAATTATAAGGAACAACAAATGCAGGCTGTGTAGAAAGACCAAGATGTATGACTTTTTTTTCACCTGCTTGTGCTGCTTTGTGATGACTGAGAATGGCCATTCTTTTAGACACATCAGATGAAGATTTTATTTTGGTTTGTGGTTTAAAGAATAATAGAAAAAGGCTGAAATTTTCATAAATAATGAGTGGAGAAGCCACGGGAACAGGGCATGTTTCACAGTGGATCCGAGTTTCATAAAAACTATGGGATGATTATAGAGAGGGAATGCATCATGTCCCTGATGACAATACCCATGACAGTGCACACTGTCACAGGTATACTCATCTTGCCAGGTGGTGGCAATATCAGGGGCACAGTCTCCTTTAATGCAATGGTAAATCTGATGTAAGATAAACCTTAGCAGAGACGTGATAATAAAATTAAAGTTTTCTCTAGCAAAAGCAGCCCTACAGTTTTCCAAAAAGTAACTACATGGATCAGATATTTTTCCCTTGCGTGGGCGCTAAGCAACAAACTGGGTGATGGCTTGACAGGGAGGGAGGATATCAGTATCTGTCTTTTTCATCTGTATAAACAGATCTTTGGGCTGTTTTAACTTTATGTCCTCACTAGCTCCAGGAACCAGATCAAGGATTACTTTCAAACAAGACTTTTGGTAGTTTACTGAGCTGTTTTCCCATTAATTAGGAATAATATTTTTGTATTTCACTTGGGCAGAAATACCCACAACAACTACCCATAACTATAGTGCAGGTGAATATGTGATTTTCAGATGTTGGAAGCTTTGCAATATAGCGATAGCAATAGCTTTGCAATATAGTCCCATAGCAATAAATTGCAGAGTTTTTACACAAATAATACCTCCAAGAGATTTCTGGTTGTCTAACAGTCTTATGTGACTGCAGGTTTGCAAGGAGTGATGAGCATATGGCTTCCTGCAACATAACAGCCATCAGAACAATTTCTGACAGTCAGATGTATCAGAGTGGGCAGCAGAGAGCTGACATGTACCAGAGTCTGGACCCCTGGACCTCATGGCTATATCTAAAGTGAGTGTGAGTGTTGTAATTTGTTGCACTCTGCCCAAACTGTGGACCCAGACAGAACTTACTTGACTCCCTCACTATGTGCCAGGATAGAGAAGGAACATGAGATGTGGGCTGATGCACACCTGAATCTTTATTGGGGAGCCATGATGTGCACCAGGGTCTAAGAGTTTCAGAGTTTCTTTGTGTTCACTGGGTTAGAGATAGCCCAAAGGTACTTTGAGTTTGTACCAGTCTTGACTTGTTGTCATCAAGACCAGAAGCTAAAGCTTTGCTAAAGTTGCTTCTGAACTCTCATCTCCTGAGTAGGACCATATTGCAATAATGGATAAAGTGAGGGGAAATGTAATATTCCAGTTATTAATTGCTAACTGAGCCACAGGGATCCATGTAGGAGAATGTTCTTTAGTATTGTATTTATTGTTATTTCAAATAAACAAACATTGGCAACAGAACAATGGTTTTCATTATGGAAAGGTAGGCTGAGAGCTGTCTCATAAGAACCCAGGAGATCTGGAGGGACTGTAGCCAGTTTGGCTGCTCATTTTTTTCTCTTCTTGTGTAAAATACTAATGTAAAACATGCTTACATTTCACAAAATATCTTAAGCAGCCTTGTCCTTTTACCTTGTTTATGGAAAACCAGGTAACACTGCAATTCTTGTAAGACATTGTTGGAACATTTTTGCAATGCTGTATTTTTATTCTACTCTGTGAGATGCACCCATTCTTTCTGGATGTATGAAACTGAGGAGATCTGAGCTTCGTTGACTTCTCTAATTAGGGAAATAGGCATATCTTGAGGATTTAGGTATTTTTGTTTTGAAACACAGTGCTTTGAGGAAAGCTCATTTTGTTCCTCGAATAAGTAAGTTTATGATCACTGCACTTAGCAACACACTTTGTCATTGTTTATGCTGCATTTATGAAGCCATCAACTTAGCTTTCATCTCGGTTGCAGTGTTGTGTGTGTGGATGTACTTCTACAAACAATAAGATACAAGTGTTTCTTATTTTAAAATCTTGATGACTTGCAACATACCACAAACCGTTCTTTCAAAGCCTTGCTGAACCATGTGTTTTTCTCAATACAATCAATAGATCTTACAAAGGAAGAAAGTTTGCTTGAAATCACTTGTTGAAATGAACACCTCCGCCTGTTAATAGTTTCTTTCATCAGCAGCTGAATATTTTGGGGAACAATTGTTTTCTTTTTCTCCCTTGGCACACGATTTGTGAGTATTCAATAGCATTTACTGTGCTGGATAGCTTCCACAACACTGACCAATATAAGATGGACCACTGAGGTAGTTCAGTAAAGGGAAGCTAAACACAATCAAAGCTTTCCAAGTTAAGGACCCATTTGGATGGCGCCTGCAAACCAAAACATTTGGAAAAGCTACTCTAATTGTGACTGAAAAACCGAGACCATAAATAAAACTGTAAGTGGCTCCAGATCCTAACAACATTGTTACTGCAAATGGGCATTGGTACAACCAAGGGTACATCAGCTCTGAAAATAAAACACTTTCAACAATGCTTCTGTGCAATAAACTCTCAAGACACTTCTTACTAAAGAAACAACACCAAAACCTGGGGGAGTTGCTATTGAAAGTGCCAGCAAACTTTTGATCATGGGTCAGAAGTAATTTTTGTGCATGCAGCCAACATAAACTGCACCTTATAATGTGAAAGACCTTAAAGAAGATGTCAGGTTAACTGCATGTCCATAAGATTTTTAAAACTAGAATCGAAGAATAGAAATGAATATGAATGGGGAGGGAAGAACAGAGGAAACAAAAAGAAGTAGATCATGCATACTGTGGCCAGTTTTGATGCTGTCATCGATTCCCCTGTTGCCTACTGAATACCTCGAGGAACAGCTCTGTGTATTTCTTGACAGCAGGCAAACATCAAGGCTTAGTTCATTTTGAAAAGCCTCCAAAGGTTTAGCTGCTATCCAAAACCTATCTGAACCCTGTTGGTCTGGAAACCAGGCTCCAGATCTTTTCAAGATCTGGCTTGCTTGCGACTTTGCTCATGTTTCCATTTCTTCAGCCAGACCAGCCTCACCACAGGCGCAGCCATTTTCATGGTCTTTTGGTACTTTATTTCCTGTCAGGCCTGAGACCAGGAAGTGCAGAGGCGCCTGAAAATTAAAAACTGAGTAAGAAAGAGTTGGAATCAAAGACCTATTTTTGTACAGCAATGAAGGTCTGAGTTTGGTTCAGGAGTGACATTTTTTATCTGAACGAATTCAAACATTCTTGGGCATTCTGCAGAATGAATGGAGGTTACATCTTGCAAAGGAGTAGGAAATTGCCAAAAATTTTTCATTTGCTTTACAATCAAAACCCAAATGCTTAATTTTATGGTTGATTCAGTAATGAATTGTGAGGTAGATTTTTAATAAGTTGACATGGTCGATTCATGATAAAGACCATTTCCCAATGAAAATTTGGAATGCTTTCTTCCGAATTAGTATAGTCAAGTAGTTTTTGATTGTGTGAATTCTGCCGCCTCTACTGTCTTCTACAACAAAATTCTGGTGATCCCAGTAATTTGGTCTCAGTGGGCCTGTGTATTTTCAGGGAATATGCTTCCATTTGCTTTGACATTTCTTTATCCACTTCTGGTCATTAATTGCTAATCACTGCCTTAATATTATCTACAGTGGCAGATAAAACACCTTCCTGTGCAACACTGGAGTTGAACCTGAAAGGAGGAAATGCTAAAGAAAAATTTCACAATATGCTAATCTTACACAGAATAATTTATGCCAAAAGAAAAGGAGGGATAATGAGATGTAACAAGATACTTTCCATAACCAAATAAACTAAGCAGAGAAGGTATACCATAAATACCTGCATTTTTTTCCTGCAGTTTTTCAATCCTTGCCTAGCTGCCCCATGTACATAGAGAATTGGTCTGAGTTACAGCCGTTGCTGTAGTGCAGTGGTGTGCATGGGATGCAAGGATACAAACTTCAGTTATGGAGAAGTGAAAGCTATCTAGAAGTATATGGATCGGTTTTTAGATTGGTGTGATAACACTTAGTATCAGAGGGTTTCTTAATATGACTTTACCAAATTATCAGTGGTCATCAAAAAGCAAAGATATTGCAGTGTCACATCTTACCAGAGAACGCGTGAAGTAAGATGGGTGTCAGTCTCCCAAATGGAAGTTTTAGACAATCTTTGCAGAAGAAATCACTTTGATGAGTTAGTAACTACCCTTCAGTGAATTTTCCTCCCCTCTCTAGTTTGTTACCTTTTAAAAATGACCACTAAGTGTTTCATCAGCTGTTGAAAATCCAGGCTAATAGAGAATACAACCTAGAATTCTTGTTGGGTCGGAAAGAGAAAACATTTCCTGAGGGTGATCCTTTCCAGCTCTCTCCCTGGCTTGCTCAGTGAGCTGGTAGAAAACTTGCTCAAGAATGTTTACCTCATACCTATCCAAAACCTAGCTTTTTTTCTTCATTTACTTTAGGCTGCTTGTTCTGTCATCTCCTGAGTTACTGAGGAAAGATAACTTTTTTCTTTTGTGTTGCCTTAAATTTGTTTTGAGGATGTAATAATATACTTTCCTGTCTTTTAGGTGTTCATTTTTAAATGGTATACAAATTAGCTGTCATACATATGCTATAAATCTTTGAATCTGTCCTAGAGCACCTAAAGAGTACTTACATGCAAACAAAGAAAAATTCCTTTGCTTTGGAATGCTCTTTAAGTCATGGCTGCATGCTGTATTTTGCAGATTTTTCGAATAAAATTTCTGCCATAAAGTCCTCACAGTCTTTTTACTTGGGCTAGATTTATCATGCAATTACCAGCATTCTGACCTTTTTTCAGAGTTAAAGCAAGAGACTGTCAGTGAGTAAACAGTGTAAAAGCTCAGGAGAGATCTGTACATGTTTTGAAATGCAAGTAGTGACAGATAAAGAATAATTTCATTGGTAATCAGGATGGACTCACTATGATCCAGGTAGCAAGTTGCCGTACAGAGAAAACCTGCAGATTGGAGGTGTTGTGGATGTCAGGGTGGGAAGGCAATGCCTCAGTTCCATTATCTTTCTCTTGCTCTTATCTGGAGTAAAGTGGAGGTATGGCTGAGTTTTGTCAGAGTAAAAGTCTGCCATTGAGTCTCATTACTACTTCGAAGGAGTGGGAGAAGGGAGGGTGACTTTTTAGTGGACATGCAAACCATTTTAACCATATTTTAACTGTAACATGTCTACTTGTACAGAATGCTGTTAAATCAGACCATGTGTCCTCAAGTATCACCCAATACAAAGTGTGTGATCTGCTTGGAACCTAAATCATGCCATCTAGAGAATTGCTTCCCAAGCATTTTTCTTTGCTAGATGCTGCTCTGCACAGTGGCGTCTTTCTACAAATGTGAAAATCTAGGGTTTGAGGCCCCTGTACTGAGAATACAAGGTAGAAATATGGTATTGTCAGCATATCAGCAAGATGGTGCAATACTAAAATGTGAGAATCTTTTCTCAGTGAGTCTAATACATGCGTGCCATGCTGGTTTCGGTGCACTTGTCTTCAACCTGATTTTCTACGGGAATCCACACATACTGGGTTCCTCTTTGGGAATGTGAAGTGAAGCTAATGGTCTTAAAAGAAGAGTTGCTGTTAGAAGCAGGAGGACAGTTGAACACAGCTTACAGATGGTCTCTGGTTCAGTTGTCTCAGTTTATTTGTTTTCATCTGTGTAGGTGAAGAATTATTTAACGTATTTAGTCACAGTGTTTTAATTAGTTCTCATTCACTTTAGTATCCACATTGATGCCACTTAGTGCAGACAAAGAGGTGTCAGTGAAGCTGACCCAGGCTCTGTAAAATTGTATTTGTCAATGCTGTGGTCACTGTGTGCCACATTTTTTTACCAATAGTGCTGTATAACACTGCTCAAGTCCAGAGAGCAGTTGTTCTGGGCTGATGGGCCTTCTACATGAAAAAATCACTGTAGCAAATGTAACTTTTTAAAGTAAAAATTTCTACCAAGGAAATGAAATCAAGTAAGTGAAACCTGGTCCTGAAATAAATATGCTACAATGGACTCGAGGGTAGCACATATTGGAAAGATACCTTTGTCCCCACAAGAGGGTGCAGAAATGAAAAAGCTTGGCAACATAGAAACTAAATTAGGCTTTGAGTTAACCATAGGTTTATTTGTTTAGTAAATTATCTCTGGTGTGTCGGGTGGCTTATTTTTGGAAGAGAGCCATCAAAAACTTAAGCGACGCAAAATAAAGAGCAGAGATGGGGGTGTCTACACTGATATTTCTCCATTTCTCCTCCTGTCCATTCCGTTGCGAATGCAGAGCGGTGGCATCCCTGGCGCAGCTTCCAGAGGGGCACGGAGGTCACCTCTCTTCTCCCATGGCACTTCAGCGATCCTCCACGGGAGGGAGAGCAAGAGCAGCGCGGTCTGCCTCTTCTGCTCCGGGAAGGGCTGAAAGGAGGGGAAGGAAGCCCTTGTTTCCCTCCCAGCCGCTTCAGTCCGGAGGGGAGGAGGGGAACAGATTGGCACCTTGATTTTTCAGCACTTTCCGCTGAGCTGCACATCAGATAGGCACTCAAATGGGAAAAATCACAAATGGGAAAAAGTCTTGAAACACGCTATTGAAAGGTAGAAAAGAGTTATGTGAAAAGAAAGTGGTGTTAATGACATAGTATGCCGTGACATTAATTAACCATTAGCATTCATGAGCGCTTAGAGCAGCTCGTGTGGACAAGAGGGAATATATGGCCTTAACTTCTGAGATGCTCTTGGCTGTGAGACATGAGGAGGGGTTGAGTCTGCAGCATAGGGCATATTAATTTCATTGCATGTATCCATACTGTTTCTTTTTGCAGCATTTATTACATAAATTCTGGTGAGCAAGACAAAACAAAGTGGACAACTTATTTTTCACACTGTATTTAATGGGATTGTATTTCAGACTGTGTCCTCCTGGGAAGAGAGTTTCCAAGCATGCCAAATTTTTGATAGATTTCAGCCTAAGTGGATTTAGTTGCAAATCTGAACTTTGAACAGGAGGCTTTATCTTTCCATCATGTTTTCTCCCTGAAAGGTTCCATAAATTACATTTCTGAGAGAAAGGGAAAGATTTTTTTGAAAGAAGTGTTCATTTGGTAAATTGCTCTTCTGTTTAAGTTTCGCTTTTCCAGGTGCTGAATGACTCCCAGAGCAAAAGTTCTGACATTGCTTGATGATGGACTTCCATTAATTTGCAATAAAATTACAAGGCAATACTCATGCATGGATAATTGATTTCACTCTGAAGGGAGAATGGCAAAAAGCAGAGCTCAAATGTCTACTTGTCTGTAACTAGTGCAGCAATTTTCTCCACTGCAAAATGGGTATCAAGTACTGCTCTTACGAAGTGTCAGTGTTTACATTCATTAGAAGCAAGACCTGGAGAGATCTATGGGAATAAGAGAGTCGGAGTATTTCCTACTAGATGGCAAAGCCAGATCTGACACCAAGACTAAATGGCTGATAGAGATTAATTTTTGCATCTTTGTGGCTGGTGGCAAAGTCACTGAAACTCGGTAGACACAGCACTGCTGCTTTGATGGCGTGCCTGGTGAGATAATCACAGGCTCCCAATATTGAGGTGACAGCAAAGAAAAGAGCTAGCTGAAACACTGCTGGCAGGAGTGAGCCCAGAGGACCTGGAAACTGGCACCCTTTGCGACTCATAGTTGAGGCTGGGCTCTCTCTGGCCACTGCAGATTTTTGTCCAATATTCTCCTTCCCCATGCAGTTGATCTTTACTTAGTACCTCTTCAGTGTTTCCATGCCTTTTCTATGTATAGACTTTAAGCTATTTGTGTTTATACAATGTTTTGGGCAAAAGAGACTTATGCCTGGTTAGCCTTCTTGGTTTACCATCGTTTTCAATTCAGTAATAAATAAATCTTGAATGACACCTTTTTTGCAGGTGAGACTGAAAACAAATAATGGAGGATATACAAAAAATAGAGTTCATCAGGCAGCTGTGGACACAGTCTGGTTCTTTACCCCCTGTGCAAATTATCCAAGCTTGTTATTTTCTATAGACTTTCCTATATGTACATATGTATACACAGACACACAAATATATCTATTTGATCCTACTCTACCTTTTGTAAAGAATTGAAGCAATCAATTCAACACTACAGGAAGTGATCAGCAAAATTGTGTATTCCTTGGTCTTGTCATGCTGCTGGCCAAAGGATTCTGCACAGTGCAGAGAGCCAAGTGTCATCTGCTTGGTATTTCCTGACTTGTGAGAGCTTAGTGTTTCAACCTTATCATTGCCCTAAAGCTGAGGTTCTCAGGCTGTGGTATGTGTTTCCTTTCATGGTGCAAAACTCTTTCTCCCCTAAAGAAAAAGAGCCCTGAATCAATGCAGTCTGGTCTTTCCTACAAAGAATAATGTGAATGTTTGGATGCCTCTTCATATTTTTGCACATAGGTCAGATGGAGCTGGAAGCTTCTCTACACACTGCCCTTTCCTACCTTTCAGAGGAGAAAGGAAGATGGGTCTGGATGCAAGATGCTTCCATCCTGTGAGTGCAGACCAAAGAGCTGACAGCTGTTCGTGCTGCTACATTCACCACCTCTCGATTATACTCTTTTTCTATAGCAGCAACACCAAGAACCCTCTGGGAAACCTGGTCCAAAGGTTTTCTTGACAAACTCAGAGAGATGTCAGGCATTATCAACAAGCACAGAAGTTCTTCCTACACGCTTCCTGGGGCTTCAAAATGTTGGATCCATCAGCTGCAATAAATTCACTAGATTGCCATTTCCTATCTTAAGACTACCCGTGTCAGTCATATATGTCTGTGCAGAGGTGTACTACATATATTCCCATGCAAATCTTTTCTTCCTTTTGTTTTCCACTAATGATTGGAAAACCTTCATAAAATCTTAAAGTTCCCTTGGGGTTAATAACCAGAATGTAATTTGATCTGACTGCTTTGATCTGCTGGTTTTTTTTGTTTGTGTGTTTTGGTATAAGGGAATGATACATAGGAGTCTAGTGTTAGTTTTCATTTGACAAGATTTCTAAGTTGTTAGGTTTTGACTGTGTTGGAAGTGCTGGAGGGCAGCTCTGTTTGTTAGTTGATGAATTTGTGTTATCTAAAGACTGAAAAGAACAAAAAGGGTACTGCCTCCCTTCAAATATCAGATCAGATCACTTCAGGAACTGCCTCAGGCAATATTTAGTTTTATTTTAGTAGCTCTCTTGATTATCATCCCAAATAATGAGAGAATAGAGCTTTTACTGCCTTCATTGCTTATTATGACAGGAGAAATCAAAAGGTCACATGGTACCTTTCCTTGTTACAAAAGTAAATTATTTCTTTAAAACTGCTATCCTTTGTCTTCTCAACACACCAGGGGGTGAGGAAACTCCCAAGTGAGATTCATTTTACAGCCATGTCAGGAAATCACACTCACTTAATGCAAGTAAGAAGCAACCAGAAGTGTCCAATGAAATTAGGAGGTTACAAATAGGACTAATCCCATGTAAAAACTCACGATTTCCACCTGATAGCAATTAAAGCTATGTCAGAGATGCAATGAAATTCCCTCCAGGGATCTTCATAAAACTGAGATAAACATTAGAAAGAGTGTGCATGATGGATGGAGAAGTTTGAAAGAAATGACAAGTCTATCAAAGCTGAAGGGGGTCACAGTTCATACTCTGCAGCTCTTTTGTGGTATGCAGGATGTCTCTCAGGAAGAGCCCTGCAGCCATCTGCTGTCAACAACAGCAAAGCAGGTGTGCAAGTGTGCCTGGGAGAGGTAGGACTACATGCTTTCTCTTTCTCATACCTGATCTTTCTTGCTCGAGTAAAGGTCAGCATCTTTTAAAACTTTGTGATCTTTTTTAATGCTTCTGTTTTTGCTAGAAAACTGTTCAGTGGAGTGAGATTTAGAACCTGTTGTCAAAGTATAATTGGAGCTGATTACTTAATTTCCTTTCATTCGTTGTGGCTGTGAAGTGGCCTGAGGGCTGCATGTGTCATATACACACATTCTGTGTCCTGTGTTGATTAAAAAGTGGTGTCATGTGTGCCAGGTGTCTGCAAGGCAGCTCAAATGGTGAAGTAGCATGGGTGAGCATAAGTGAGATGGTTTGCCCCACTAGTACACCCTTCTAAAAGATCAGAAATTATTCTGCCTCACCATGTTCGCTCCTTCCTGTTAAAGAGGGGTGTCACAACTGCAGCTTCTGTCCTGGCCCTCTGGAATATCAGTTGGCTGCTGTACTCCCCAGTGTGACTTGAAGAGCAGAAATGCCTGAGACAGGGGCTAAGCTAAAGTGGAGATCTCTGATTGTGTCATGTATGTTGTGGAACAGGAGCTGCAGGTTCAGCTGTGCATGGGTCCCAGTGGGTTTGCAGAATAGCAATTCTGATATTCCACAGTCTTTATAATGGGTGTGTCCAACCTTCTCCATAACATCCTGCTGAGTCCAGTGGGAGTTTGAGCAAGGCAAAGTTGGACGTGCCTGTCCTCTTGAGTCTGGAACAAGGGAAACTATGGGTCTACCCCATAAGGGCAGGAGTGTGCAGAGGACCTTGGAGATAATTAAAGTGCCTGAAACTGATACTGTCAATGAGCATGTTTGGATGTGAAGCCTTGGAGATGTGACAAAATCTGTTAGTTTGTATGTATCTGGGTGGTGCTGCCGCTCATAACAGAAATATGGTGGCAGCTTTTGGTACATACAGGCAGAAGTTTATCAAAAGGGTACCACTGGGCATCTTCTGGGCATGTAGAGTATAAAATCACCTCTCCCTGCTCTTTATTGCTACTGGATGGTATTTCCCTTCTCGAATCAACCCTGTTATTTGTCCTTCTTACATGTCGTTGACAAATGCATGTGATAACAGGACCTAAAATTCCACCGAAATAGCCACTAATTTGTGAAATAAAACTTGTTACAATCCTGTTGTTCACTTTTCAGGGCAAATATAGCTCACTCTCCTAATAGGAGGTTGATAAATCCACATATATACCACAGCTGTTATAAGACTATCAGTCCAATTTTTTTTTTTACATGTGGAAATGATAATTTTGATCTTTGTCGCAAAGGCACAATCTCTTCCAAGACATAGCCATTCTTTAATGACATGCTCTATGAAGGCTCCAAAGACTGTTCTGGGAGCCAGAGATTGGCTGATAGATACCTGAGCATGGTGGAAACACTGGCTCAGTTGAAATAGAAGTGAGCAGAACCTGGAAGAGACAGCAGCTAAAATCAAAAGAACGGGGAGCTGTGCTCATGCAAAAAATATGTGAAGAAAAAAGCTCAGGTCTCAGGAGTTTTTGTTTCTTTTTTTCCCCTCAAAACCAGTATGTTTGTTTCAAAATAAAATGGGTTATAAATAAAATGGGCTATAAATAACATGCACAGATTTTTATAAAATTCTTTTCTTACAAACAACCTGTAAGGCAATCTCTAAATGATTCATGTTTTCTCAGTCCCATTGGCTATCTGTGCATACAACTCTGTTAAATAAGAGCTAAGGCTCTGTATGGGTATGGCTCATCAACACAATCATTAAGAAAAGCTCATGAAACTGGGAGGGCTAAAATACCTGTAATTCATTCTGACTGCATTATCTGGGCAAGCCCATTCAGTGTGCATTGGTTTCACAATCCACTTTTTCCAAGCTCATGCCTCTCAGTCAGTCCTGCTGTCCCCCATGGCCTGGAATCCTGCCCGAGCTTGACTGCAGAGTATCAGGTGATGTTCCTGCTGCTTACCTGCTGCTTCCTTAGTTGAGAACCTCCCATGTTGTCCAGAAGTGCTTGCACGTTGTGTTAAAACTTCTGCAGATTGCATATGAAAACACAGAACGTGGGAGTTTGTGTTTTCAACAGGCAGCCTGTGTCTTAGCAACTGTGTGATGCATGAAACAAGTCCGTGCTGTTATTTCAGTTCATGTGGCTGGTGCTCCCTCGTGTCCATTAACCCGAAGCTGTGAATGATGCTATGGAAAGAAGGGCTGGTCTTTCAGTGTTCAGGTCACTTGCATTGTTGTGGTAGCACATTGATCAAGATTTTAAATTTTTTCTAGCCCAGAGATCTCTGCTGCTTGCTGTTTTGCTGTCTTAAATAGATGTTGACTGCTGTCTCTATATGAGGCTTTTTTCTGCATTGCATTTTTCATGTCAAAGGTGAACATCACTGCACTATTGCTATTTCATTTTCCGTATTGCACTGGGATCAGTGCTGTGGAAATCCATTTAACTGTTATGGTGTTGTTCAAATAAACTGAACTTGAATTGAACACTTGGCAGGTTTAGCCTGATAGACTGTGAATCCAGATGTTACCCTTCTTCTGCTCATCACCTAATAAAATATATACCCAGTACTCTGTTACCCTAGGGATAATTTATCAGCTGCATTCAGCTTCATTATGGACACTTCCCTTACCCTGTGGAGAGTGGCTTATCTGTCTGGTGAAATACAGTCCCTTTGTATGTAGTAGGTTGTTCGGGAATTTGTCTGGGGACCTCTTCCTCTTAGAAAATATCTATTAGGGGTTGGTAGGTAATTCTGATATCCTGGCCAGATTGGTGACAATGTGCCTATAATGCCTCTCAGAACCAGGGAAGACAATCTGGTTCAAAATAATTTTGGCAAATACTTCTGCTTTATTTGTAGATGACTGGCAGATCACTTCTGTGTTTCTGATGATGTCTGAGTCTAAGAACAACCCCACACATGAGACAGAGTTGCAGTTGCCCAGTTGTTGCTGTTTATTTGCCACCATCTCTGTAGTTCTTCAGGAGACAGTGGAAACTGAGTTGATGAAAAGGATGGCTTCCTTACCTACACAAAAAGCATTTCTGAAAGGCTAAAAATTTTATTAGCTATAGCACGGGTGTGAGGTATATATATATATATATTAAAGGATCAAAAAAGAAAAGGACAAAAGAAGAAGAATGTTTTAATCAGTATCAAACAAGGTAGCCATCTAGCTTCAGGCAGCCTAGAGAAAGTGCTCTCCTCTTGCCCCAGTCATGTACATGCATGTACTGACTCCTTTTTTTGGTCTTTTTGTTTGCTTTTAACTAATTTCCTTCATTTATGGATAGACAGATTTTCATTATCTGAGATTTTAAAAAAATTGTTACCAATAACAAAGCACGTGAAATCTCTGATAGCTAATCTGATTACCTGAATGGCTGAATGTTTTTTCTCATGGTGAGAATTACGAAAGCAAATGTACAAGTGACTAAAAACCATATGAGCATAAACAGAGAAAGTACAAGAAATTTGGGCTTTTTCTAATAAGTTTTTTTAAAGGCAATTTGCCTATGAAATGTTGCATTTTTAGAGAAGTCATTTCTTAACAAACAGCTCTTCTGTTCGAAAGTTTTCTGTAAACTCAGTGGATTTTATAGAAATTCTGTGTTTAAAATGCTAATGTTCTTAAGGAGATGGAGAAACAGTCTTGTATTCCAGAGATGCGTAGTAATGCAAAAGAGTTTTGTTTCCTAAGAGAGCTGACAGAAGACAAAAATAAAAGGAAATCTAGCAATTTTTAAGTAGAAGGGTTTTAATTGAAGAAACTTCAAGAAGCAGAAGTATTTTATGTTCAGTGTAATGTGGATTCAACTACAGGCTACTGTATTTATAATTTTGTATCAGTAACAGGATATCTGCTAAACGGGAGTTAATACCGTCTTAAACGTTTCATGAACTGATTCTACTTCTGTGAATCTTTTCTAACTTAAAAGGTATTCTGCAAAACTAGCAAATTCTGCAACTTCTCTGACTTCATTTCTTGTTAGCAATTACACCATCTTATTTTAATATTGAATACTATATATAAATATTCAGTTGCCTTTTTTGAAAAATTCTTCTTTTGAGAAGCTCCTCTACCATTTTTAATGTGAGAATATCCATTTCTGATGAAAAATTTGATGCATATCATAGATGTGGCTCATTCAAAAACCAGTATATCAAGCCCTCTGTTCAGAAAAAAACATAGCTTTAATACAGAGTGGCAAAACTCTCCAAGGATTTTGCAGATTTTACAGAATATTTTTCAACCTTGAAATATCATATAAAACCATGTTCTATTCATGAAACACTTGAAGGCATTACAAATATTGGTTAGTTGTCATGCCATGCAGGAGAGTCTTGTAGGCACATCTGAAGTATGGGACAAATTGATGTTTGAGTTTTGAATTATTATTGACAAGAGACTGAGATAAGACAGGTCAAGTTGTTGGTTGTTACCTAACTAATTTTGTTTCTGACGTGGCACATTAAAATGTTCATGGACAGCTGCAGATTTATCCCTGCAGAAACAAGGAAAAAAGTCCTTATGTAATTATTATCAAAGCCAAATACTTATAAAATAAAACTGTTTATTTTATTATCAGAGCTTTTTCTTTCTGTTTCATACTCACACTCTTCTTTGTATGGCAGATACAATTGTCTGTAGAAGTATAATGATGTGATTTGGGAGATGTCTCCAAAGATCCATTTTTGAAAAATTGCAAGCTATTTAATTTACATATTTTAAAGGTATCTTTGGTGTTATATAGAAAATTGTTTTGTTTCATTGTGCAAGTTCCTTTACTTTTATATCACTTGTATGATCTTAGTGTCACAGTGACCTTACCCATATCAAAGTTTTTAGTGTCAAAATAGTACAGCTGTTTTCTCCAATTACCCTAATTACCCAATGTCAAAATATCCCTCTAACCCAGTCTAAACACATTTGAGTCCAACAAATTAGCACATGTAAGGCTTTTTTCTCATATTATTCAATTAAAAATGAATTCCCCTTCCTCAGTCCAAAGAAAATCATTACACATTCCTCTCAGGGGACCAATTCCTTTTTATTTGAACCACTACAACTGCCTCTTAATATGGTAAAAAATGTAATGTAAAAGGCAAGAAGTCTAAATTAGAGTGTCAGGCGCTGTGAGGACCAGGGAGTGGGAACAGTGGGGGCTCCCTGTGGGCAGGCAGAGCCTGTCCCACCCCCAGCCAGGAGCAGGCAGCCTTGGGGGCCCAGGGCAGCCCCAGCCCCTGGCATCGGACACCTCCCTGGGCATGGGCTGCTGTTCAGGTGGGAGGTCACCTATAGTTGGGCATATGGGACTGGATGAGCAGAGCCCGTGGTGAAGATGGAATGTGTCAGGAGCAGTGGATCAGGCAGAGGCCAAGCAGCAAGGTTTTAGCTGGAAAGTAGGTCCCTTGGGTGGGGACAGACCCCAGCTGGGTTGTCACCTCTCCAGCGGGGCATGGGAGCCTCTCCGCAGGGATACCAGGGAGGACGGGCTGCCCGTGGGCTGTGCTGTCTCTCCAGTGATCCTGAGCTCAGACAGCCAAACCTTTATGAAGGGCATGGTCTCACGACCTGTATGCAAAGATCCAACATCATGTTTATGTGCTAATGATCAGAATATGCCCTAAGAAATCTGTATAGGCTGTAAATTCTGCTGATGAAAAATCCTAGCCAGCTGGATTTTTGATCTGGGAAAGGTGACAGAAACTTAAGGCAAACACAGGCCAAGCTGCTGTTTCCAGTTTTACATGACAGAAACTTGGGTTGGTTGGTGGCTGCATAAACACCCCAGTAAACCACCTCTGCATTCTATTTGATGTTCAGTAACACTGTACTTTGTATAATACAGATTTTATAGCTTTAAGTGCTATGAAATACACAGGAAATAGAGAAAACTAACCTCTGATTTGATCACATATGCTGTGCTGAAGTTGCTTTGCTATTTGTGAGTGAAGACTTTTCCCTTGGAGAAGGAGAATTAAAAGAAGCTAGCCCAGTACAAAACCTGAGGGCCTCATCATCTCCTACGTCATGAAAAGACTGAAGGGAGAATTCATGTAGGTAAAGTTTTCCCATCCACAATCTCCTCAGGTGTGAGTAGCAAGCTATTACAGGAAATGAATATTACTTTCCATGTTGTTTTCCCTGCTTTCTACACCCTAAAAACCAAGAAGTGCGTGTAAACCTTGTGGAAGCATGGGTAGGATGCCAGGGACAGAAGCTGCAGAAGGACATGTCCATGTCCATGCGCACTCCAGCGCACACGTGCACAAGAAAAGGAAGAGGACAGGTGCTTTATGACTATTCCCCTGTTGCACAGCTAAGTGTGGATCAAGCACTCCTGCTCGTAGGAGACCTCACAGCTCAGTGTAGCTGTGTTATCATGGCACAGGGCCCGGGCCGCTGTGGCTGTCAGAGTCGTGCAACAGGGAGTAAACATCCACCTACATCAGCACTAATGTGGCAGTACAGTTCCCCAGCAGGCAGTGCAGGGATGCCCATAGATTACTGTGCTTGTAATTGTCACATACATCTTTCACTGCTTTCAAATTTCAGAAGATTAAACTGAATAAGCAAGTTGCAGGTAACTAACAGACGTGTGGCTTGCCTCCAAATGTTCAGACCAGAAATGCCTTGGTGAAATCAGTTTCTATTCTTCTGCAAGGTCTGGTCAGAAATAGTTCTGGACCACAAGAACTGATCTCATGTTGATGAAATATCAAATTTCATGCCTTGTATTTGCAGTTATGAAACGGAAGGTGCTTGCCAGCATCAGCTTTTCTGAGACAAGAAAACTCTGACATTTTCTCCTCCCTGGGGAAAGAAAAAAAGAAAAAAGTATCCATTTCTCATTTCTTGATGTAAGAGAAATTATGTTTTTGCTTTCATGTTCTTACTTTACCATATCAGGATTTTTTTCCTAGACTTTAGGAGAAACCTCCACAATGAGAGCACTTACAAAGTAATTTATGTTACTGTTATATGTGGTCATAAGGGTGGATACTAACCCAAACTCATTTAGAGGGTTTGGAGCTCATTTTCTTTTCATGGTTAATATCTTTGATCAACTTGAATAAATTAAATAATAGGAAGAATTTTAGGATGTTACGGTTGTCCTGGAAATTTTCATTGCTGGTTGCTTTTGCTGCAGAAGGCTTATCTGACTTCCTTCGATGACTTTCTTCAGGATAGGCAGTAGCTCCTGAAATGAGTGAAGTTTATACAGGAACTACTTACTAAGAGTTTCTGTGGGGTAAAAATTGCATCAGTAAGTGCTATCTGCCTTCACAATAAATGTATTAACCTTGACTGATCCATCCAGTTCCTCACTGAGATTTTCTTAGGTACTGGAGATTTTGTCACCTTATTGCAAACAGCCTTGTTTTTTTTAACATATTGCACTTAGAGATAGAATTTTTCACCAATATAAACTTATGTGTAGCACATCAAATGGAGTGGTGATATGGATTTAATAGGGAAAAGGAGAAATAAAACAAGTTTTCCATTTACACCAGTTCCATGTCAAGGGGATCTGCTGCAGTTGTCCATTTAGCTAGCTCTCTCCATGGCCTTTTTATGGTTGGTGGTGTCAGGAAGTCTGATATATTAGGCTGGGAAGTGTCTGAGTGAACTCTTGGTGGAGCTGAGGTGCAGGGAAGGGATGAGACTATCAGTGCATGTGTGCCTAAATGCAGTGTGGGGTATTTCAGTGTTTTTCACAGTGCTGCTGCTGACAGAATGGACAGATTTCTCAGGAGGGCTTTCAATGCATTGCTTCTCTGTGACTGGCAGCTCAGATCTGCTCAGGGGCAGCTTCTTGTGGTGCCAACAGCAGTGCATAATGCTCACTGCCTAGATAACCAAGGTGATGTTTGATGTTTTCTGGTTTGAACTAAGTGTTTGGACTAGAAACAAAATCTAGTGTAGAGACCATCCCTAATGAAAATTCTTCTCAAGATGACTTTAAAATACTTATTTGCCTAGTGGGAAAGGACCCTGTGCCCTCCCTCTGCTCACCAGAGCTGAAAGCACCCCGTGTGCTGCAGATCTCAATAGGAGTAGTTTTTCCTGTTCTGTCTGTAGTTTTTATGCCTTCTGTAGGTGCCATCTATAATCTGTTGCGCAACACTAACAAACCATAATTTATGAAACAGTTTAATTCATCAGCTCAAGGTACCAACAGGGAGGGAATTCCCAGGGTCGAAAAAGCATTATGTTTTTATAGCGCAGGAGCCTTGAAAATATAGATTAATAATTTGGGAATTAAACTCTTCTCATGATGTCAGCCAATGTCTTTCAATCCCTTTACTGTGCAGCCATCTCCCTGAGGAGGATGTCCATTTTTGATGGGTTCAGTTCCATTTTTTTTGTTGCTATTACTATACAAAGACTGAGTAGCTCTCTGAGCAGTGACACCTCAGAGGGGGCCGCCCCCTTTGCAGAACCCATGCAACAACCTCCATGCCCTGTACTGTTCACATCTGTATTCAGGGCAAAGATCTCTGGGACTGTGGGTGAGGTAAGGCTCTCAAGTGTGAGGTTGTGAAATGTGAAACTCCTAGAAGTGTTTTTGTGGGTGGTTTACGTACCCCTCTGTGGCAGCAGCGGTGTCAAGGATCCTGCTAAACTGCGTTTGTTGGTCTTTTTTAACCTGGTGGAGGGAGCTATTGGAGTACTGCATGTGGCACATGGAGGAGACATAAATTCATTGGAAAGAATTTATGAGAAACATCCCATCTTACCAGCCACTTCCAAACTAAGTACTTCTGTCAAGCTGTTTTGGCCTAGAAGCAGCAGAAACCTGTAGCTGTTTGGCACGGACAAATGAGAATTTCTCCAGAGGAAATTGAAATTCTTCAACCTTGCCTTTTTGGTTTGAATAATCTGAGGATAAAGCTCTGCTGCCCATGTAGTCCTCCCTCAGGGAGAACAGTGGGCTGGAGGAGGAGAGGATTTGTTAGGCATGTTGTTGTGTCACTCAGTTTGAGCAGTCACCAGTAAAATCTTGTATGATGGTGAACTCTTACATGAACTGAACTTTTGGGTAGATTTAATGCCAGCTTGCATGTCATAACATAACGTTGGTGTTCAGAACTCTGTGGTTGCTCTCAGGAAACGGGATTTTCCTGCACTAGCACTGTGTGTGATTCATTCCACAAATTCATGGTTGGGAGAACTAAATGTCACCCCCATTTCTGGGGGCAGTGGGAAGGGGAGGATGTGAAGAATGTTGAAAAGATGTTCTTTAAACCACATAAGAGAAACAATGGAAAAAGGAAGAGTTAGATCTCGGGCATTTATATCCCATGTATATGTGTCTGTGAGTTCACTCAAAATTGCTGTGGTCACAGTGCCAATATTCTTAACTTAGTCTACTGCTGTGTATTTAAGTCTTTGTTGAATACCGGGGCATCCTGCATCTGTGAATTTGCAGCACATCTCCCAAAAGGGAGCTCTGAGGAATTCTGCTGAATGCCAGCCCCCATACACCCCTCAAACCCTCCACCTTTTATTTCACTGTTGTGATAAAAGCTATTGAATACATACAGTAGATAACAAGAGGAAAATTTTTTCCTTGGTATAGCAGTGAATCTTTGTTCAAATGGAGGTCATTGCACAGCTGTAACTTGGAAGATTTTGACCTGTAATGTTTGCGGATGGGAGCACAGTGATGGATTAGTGACATCTGCTATTTATTTTGTCTTCTGCGAGATGCTGCTATGTTTAGTGATGATAAACAGCATTTTTCAGGGATTCTTGATGTGCCCATATTATTCAGCTGGTAGTCAAACTGTTCAGTTACTAGGAGGAAACTAAAATAGTTAAACACCCTAGGAGATCCTGTATGGAATAGGGACTTTCACCATAGGAAAAAAAATTACAATATTCTAAGGTGTCTGCAGATGAAACTTGCACCTGTCCTGAAAAGACAGATAACACTTTCGAGTCTGTGCTCACTTCAAGATTGGGAGAATAAACCCTACTGAAGGTTGTATTACAAATGGGTCCTTGCAAGAGTTCATCAGCCTCCTTGGTTTTCTTCTCTGTTATCAACAGAGGAGATTCACATCCAACTGGCTCCCAAAGCTACGAAGATCTTCTATTTGAGAAGAAAAGCACTATAGTTAGCAACACTTTACTGAGTCCTGTAAACTGGATTGAGTTCGCTAGTTCAAAGAACCTGAGATTGTAACTATGGAGCTTTTCTATTAATAGAATCTAAAAGGGATAAAGCATGGGATAAAGTAGTAAATTGTTTCTTAGTCTGCTAGGAAAATTCCTGAAGCTGAGCATTTTCACAACCTGCACTAAAACACACCAACTGGAATGCTGCAATATAGCTTTAGTAATTTTCATTTTCCCTGTGTAGGCTTACAGTTAATAAAAATCCCAGGTGCTGCCTGGATCTTAGAACTAACAAATTACAAAATAAAGGCAAAAAGGATTTTATTATAGGTTTTCAGAAGTTCAGCCAAACATAGATGTGGCTGCTTTTCTCTGCTGAATCTACAGTTCAGGGAAGGTTTAAATCTCATAGTGAAATGATACATAATTAATTGTGTTCAGGTCTGATTTTCTCCAGGTACACTGTATGTTGCTAATGCATTTCTCTATTAAATATAACAATTATCCATTGACTGGGCCAAAGCCCCTTGATCTCACCTGGAAATTTTCAAGTCCTGATCTTGTAAGGAAACGTCCTTGAGTTACCAGTGCTGAAAAAGGGGTGTATATTTAACTTTTGTTTGTCCCAGTTACATGGCTCATGAATGTACTGATCAATCATGAATGTACTGATCAATCTCTCTTTAGAGAGTCAAATGAGTTTAAAACATAAGCTGCAAATCTCTAGCTGTTGCCTGTAGGTAGGTGCATTTCCATTGAGACAATAGCACATTGTGGGGAAGGTTATCAGCTTATTAGAGGAAAATAACCCTCTCCACCTGAGTATTTTAAGTACTGGTAATCTAAATGTGTAAATTGCAAGAGAACGTCAGAGCTGGGTACACCAATGTAGTTTAACTTACTGAGTCCAAAAACCAGAATTAAAAGACAAGCTAAAATTAATCAGTTGCTTGGGAAAATATTTTCTAGGTATATTAAAATTTTTCACTTGCACAAGTCATCTTGTCTACTGACACATAGCCAAAAATATGTTTAGATAGAGATGGGTCTTCCAAGTATAACAGGCAGCTGCAGTATTTAAAACTCTTCTCCATGCTGAAGAACATGGAATTTACACAATTCCACTTCACAATTTTGTTTTTGCAGATGATACACTGACAGTTTTGGAAGAATTGCTTTGTGCCCATCAGACACAGACGTAGCTGGGGCTCCATTTCCCTGGCTCTTTGAACCACAATAAAAGACCACAGAAATTTTCATTCAGCCAGTTAGTGTGTGAATTCATCACTGTAGCTTTATTCACACAAAATAAGTTAAGTCTTCTGTCTGTGCCAGAGTGAGGAATCACTGCAGACATGCTTGGGTTTTTGTAATGAATACTTATCACCCTTAAATGTAGAAAAAAAATTCCAAGCAGCCAGAGATCAGGAAAATCAAAATCATCAGCTACTTCCAGAAGCCTGTATTTTATCTGTGCGTATTCTCTTCAGGTACATCTGGGCTGGCAAAGTGTCACCTCACCTTCTTGGAAACAAATGAAATTTTCTCTCTTATCTCAGAATTGACTTGATGTTTCTAATTAAGCTGTAGATGTTACTTGCAGCTCTGAATAAAATGTAGGTGAGTTTTCCCACTCCTGTCTAATGGAGAAGAACTTGCTTCCTGCTTTCTAGCTACCTGATTGAAGAAAGATACTAATAATCAGTTTACTGAATGCACTCTTTGGGTAAAACAGTAGTTGCCCTTCTTGCTCTTATAGTAAGCAATCTGTTCTTTACTGGAACTGAACCACAGCACGCTAAGTCCGTAAAATAATAGAACTTGTTTCTATAAATCTGACTTTGTATGTTTTTCTTGCATTTAATATAAGAATCACAGTATGTGCAGTAGTATGGCAAATTTCTCATGCACTTCCTTGGCAATGTGATTCAGATAGGCTTTAACTGAAATAGTTCTGTCCCCAAATCTTTCCAGGCTCAGAGTTTTTTTGAGGTACTCACATAAGTGGCTGTTGCTGGCCACATTGCATGTATAACGAAAAGAAACAATGCCCAAATCCACAAAACCACCTCCAAACTTCTGATTTCACATGTAAGTTTATTCTGAATAGATAGATAAGAATGTAGATGTAAACAGACTGATATATGAAAATTCCCCATTTAGCCAAAAAACACCAGGACAGTTTTCCCCTCCTGTTGAAAAAGCATTGAGTTTGCTCCTACAGAGCAAACAAAAACATCTGGCTGTGACAGGTGTTGCAGTGTGGATCTCTCTGAGGCACCGGAGCTAATTTATGGATGTTTGGAAACAATTACAGCTTTGGTAGTTTTCTTTTGATGAATGGTGTCACTGTTGATGTAGAGACTCAAGATACCATATTTCTGTTCACCCTCTTCGTGCTTTGTGCCCAGATGACAGTAAGAGGTACAGAACTACTTGTTTTTAACTAAGACACATAGTTTTGTTATATAAGATCATTCAGGTGGGCCTGACAAAATCAGTTCTTATCCTTGTAAGTGTTGCTGTTTTTCTGGCTGGGATGCATCTAGGGATCTGCTTTGAAGGTTGCTGTTGTACCCCAGAGTCTTGTTCCTTTTGCTACCTGAGCAAAATCTATGGGAATGGTGAAAGCAACTGAATGAGAGAAAGTAGACAAAATATTCTTTCATTGGGAAAAGATAAAATACTGATTAGTTGTGAAAATGTTGCATTTAGAAAAAGGCTGGCATCTAGTAACAGTAAGTACTAACATGCAGCACAGAGCTTCAATTTTGCATTTTTGTTCTTGAGTACTGCCTGCTGAAGAAGAGAATTTGAAGCTGTCTGACTACACTACTTCAAAAACTTAAGTTACTGGGTTGTCATAGCTCAGAGTGAAAGGGGAAATGAAGGCTTATTCTGCATATTCCCAATATTTCTGAATTGTCAACTTGGTTGGCAGCATATGCCACCCCTGAGAGAAAACATCTGTGGCTGGAGTCAGTAGACCTTTAACTTAATTTGAAAGCACTTTCTCAAACGTGGAATTACTGGCCTAGACTCTAAGAACGAAACCTTTTTTCCACAACTAACTGCATAGTTGACATATTTTGGTTTGGACACTGACTCTCAAGAGTGGGAAGATGATTTAATTTTATTACTGGGTTAATTACTTCTTATAAAACCAGTTTCAGTATATACATTTAAAAAGATGAACACTTCCAAATTCAGAAAAGCATTAAGCTATTAGGGAAGTAAGTATAACCATGTACGTATTCCTAGATGTGCACTCCTGTTCTCATTCATACTAAGGGTATGGAAATCCATCTGATTAATAAGATTCAGCTTTTAAAAATTAAATTAGTTTGTGTTTTGAATTTTTCTAACTTCAGCTTCAAGTTATTGGATCTTTGCCTTTGCTGGAAGTTAAGGCAGATCGCTTGAATGAGAAAGGTATTTTGCTTGTTTATTACTTTCTGTCAAGTTTGCTTGCATTTCAAATATTTTCATAATAGGTAAGTTCTGTCATCTACTGTGTAAGCATTTGATGACTGTCCTACGGAAGGAAATGGGATTGCTGCTGTTGGTGACATTAACAAGAGTTCAATGTCTTCCGCAAATATTTGAGCAAGGAAACAGCTGAGGTTGATGGATAGTCTTCACAGAAAAAGAGTTCTAACTGTAAGCAAAAACTGGTTTTGGAGCTATGACAATTTCTTTTCATGCTGGAAATTGTTGAGTTCTGTCAGGTGTCCCTACAACTTCATTCTGGAGTGAGTTCTTCTAATGATCATGTATTTGTTGATATAGCAAATTGATGTTCACATCTGAGCTATGAACAGCAGAATTTAAAATTTCAGTGGATCGTCAAGTTGGCACTTGCCTGTTAACATGTTTATTTTCCATGTTTCTTTCTTGTTCTAGACCAAAAAGTACTTACTGTTTATGTTCCATGACTTAATTTACCAGTTACCGCAAAGCCTTCAAAATCCAAAGTAGGTGCCGATATATTCAGTGTGATATATTAGCTAAAATTACAGCAAATTTTGAGTTGCTACAATTTCTATAGACTAGGGTCTGAATCAAAATCTTGGATCTAAAGCACACCAAGCTTGAGGAGGATTTGGATTCAGATCTAAACTCTGTGGTTTGGTTTTTTCTTTAATCACATGGTGTTACAAACATCTATTTCATGTTTCTAAACTGTCCCAGCTGTGCAGAGTATTTCCTTGAGCACATTGGTCTTATTGTTGCACAGATGTAAATCAGGAGTAACTTTGCTAAAGTCAGTGCAACTGGTACCAGCAGATGAGGCGTCAGGAAAGGTCTGTGCTGCCCCTATGATGTCTCTCTATGCTAATAATATAGAAATTACATGTATTCATTGCATCAACATTGGGAAGAAACTGTCTGCAAGTCTTTGCATGTACAAGAGCACGATGTAGATGTGTTAGCAAACACAGAATATAAATGGGTTAGAATGGTTGCTCTGTACAATGGCCGCTTGAGACTTTTTTAAGGTAGTGCTCAGTGCCATTGCTGCATCCTCCTTGCCATCTTTCCGCCACCTCACTGGTTTCTTCCTGGCTCTGCTACAACCATTACATTTTCTTCACACGTTTTGTAGCCATGTCCTGTTGCACCCTGTCAGCTCACTGGATTTGCCATTGTGCCGTTTGCCTCTCACCTTTAAGGCTATCACTCATCAGTGCTTAGGAACCAACATTATGTGAGTATTTGAGGTAAAGAGAATATAAGACCTGGATCAAGTGTTGATTTCCACTCCAGCTTTCCCTATTGAATTACATAAAGGTTTCAACTGAACTTGAGCTATGAAGAAACCCAAGCCTTTCTTTAGGTTGGACAGAGCTTGTAAAAGTTCTGTGTTTTTGTGTCTGTCATTCCCTATTCCTCCATCTTCATTATTCTTGCATGCATATCCAGTTTCAGATTAAACTGTGGCTGTTGTGGTATTTCTTGTCCTGGCCAGAAAGAGGAACTCTGGGAAGCATTGCTGCAAAACCCTCTTGTTGAGTGTTCCTGTGTAGTTTTTCAGGCTTGCTGAATCTTATCTTTGTTTTTAGATTCTCACTGGATGAAAATAAATTACCATTCCTTTACCTGTAGCTTTATTTGGATGCAATTGCTGTATTTCTGTTTCAGCAGAGGAGGGGACTTACCTGTACTGGTGAAAGTGGTCTGACTTGCACCATATTATGCCAGCAGGGAGAAACTGCCCTACAGATTTTTATTTTCCAAAGCTGATATGTGGTCTCTCCACAGCTGCAATTCCCCTGGAGGAAGATGGTCAGACTTCTCATTGGGGGTTGTTCATTCTTGCCTCTTTGAGCCAAGAACAATATAAACCAGGGTCAGTCAAGGGTAAGATCCATGCAGTTACCAATTCAGTAATGCTTAGCATAAAAATACAATCCACTAAGGGAGCAAGAGAGAAAACAGTGAGTCCCACAAAATGTCACATTGCATATTCTATCAGATAGAAGAAATTGGTACTTCAGATGGCTCTGGGCAAGTAATAAAATAGAGTGCAAGATAATTAGATCTACAAGCTCTCCTTAAGCGAAGTACTAGGTTTTGGCTAAGGAACATACAAATCCTGATACTTCCTTTTAAGTTGCCATTCAAGTTTGTAACTTTGAGGCAGGCAAGGATGAGCAATCGTAGACTGCTTCCCCTTGAGAACAGCAGTATTTCGAAGCTTGAAAACAGTGTGAATCCTGGAAGGAATGTGTAAATCCTCAGTGGGGATTTTCTTTTTGCGTACAAAAATACATGACTAGATAAAGTGTTTTGAGAACACAGGTGAATTTTGTAACAGATATTAGTTGTTCTTTGAATATCTTAAGAGCAGCTTAAGCAGGTACCATAGAAAAAGCAAGTCTGTTTTAGCACCAGTTTTTCATTATTCAGGCTACATCACATATTATTCCTCAGTGGTTGATTGGCACCACAATACAAGAAAGATATAAAGGTGTCAGAAAGCATCCAGAGGAGGACTACAAAGATGTTGAAGGGTCTAGAGGAAAGCTGTGTGAGGAACAGCTGAGGTCACTTGGTCTCTTCAGCCTGGAGGAGACTGAGGGTAGACCTCATTGCAGTTACAGCCTCCTTGTGAGGGGAAGAGGAGGGGCAGGCACTGATCTCTTCACTCTCATGATCAGTGACAGGACCCAAGGGAATGGCCTGAAGTTGTGTCAGGGAGGTTTAGGTTGGATATTAGAAAGGTTTTCACCCAGAGGGTGATTGAGCACTGGAACAGCTCCCCAGAGAAGTGTCGCAGCACCAAGCCTGGCAGAGTTCAAGAAGTGTTTGGACAGCACTCTTAGGCACATTCTGCTACTCTTCAAATGGTCCTGTGCAGGGCCAGGAGTTGGACTCAATGATCCTTGTGGGCCCCTTCCAACTCAGGAAATTCTAGGATTCTATGATATTCAAGCTGATAACCTGTTTATGCTCTGCAAGAGCACAACTTTATAGAAAAAATGGTTCAGGTTATGTATTACATGTAAACAAAAGGAGAACAGAACTGGAGAAAACTCATAGGTAAACACCAACCTACCTGGTGATTGGGGGAACTTGTACAACCCCAAAACTTTAAGGATAGACACCTTTATAGTTAGGTAATGGTGTATATTCTCTCACACTGACTACTAAGGCAGTCCAAGTTAAGGCTTAAAGGTTTAAATTAGACTCTTCATTGCTCAGAATCAAGTTTCCCCCAGACCTACCACTTACTCTCTCTCGACTGGAATTTTATATATGCTTAACAATAGATAACTTCTGGACTCCACCTCTTTTCTATTGTCTGTGCCAGGTCACCAGCTTCTTTATCTGGACTTCAAGGTACAGCTTAAAACCTGACGTTTGTCTGTAGTATTTCTGCAGGAATTTTTAAATATAGTCTTAAAATTCACTGGTTGAGTTTATTCTTACAATTTTTCTCTATTTTTAAATAGTTTTATGTCACTTTCAGTGCTTGCTTTTGTATTTTCTGGATGTGACATTCCTACAGCCAAAGAACAAGGTCTTAATTGGATTTTTGTGCAGGGTTATGTCAGCTGTGCTGAAAGATATTGCAGTATCTCTTGATTGACATGATTTTCAGACTTAAAAATGGGAAAAAGAAAGAAGATTGTTTAGTAATGGGCAGCAACAATTTATGAAGCTGTGTATGCAACAGATCTACCATATGAAAAAATACTGTATTTGTCTATTGTTTCTTTAGGTGTTCTTGCAAATGAAAACATGTTACTATGTTTCACTTCCTTCTGGACGAGAGTATTAAGCTTTTGAGCTAGGGAGAAAGTAATTGTAGGATAAGTGGAGCATGCTGTGGCCCTTTGTATTTTCCTTTTCTAAAGGTTAAACTGGAACATTGTTGCAAAGAAGCAAAGCTTTGACTGGACTGACTTGAGCAATAAGAGAGAGCTGTTCTTTATCATATTAATTACAGTTGACTCATGTCACTTCACCTCCCAAAACCAATGATGGTTGGTTAAGATTATATCCAAACTGGTCATAAGTTACCAATGAATCAGTAGGAGAATATTTTTGGGCTGGTATACAAAAACACGTCTTGCTCCATATTTAGTTAGATTGGATCCTCTTGTGGTTCAACAGTATTTTACAGAAACAAAACATTTTCAACTTCAAGCAGGGTGCAGTTTCCTTAATAAAACCCTTAGTGCAAGGAGGGAAAGAGTTTAGCCAATTTGCAGCTTCATTCCTCTAAGAGCAGCTAACAGACATATATCTTGCCTGCTATGTGTTCAAGACTTCCCACTGTCATTTATTTTGATTATCTGAAAGCTATTGTGATATTAAAAGCATGGTGTGCAGCAGATAAATTATCCTATCAGCTTCTTGTCGTGCTAATCCTCTTTGCTTTTCCAACTGTGAGAAGAAAAGATTGAGGTGTTTGGGTATGGAAACCATGTTAAGGAACATGTCCTTCTTGGTCAAAGCGTTTCCAATTTTTCTCAGATAAGTTTGCAATTTGATTGAAATATTGCTGTGGAGAAGCACTGCAGTATAGCTTAAAAACAAATTAGTTGTAAGGCAAAATGTTTAGAAAAACCTTGAAAAATATACCTCTGCCTTAACAGTTTCAGTTTGCTATAGAAACATTAATGTATCATATCTATTCCGTTTTGATGGATATATTAACAATGCTGTCATTGTTTCTGTATGTCTGACAAATACATAAAGAAATATCTGGAAACTGAGGTGCTCCTAAAGCTAAAAACCACATCACTAAATAAAACACTATGCTAAGCTGACATAGAAAATACCAGTAATTAATGCTTAGCCATAAATAAGCCTGAGAGAACTAAAGCAAAATCAAGTCTGTGGCCTTGTTTAGCGCCTGATCTTGTGGCTTTGGCACATATTTAATGTTTTGCTCTTAGTATATTTTTCATTCATGGTTTAATAAATGCTTTACAAAGACAAGTAATGATAGTCTGATTTTTGTTGGGTGAGGTCTAAAGAAGCACTAAGAGATAAAATGTCTTTGTCTGTGATTTAGTCAGTTCATTGTGGGTAGAAAGAGTTGATATTGCCTTTATTTCGAAGGAGACATGGTTATTTTAAGAAGGAACATTGCAGTTATATAGCCCTTTGTCCTGGGGTGGCATAATGATATCTTGTATTCCCTATCGTTTTGTAAGCTTGACCAGAAATATGGTTCTGTAGCTTTAACTGTGTCCCGCAGCTGGGAGCTCTGCCGCCAGCGCGGGATGGTTTGAAACTTTCCCCAGCTCTCCTACGGGGGAGTGAGAAGGAAGGGACACTTTTTTTTTTTTCCCTCAGTCAGTTGCTGCTGCTGGTGGCTGGTGCTACTGGTGTAGCTGCTGCTTGGGTTTTTTTTTTTCCTCCCTGGGATTGTTTTTCATCGTTTTGGACCCTTTTCTTCGACTTGCTTTCTCATCCGAGAACCTGAGGAGCCCCGGGGGACAGCGGACGAGGGTCGTCCAGGGAGCCACCGGAGGAACTTCACCTAGCCCTTCGGGGCCCCCCCACCCCAGAAAGGGGAAGCTACGCCTGAGGAAAAGGACACTAAGTTCATCAGCTGTTTGTTCAGGTTTTCTGACCCCTTTTCCCCTTTCCCTTTCCACTGTGTGGTCTGTTAATTAAACAGTTCTTTCCACTTTAGGCTGAGATATTCTGTGTTGTGGGGGGAGGGGTGCCAGAAACCTCTGCGGTGGGGGAGGCACCTGCTCGGAGTGCTTTCCATCTAGGATATTTGTCTCTAATCCAAGACACCCTTACAAACTAAATTATTATTGTTTCCTCTACTCTTTTAGGCTCAGAAGTGGAGGAGTACTGTGTGAGACCTTGAATTCAGGACTTGCCCTGAAAGAACTTAAAAATCCTATCAGTACCACACTGTTCAAGACGTGAGAGAACTAATAGTGTGCAGAGTCCAAACATATCAGCCTGTGCTTTTTCCTTGGAACACCATCCTAGATTGCATTAAAAATTATGTTCAGTGAAGGGCTTTGTTTTTTTTTTTTTTTAAATTTTAATTGAAACAAAAGTAATAAGATAGTTTATAAAATATCCTCTTTTTTTTTTTTAATGAGGAAATCCATGTGCCAGTTTTGAAGGATTCATACTGTTTGTCTTGCCATGTCCTTGCTTTGTTAATGAACCAGGCCTATTTCAGCCATGACTAAATCTTTTGCGGGAAGGAATATTTGGAAGGATGACACATGTGGTTAAAAAACAGGAAGGAGTTTCTGGAGTCCTGTATTTAATTCCCAGCATTGCCACAGACTTCCTCTTTAACTTTGAACAAGCCACCACATCTCTGAGACTGAATTAACTGTCTGTAAACTGATGCTAGTAGAATTTTTCTCCTTTAATGGCAAGCTGTGAGGAAAGAGTGTATTTGGGTATCAACTGCAGCTGAAGAGGACTTAGATTTTTAGTTTTCTAAAATGTGAATCCAAAGGAATTATTTAAAGTTGTAGCTGTTTTCTGTGGGTTGTTTTGGTAATGGGAAAATATTACAAAGTAGTTGGAGCTGTTTGCATCAGCAATGTGTGGTCCGTAGGCACCTCTTTCTATCTGACAGATTCATAGCAGAACATGCTTTTCTACCCGGGTCCAAGACAGTGACAATGACAGATGTGTCAGTCAGCTGATGATGCTGCTCTGAATAAGCTGTGCGTGGAGCTGTGGTGTAGATTGCAGAGGTGACAGACCTCGGGAACTTTAATTACCAGAGAGGCCTGGCCCACAGGTGCAGTGGGAGGTGGCTAGGGACACAAGCTTGGTGGGTGCTAACCAGCAGGTCAAGTGCCAGACTGTGCGGTTGACAGGAGAATAACTTAGGTATCAAATGCAATCTGTTCTAGATTATATGGGACTTTTTTTTTTTCTGTCCCCAAGCCTACATCTTGAAGAGAAGAAGGCCTCTCCAGTAGTAAATATGGGCATTCTGAATTCACATAAAACATTTGCTCTTCTGTTTTCTGAACAGTTAAACAATGATTTACATTTGCCAGGGTGCCTGAAAAATACCCTTGTTCATCTAGTCCAAGCCGTACTCATGGCTGGGTATATTTACACTAACATTTGTCATTTTTATCCAGATTGCTTTAAATGTGGTTAAACGCTGTCCACAGAGAGCATCAGTAGCCTGTGGTGGGCAGCTTGTGATTCTCCTTAGGTGGTTGGCCAAGCTCTCCTACAAGGAATGGTGGCGAATGAGCACTTGGCCTTACTCCAGTCCCCTCATGTTCCTTTTCCTCATGCAACAAAACAAAGGGAGGTAAGAAGGCCTCAGCATCTGCTGTGGAATATGCTCTTCTTTTTCCCTGTGAGCCAGAGCACAGGGAACAAAGATTAAGTTTTTTTAGATATGGCTTCACTGTTTCTTTTCTGCCTCCCATGTCAATGAGATTTGGTCAAAATTAGCCATCTGACTGCTGGCTTTCCAGGCCACTACACACAACAGAGAAATGAAGCTGTGGCTGAGGCTGCTCTGCTTGACCTCACAAGCATCAAAAGACAAAATCTGATTTGGGAAAGCCAGATTCCACACTCCAAGAAAGGCCACAACTTGTAATATGGGAGGAAGAGGATGTGGAATTGATGTGATGGGTCTGCCTGTTGGAAAAGCCTGTTAAATATTCTTCCAAATGCTATAATAGGTGCAAAACCATATCAGGGAGATATTTTCCAAAGTGAAATAGGGAAATATTTCATAGGTGCCACCCTGTCTGTATTTTGTTGGTAAATTCTACTGCATATAAAAAAATATCTGTAACATGGAGTAATTATAGGCTTCCAACAATAATAATCTGAGAGGATAAGATTCTATGATTTTTGTAATATGATTAGGAGCCACAAATATAAAATATTGCATCAGAGACTTTGGACTGCAGAAATCTTCACTGTTGAGCTGTAAAAATATGATGTTTATATAAGGTCTTGGTAAGAGCTGGAGCTTGCTGGGCCTTAATTCTTTCACTTTGTGGGGTGAGAGAAAATATGATTAAAATGAGATACCTGTTCTTTAGAGGTCTGAGGTTTTTTATCTGTTGTATTTAAAAGTACTTACAAGCATTTTCTTATCACAAATACAGACTGTCTAGGCTTCCTCAAGGGTGCAAAAATTAATTGTTGACATTCTGGTAAAAAAACCCCAAAACTCTACAAAATCTGTGATATGAGTGATTTTTGCTATAAAAGGATCTGAATTGATTTTCATAATCTTATTCTGTGTTCTCAGGTCCACTATGTTTAAAATCAGCATTTTTACTTTTACTTCCAAAGCACAGTACTCTCTTCTACTGTTAATTCTTCATCTACTATGCATTATGCATGACTGTCATTACAGCCTTTTTGGGGATTTTTTTGGTTCTATACCAACTGTTGTGAGGTCTCTGCTCACAGAACTCAAACGGAAGCTCTGCAAATTCTCATCCATTGGGTTTGTCACATCCAAGAATTCCTTTTGCTATTAAGAAATCTCACACATATGGGGCTGCAGTGGAAAGGGAATAAAGGGTTATACTGTATGACGATTTAACATTCCCTAGGATTACTGGGTGATCTTTCAGGACAGATTTTAAAGCTACTGGCCAACTGGTGTGTAGAAGGCAAAGAACTGCCAGGAACATGAATTCTGCTACAAAGAAAGCAGAGGCCACTTAAAATGTGAAGCAGAACTTGGAAAAATTCTTTTATTCTGGTAAATTGTCTGGTTTGGACCATGGTTTTTTGACCCCTTTTATCCACTGCTAGACGCACACAAGATTTTGTTTTTAATATTTAAGGGTGTCGTGGGTTTGTCCCTGGCTAAATGCCAGGCACCTACAACATTTGCTTTCTATGCTCTCTCCCGCTGCAGGTATGCAGAGGAGAGGAAAAACTAACACAAAACACTGGACTTATGAGTTGAGATAAGATCACTGATAAGGGCTGCACGAGATTCAGGGCAAGAGCAGGCGGGAAACTTAAAGTTGCAAAAAAAGTGATTTATTAATCTAACAGAGTCAGAGGATAAATTGGAGATAAAAATAAGCTCTTAAGACACCATTTCTTCACTCACCCCTCTTTTCCCTCTTAAGGCACCACTTCTCAGCTCACCCCCTCCCTCCTTTCTAACTAACTAACAACTCCCAGGCAGGGGCAGGGTGTGGGGTTTTTCTTAGGTCAGTCCATGGCAATTCTTCCACTGCAGACACTGTTTCTCTATTTGCCCTCTCTCTCTATTCAACCAACAGATCTGGGCTAGGGCAAGGCATGTGGCTTTTCTTAATCAATCAATCCAAGGCCACAATTCTTCTGCTCCAAACACTGTTTCTCTACGCACCCCTCTCCCTATTAAGGCCATTTCTCAGCTCACCCCCTCCCTCCTTCCTTCTAACCAACAGCTCCGGGGTGGGGGCAGGGTGTGGGGGTTTCCTTTGGTCAGGGTCAGTCCATCAGGGGGAAGAATCCTCTACTTAGCCATGGGGGTCCCTCCCACGAGAGACAGTCCTGTGCGAACTTCTTTGGCGTGGGTCCAATCTCACGAGCAGCCCCGCCCGATTGCTGCTGTCCGAGATTCTCTCCAGGCTGCAGAATTCCAAGCCGAGGCCAGGCTGTTTCCATCCCGGGAGCAAGGCCTTTCTCTCTCTTGCAAGGCCTTTGCAACTCTCAGTCTCTGGGACTCCCACTGGATCACAGCTTCCTGCAGGCATCATCTGCTCCGCTGGTGTGGGCACCTCCCCACAGGCTCTGGGGGTTGCTCTGCATCCCCTGGACTCCATGGGCTGCAGGGGGACCACCTGCTCCCCCATGGTCTTCACCACGGCTGGCAGAGGGTTTTCAGCTCCGGCGCCTAGAGCACCTCCTCCCCCGCCTTTCCACTGACCTTGGTGCCTCCATGTTGTTCTCCCTCACATATTTTTACCTCCTCCTCCTCCTTCCCTGGCTAAAAAGAAGTGCGTGCTCACATTGTTTTGATTTCTTCTTAAATATGTTTTCACAGAGGCGTAACTAACATCTCTAATTGGCCCAGGTTTTACCAGCAGCATGTCCATCATTTTACAGCCATCAGAGACTGGCTCTGCTGGACATGGTGGGAAATTTCCAGAATCTTTACTCAGGACATGCAGGAGCCATCTTTGTACCCCACCCTGTTCACTGGCAAAAACTGGGCCAGGCAAAACTACCACAAAGGGTTTTTCTTTTGAAAAATGTCCTCATAATAATTAGAAATAAATGGCTTCCTAATTACTTTTTTTCCTTGGAAAACAATGGTTTAAATTAAAGGAAAAATGTTTTTGCCCAACATACAAACAAACATACAAGAGTTCCATAAAACCCCAAAGTTGGGAGGAAATAGAACTGCCAGTGGTTTGAGAAAACCACTTGAAGATTCTTGTGTCCCTGTGGAAAGTGTTTTTTTCTCATTAGAGTGGCTTGTTAAACCCTTATATATTCCAAACGTGTACTATTAAACACTTTGCTTTTAGTGTGATTCCTCTTTTTAAAGATGATGGTATTTAAACCTAGCAACATGTTGTTTTAAGATCAACAGTTTAGCAAGAGCAAAATCTGCCTCCCAGACTCAGCTGTCTGCCTTCTTTCCCAAATACTTTGTTCTGAAGGAGCTGATGGCAGTGATAAATGTAAGAGAGTTAGAGCTCTGCAGTTATTGTCAGCAAGTTAGCTTTATGGCTTGGGGATTAGACCTTTGATGTCTTATCGAGTTTCTGCCCTGCGTGAATCAGTTGCTTACTTGATTTAAATTATAAAAAGAAATGCTCTGTTGTGATATTGTCTCTTACTGTGTCTTCGTCATTTGAGATGCCTCTGTGTTCTTCAGTTCCCTAGGAAGAGAAGGCAACCAGCCATATGGAGAGTGGCCAGTTGCCTGCCGATCATGATAGGCACTAAATAGAGTTGCATAGAAATTCAGATATAGAAAAGCCCTGTTTAGCTGAGCCTTTCTGTCCCCCACAAAGGGAGATTGTTCCCTACAAGCCTGCAACACAACATCCAGCAGTGTTTTGCTTTAGCTTTTGAGGGGCTCCCTCTATTCCTTTAATAAACTATTTCCTTTTCACAGAGGTAAGTGCTTCTTGTGAAGTTTTCTTTTTGACATCTCTCAGTGTAATTGCAGCTGGACTGCTGCTTCGGAATGGGGTGGGGGGAGAGCAGAGGTGAGATGGAAAGGAAGTCCCCCTTTCATGATTCCAGGAACCTTACCCTGGAGATGACCATCTAGAAGCTCACTTGCAGGGTTTTGCATGTCCTGTGTGGTGGAGATTTCTGGACTTTGTGAGAGAGGCTTAACCTAATGCTTTTTATTTTGAATTATAGGTCATTGCCTTTAGTTTTATTGTTTTAAGGTACCTCAGACACCTTAAAGTGTGTGTGCTGATATTTCTTAATCTTAAAATAAACCCCTCAAATATAGAAATGTTGATCTGACTCATATTTTATTTGCATTTTAAAATAGCTTTTCAATATTTTGGAAGCCAAAGCATTTTTCAAACAAGTGGTCTTTAAACAACAGTCAGAAGTAAAACTTGTCTATTTTCCCAAGCTGTTGCTGAGGTTATGAAAGGCACCAGCCAAACAGATTAGCTGTGTGTCAGGAAACTGGCTAACCGGATGGTTGTGCTAGCCCACTTTTATTCTGAAAGCTGGGTCAGTACTTATGAAAAGCTTAAGTAAACTAGAGGATAATTCAATACATAGACAATGCATCCCACTGTTTCTCCGTTTATTTTCTCCCTGTGTGACTTCTGGCAAGTGAGGAGAAGCACTATAAATGACAGCAACCCGCCAAAGAAAAGATTATGAGTAACAATACCACAAGAATGAAGGGCATGAAGTTACCAGTGACTTAGGACAAATGCAGAGCACTGGACACATGACACATCCAGCAACTAGTGGTACATGCAGAACAGAATACCTTCAGATTAGAAACCCTTTCAATTTGAGTTTCAGCTTAAATTTATGATGGTTTGTCTTGTCTCTGGTAGCTGAAGGTCTGTATATCTGTAGGTGTTTGACTCTTGAACCACTATGCTTTGCTGGTAATACTCTGAAACCAAGAGAAGTACTGCTACTGAGCACTGACAAAATAAAAAGGCTGAGATCTCTCTAGTGAGCAGTTGTGCATTCGTACAGATGGTACCACCTTCTTGCTTTCAGCACTATGCTTAAATCTGTCATGCTTTCTATCCCAATCTACAGTTCAATTTTCAGGCAATGCATACCGTAAGTTTTGATACTGTCTAACTTACTTGATGTTGCAAAGTGAAAAAACGCAGATGTTTATGTTAAACTGAAGTTAAAAATAATTGTAGTAAAAATCACAGGAATATTTTTCTTACCCCTGAGAAGTCAGGTAGCCTGTTTTTTGGAAGAAAAGGTTTCAGATCATTTGCCCTTGCTGCAGTGCGCCTTTATTACTTCTAAACATCTGCAGCATTAAATGTATTAGCTGTTTTCTTCTAAAGAGAATACACTAGGATCAGTTTGCAAAAATAAGTGGTTTCATGAAATATGAAGGGGTCTTCAATCTGGGAAGTGAATAAATGTAGTCAGATTTTTAGGGTGTTTTAGGGTCACTGATAGTCTATATTGTGTCTTGAAAATTTAAGAGCATTAGTTTATTTTTAGGTATATGGGGTCAATGCCAAAAAGTTGCTCATACATTGTGTCTGATGCGCAGATTTTGCAGCTTCTGGCATGACTCATTTGAAGTGAGTGCTTTGTGCTTGCAAAGACTATACTGTAGAAGCATTCAAATGAATCAGGGAAAGGTCCTCCTGAAAAGGTGATTCACCAGGGCTGAGGTTGAGGCTACTCAGCAGGAGCCCAAGCCTGCTCCTGTTGGTGTCTGTGTATTTACATTAGACCGGATCCTAGAATTAATCTATTCAAGAGAATAGTCCTTCAAGAGGTACGGTTGCACTACCTGTAAGTTTCTCTTTAAGACAAAGAGGAAAAAGGAGTAGATTTGGAGTCCTTGTTCTTGCAGCATTTTCTGATATTCACGTGTAATAAATTGATGTCCATTCTTTCTTCAAAGCAAGAAAGAATGTATGTCACAGTTTGCTTCAGTTTCAGCCTAGTCCTTCCTAGTTTACATGGTGCACAACTGAGATGTTTTGCCTTTTTTAGTAATTTGTGAAGCAGCAGTAAAAAGAAATGATGGATGTGCTGACATTCACCCCCCCCATCCCTCCATCAATACAGCAAAGTACAGGTTACATTAAAAAAATACCTGTTAAAGCAATAAACATTTAAAAAATAACATGCCAAAGCAAAACATATCAATCAAAGCACAACCCTGTTAAATAATTTTCTGTGCTGGTTGTAACAAGAGGAGACTGTAGTTTTGGCAGTGAGGCTCCGAAAGCTGTACTGCACTCCAGGCACTGAGGGAGGAAAGCACAACACTGTTCTAATTGATAGGTAGGTGTGTGATTTGATCCTGTGTGCTTAAACAAAATAAAACAACCAACGCCACCACAACAGGAACAAAACCCAACAAACCCAAACCTCAACTTTCCACTCAGTGAAATTGCATACTCAACAGCTGTTTGTTTCAACCATCCTGGCTAAATTTTATAGGGAAGGAGCCTACACATAAGTTACATATGAAAAGTTCCGTGAAGTATAATGAGACAAAGGTAGTGTTGGTGGTGAGTGTCTGTGTACAAATGTTTAAAAGGGTCCTTTTCAATGAAACAATGTCTCAGCAGGTATTAAGAGACAGTTCTGCCTCTAGTGTGTGGCTCTGCAGATGCACAACCTAGAGAGACCTTTGATAAAGTTATTTCTGAAACTTAGAGCCCACCTTTTTTTCACTTGTCCGAAACTTGGGACTTTGAATATTTGTTCCCCTTTGTTTTTCTTTGACATTATGGGCTAGGTTAATTTCATAGGACTTGAAACAATTACAGGATTTTATTACCTTTACTTTTTTTTTTTTTTTTTTTAAACAGGATTGTTTTACAAGTTTTTAAATAGCATTTTATTACAGGATTTTTTTACAGGATTTTATTACAATTACAATCAACAGAGTTGATCAGGCTCTCCAGCTCATAAGGTCAAAGGGATGTTTCTAGGGTGTGATCTATCTTGCTATTGCAGTGTGCAAGGCAGGTGAATCTTATCCTAAAGCTGCCAATCTCTAGTTTTTCTAGTCTACACAATTAGTTCCACACTATGACACCATGATCATAGCTTACTGCCCTGGAGAGTGCTGCACTCTTATGGCTGGGCTACAAATTTTTTGTGCAAACAGGGATAATGAACTCTAAAGAACAAATGGTCATTTTTAGATGTTTGAGATAACTTCATTGAAGTCATCTTCATTGAGTAATATGCTCACTTGTCTAGTAGGGGAATATAATGGGAAGATTCTGATATACATCAAGAACCCTTACCACTGAGAAGAGACAGAAATATTTTGATGAGATTCTTTGTGGTAAGTGCAAATGCTCTTGCCCACTGTAATAGCAAGAATGGGCAGGTTCTGGCTTATCAAAATCATATCTGATTAGGCACAAAATCACAGAATGGGTCAGGTCGGAAGGGACCAGAGTGGGTCATCTGGTCCAACCTTGCTGTTCAAGCAGGGTCATCCTAGAGCACATGGCACAGGATTGTATCCAGATGCTTCTCAAATAGCAATGGAGAGAGTCTCCCAAGGAGGGAGACTCCACAAGCTCTCTGGACAATCTTTTCCAGTGCTCAGTCACCCGCACAGTGAAGAAGTTTTGCCTTATGTTCAGGTGAAGCTTCCTGTGCATTAGTTTCTGCCCATTTCTGCTTCTCCTATTGCTTGGCACCACTGAGCAGTGGCTGGCTCCATCTTCTTCACACCCACCTTTAGATATTTATACTCATGGATGTGATCTCCTCTCAGTCATGTTTTCTTAACGCTGTACAGGCCCAGTGTGTGACAGCTTGTGTAAATTCCTCCATGCAGACGTAACCTTAATGGTGATGTCCTGTGTGTTTGTAAATAAAAGGAGGTCACAATCTCAAGTAGGCAGCTCTGGGTTTGTCATGGACGTCATTAAGGACAGTTTAGCTTCAGTAGGACAGCGCAAGATGAACGAATCTGTTAAAGATAGGTTGAGTACAGAGGTTATACAGACTGAGTATTTTGAAGGTATCTTCTGGTACTGTCCTAAATAACAAGGATAAGGAGAACTTAAGTTTTCCATACATTTCAGTGCTGCAGATGAATGCTTTCCCATGGCATTGGGATGGGAGTACAGTTTGTTCTGTAACTATACTTTAGAGCCATGCAATATGAGTTAGAAGGGACCCATGGGTATCACCTTCTGCTTCATTCCTTGGGAGAAGAGTAAAGAAATAAACATTGAAAAACTAGTGGTGTTTCAATGAAGCAGATTAATTGAGGCAGAGTAGCTGATTGGAATGCTCTCTGAGGCAGAGTGTAATGTGGATATTTAAACATCACTGCCTTTGTCTGAAATACACATTGGAATATCATTTTACAGATTATAACTTGCATGTGTGGATACATAGACACGCATATATATGTATATACAGACATACACACACACACACGCATATGTATTATTGTTGTCTAACTCATTTTTCCATTGTAGGCAAGCCTGGAGGGAACAAAATATTCCTAGCTTGGAGATTTCTACATCTGCCTGTCAGGCAGCTATCAGACAGAAACAGCATAACTACATAAATCACTGTAAATCCGCACATTCTGCACGAGCACAAAGCCCTCAGCACAGAGCTACTTTAGAGTACTCTGCTCTATAGTTTGTTTGCAGACCTCCCATGCCATCAGCAGGGAAGTCAAACTGTTCTATTTAACATCTCACGGTAACCAGATGCAGAATAAAGAAATTGTCTTTCAAAGCTGTAGTCTGCACTAGGCTTTTCCAAGCAAAGCAGTGATGTCTAGCATCCATCTTCTCCTTCTGCTTGTTTTTCAGGCCTTTTTGGCCTTGAGCCTTCCAAGATGAGGTGTTAGTCTCCTGTTTTGCAAGCAGTCTTGAACTTTATTTTAGATTCTGAAAATAGTTTTCACTTGGTCAAAGGGAAAGTCTGTTTATCAGTTATAAGGATTCCACAAAAAGTAATAAAAAGTCACCCTCTTCTCAGGGTGCTTAAATACCTGGTGTCAGTGGAGGATACATAGGTCCAGTCAAAATTGAAGGAATCTGTAAACTGAAGGAAGTTTGAAAACCTCTGAAGAACTATCTGTATACCTACCCTTAACATACCGGAAAAAACTTTCTCATTGACTGCAACACATTGCTTGTGGTTGAAGAAATAATCATCAGACATCCTGACTGTCCATAGCCCAGATGTGGCCCCAGTGACAAAAACAAAGCTGAAAGATAAATCAGAGCAGAAAACATAGCAAAAAACAGAGCAGAAATATTTTTCCCCAGTTTAAGCAAAGTTTCAGGTATCCACTACTTCATACTCTGAACTTCAGTAACAGAGAGATGAAAGATTCCTGGGACCATCAGTGATTCATTTCAGCCAGTATTGAGATTCTTTGGTGTGTGAGACAGTGAAGGAAAATACTGGAATTCCATGATGCCTGAAATATATGACAGTAAATAATATTTCATCAATGCTTATACCTGTCAAGGTGGTACACATATGTAGCAACTTCAGTGATTTGGTTTTATTAATGAGGTAAACTTAAAATTAAACATTTTTCTGCTATAGGCCTGTCATCATTCTTTCTTCTCAGAAATAATACATGAGAACTTAAAGTAGTGTCTAGTACAGAATAGTCGACTCCTTGGAATTTAGGTGTTGTCAAGTATAGTGCTTTGGAAAGGCTGAAATAAATGATACTGAAATGTAAAGGAGAAGATAAGTTACAGCAACTCCAGTTGAGTCGTGCCAGTTAATCTGTGGCATAATTTTTAGTTAAAACCAAATTTTTAAAACATGACTAGGCTGGTTTCTGTGTCACTTGGGCAAGAACACCTCTCTGTTAAAAGTGTTTTGCTTTTTAATGGGGTTTAACCATAATTGTCCAGTTTGTGCTGGTTGTTCAAAAAAGTTCCACCTCAGGCTGGTCAACTATTGTTGGCCTAATTTCAGTCGTTAGCAGCATTCAACAGAAATGCTGCTTTAATGTCTTTCAGTGAATCACATGTTTGTACCATAACACGTTGGTTTTTAAATTAATTCAAAGACAGAAATAGATGAGCTAATATTGAGAGTGAGTCACTTTCTGGTCTGTACTGAATCATTTTTCTCTCTCTAAACTGTTCTATTTTAATCAAGAGGACTATTTTCACAGGAAAGTACAGCTCTAAGATGTGCACTAGTGTGATCCCAGCTTTTCTGTCGCTGACTCTGCTTGTTCCTATTTGAACAAATAGCAAGTCTCATGAGAAATTCCATAGCCTTTGCTTGTTTCAGCATTAGTTTTGATGTATTTATTGACTCCTTTGGCTGTGTGAGTAAGCAATACTGATTTGTGAGTAAGCAATACTGATTTTGACTTGTACCATCTTTTACTGCTGTAGTAAATATGAAAATGAAGTTTATTCCAAATGTCAATCACGTATTTTCTATATTTTTTTTAATAAGTGCATTTGCTAGTCTCTCTTGCATGCTGTCTGTCCTTGCAATTGCTTGCCTTTTTGTCCTTCCTGCTCTTAAATCCCTCAGTTACACTAGGTTGGTGGAAATTGTTTAAATGTACAACCCAAATTCTCCAGTGAGGTTTGACTAACCAATAAGCTATTCAAGTGGTTTTGTCTCCTGGGAATGTCTTCACCCTCTGCTTTTTCAGGTTTCTTGAATATTCTTGAACCCTTAATTTGCCCTAATCTTCTCTAAGGCTTTGAAATAATAAAATACTTAAATAAAACTCTTTGGATAAATGCCCTTTAAAACATGGCTTTATCTGTGAACTATCACACTCACAAGGGAGTGGATTTTGTTCCTCAGACAATTAAGGGGATTTTCTGTCCACAGTGTTACTGCCAGGCATACCCACCTTAACTCCTGCAACAACTCAAAACAGAAAAAATGAGGAAACTCTGGGAGAAAAATGGTACGGAGGCTAGACTGCTGCTCTCTGATTTTCTTCTGCTGCCTGGGTTCAGTCCCCTGATCTGCTACATGATTTTCTGTGGGTCACGAAGCCTTTCAGTGCTTTTGAAAGCGAATTCTCTGCTCAACGGGGATGTTGCTGAGGATAAATTAAGGGTGGTAAAGTGCCTAGCCATTACAGAGGGGTAGTCTTTTACACACAGAAAGGCTGTACTCAGATCCTTACTTCACAAAATAGAAAGAAGGAGATCACTTGACCTGCCATCACCAAATCCATAGGGAAAGTTGGAGGCGAAGCAGAGGATTGGATCCAATTTTTTTGCTAGGGGCCCTGTGTGGTCCATTTTTCAATGAAAAGCCTTTTCATAGTCCTAGGTAGGCCTAATCTCTGAGTCCTGCAGATGCCTCTCAGGAAGAAGAGAAGCTTGGAAGACCTCCCAGGGCTCCCACAGCGCAGCTTCTCAGGGCACGCAGGCAGGCCCTGGAGAAAAACATGATTTGGAGGTTGTTTGGAGCCTTGGATGCCTGTCTTCATCGTTGCTCATTGTGCAGGTAAAGGGAGATGACTTCATTTTTTCTCCCTTCCCACTCAGCTCAGCTAATTACTAGTTTCTGTCAGCAAGAAGGATCTGCAAAATAGCACCGAAATGGGGAGAAAGGAACATCTGTCTTCCACTTCTGGAACTCTGTAGCTAGAGTCCATGGAGAAAGATTTGGCGTTTGTGTGTAATTTGTGAGTAATTTCCTTCTGAACTTAATTATTCCTAAAAATGAAAAATTGTTCAAAAATGCTGGTGAAAGGAAGCTTTCCTTTTTTTATTTTAGTGTGCCACTAAAATATAAAAATTCTGGTAAAAGTCCAACCATATGACTATTATTTTAAAGTGATACCTTTGAGATAATCTCTCCATTTTCAGACAAACTCTCCAGAAAGACATCTGTATTTCCTCATGTAAAGTGATAGGAAATGCAAATAGACCACAGTTTAAGTATGAAGATTATGGAGATTTATAACTCTCTTTATGTATTTCTTTTGTGTAATAAAATGCAGGGGAACTCTATGTAGCAAATGCTTTTTGAATTTTTTAGCCCAAATACTACTCTGTCCTCTTTTTTTTTCCTTGAAATTTTCCTGCTCTTGATTTCAGTTTCTCATCTGAACTTCAAAATTTGCTATACCTGAGGTTTGTTATGATGAAGTAGCACCAATGGAAACAGTGCTTTAGCTGGATGAAGACCTTTTCTTGGTCACCTCCTGATGCTTAGGAGAATGATTACCTCCGGGCAGCTGTATGCCTTGCTTAATTTTGTGCTTGTTCAGAAGAAGCAGAAGGATAGAGAAATTCGTCTGAGCACTGACTGTGTTCACCTCCTGCTTTTCAAGAGCTCAGAAGATAAAGTATTGTCTTTTTATTTGTCTATCTTTGTTTTTGTCTGGCATGTAGCAGCATCAGACCCGATTTTTTTTTTTCTTTTTTTTTATTTTTTTGGCAGCATGTTTCAGGGTGAGCAGCTCCTGCTTTTCACAGTGTCAAGGATGATGCCAAACTCATGAGCCTTGCAGTCTTGGCAGTGGAGGGATGAACAATTAGGCCGGGTTCAGTACTGGCTTTGTGTCAGAACTAGAAAAAGGCACATTGAAATCCACAGTGAAAATATTTTCATAATATTATGTTAAGAATCCTACTTGGGTCTTAGAACAGACTTTTCTGCTTGTCATTGTAAAATAATTAATACATATCTAATAAAATAGACAAGCATCCATTGCTGTCTCATTTTTGTTGTGAAGAACGTTTCTGCCATCACCATTTTCACTCCAAAAACTCCAAGTTTTTTTGAGATTCATAATGATTGAAAGAGATTTAGAGACTGCCTAATTGTGGTAGCGGATTTAGTGTATGTTACGGAGATGTTGCAATCATGGTCATTTCACAGTGGCAGCTGAAAAGCCCCAGGTAGAACAAATCAGTTAGGATTTGAATAGACTACAAAGGCAGAACTGTTTTTTCGGTTTTGGGTAATATTTATGTGTCTTTGCTGGGGAAGGGGAATGCAGACCAGTTTTCACATCGGAATAGCATTCCTACAGCATTAATTTCTTTTTTTTTCAGTTTTTGAGAGTGGACCAAGACAAAGACAGAGAATGCAGCCTGGACTGTGCAGGTTCCCCTCAGAAATCACTCTGTGCATCTGATGGAAGAACTTTTCTGTCCCGGTGTGAATTTCAACGAGCAAAATGCAAAGACCCTCAGCTGGAAATAGCCTACCGAGGCAATTGCAAAGGTGAGAAAATCAAAGTTTCCCTTGCCCATAAGGAAGAATAATAGACCCTAAAATAGCATTTGAAATGTCTGTGAATTGAAAACCAGGAGTGATGGACTTTGAAGAGTTTTTTTAAAACAAATGGGTTGAAATCAATCGTGTCATTTCTACAACAATATGCTATCTAAAGATAAACTAATCTTGAGTCTTCTTGAAAATTATTACTCCCACACCCACTTATTCTACAGTAAGTCACTATTAAGGAGATTGCATGGCTAGGTTTTTGTTCTGAAGGACTATATCACAGGCAAGTTCAGAGGAACTCTAACAATTGTTATCTTGCAAGATTTCTTGTCTTCTGCAGTTTGATATTTTGAGTTAGAGATGGTGAAATTAAGTCTAGTATTTCCTTACTGCAATTACGTAGTGTGGCAGGAGTAGTGATGACAGGGGGGGTTGAGTGAAAAAAAGAAAAAATGAAAAAAGATTTGCAGTGCATAGAGCCCTCACAGGCCATTCCTGCCTATATCATCTGCTCTTTTACTTCTGATCTCTGTTTAGAGAAATTGGGTGACATGCAACCCTGCAAAATATCCGCAGTTAAATCTTTTACCTTTCAGAGTAGCATGGTGCTAGACAATGCAGTTCCTGACTGAAGTGTAGGGTGATTCCCAACACAATGATCTTCTTTCTAAAATGTAAGAATAGCAGTGCTCATAAAGATTTACTTTCCCTTTCTCTCTGTCCTAAAGAGAGTGGCAGTGAGTGGAGGTAGGGGGCGGCGGA